>JAGXOD010001366.1:0-438905 GCA_020368025.1 Brachyhypopomus occidentalis | reverse complement strand
CACTATCATCCGTAGGCATGGTATTAGTTTCCATTGCTACGCAGAGATGATACTCAGTTGTATATATCTTCCAATCCGGATGATATCACCACTACTCTCAAGATTCTAGCTGCGTCCAGGACATTAAAAACTGGATGGCGTCTAATTTTCTTCGCTAAATTCTGATAAGACTGAGGTGCTGATTCTTGGGCCTAAAGCTGCTAGAAAGAAGCTGGGCTGATATTCCCTTACCTAGATGGGTTTTTCAGTAACACCCAAGTCTACGCAAAAGCTTAGGTGTCACTATTGATTGGATCTTTCATTTGACACACATATATGCAATGTCACTAAGGCTGCCTTTTTCCATTTACGTAATATCGCCAAGTTGAGACACTTACTTTCATTAGCTGATGCAGAGAAGCTGGTCCATGCTTTTGTCTCGTCAAGATTGGACTACTGTAATGGTCTTCTAATTGGATGCTCTAAACAGTCCATAAAGAAGCTACAACTTGTACAAAATGCTGCAGCTAGAGTCCTAACTAAGGCTAGAAAATTCGATCATATTAGTCCCACTCTCGACATTACATTGGCTTCCGATTAAACATCAATTGAATTTAAAAATTCTTCTCTTAACATATAAGGCGTTAAATGGTCTTGCGCCCCAATATCTGAGTGAACTCATTGCTTACTGCAACCCATCTAAACCCTTTACGCTCCCAAAATGCTGGATTTCTCTTAGTTCCAAAATTTGTAAGACGACAGCCTGAGGCAGAGCTTTCTCCTTTAAAGCCCCTCAATTATGGAATAGCCTTCCAGCTCCAATCCGAGATTCTGACACAGTTCCAATCTTTTAAATCTAGACTTAAGACTCACCTATATAATCAAGCCTTCAGTTAAATATTCCCCTAGTAAGGTGCGGGGCTCAGGGGCCCCAGATGTTGAATTTCTGGTAATCTGAGATGTTGATGCTGTCATCCAGCTGTGTCATGGCATCACTCTAGTTGTGACTGACTTGACTGGAAAGCAATGTCTCAGTGAGCCCTCATGACTGTGGTCACCTCTGGACCCCTCCCTTTAGTTAAGCTGCTATAGATTAGCCTGCCGGAGCTACATGCTAATCACTGAGCACATGAGCTATGTACATTTAAATCAATGGTGGTTAAACTGACATCCTCACACTCAGTCTGTATTGTCCATCTTTTGCATGCTTCTACCCAAGACGACTGCATGCAAGCACCTACAAGCACCTGGGAGATGGTCTGGCTCGCCGGTGGATGTACTGATGCCGGGGTTGGATGTACCATTGTCGTAAGGGGATGTGCTGATGCTGGCTCCTACCTGAGGTGCACCATCTGCACCGAAGGGACTGTGACTACTTGGCCGGGGAACAAGAATTTTAAGCTATAACTGTAGAACCACCTCTTGTTCACAAATACGGACTGGTGCTAACGGGCCGCCCAATGGAGGATGGGTTCCCTTTGAGTCTTGGTCCTCCCAAGGTTTCTTCCTATTCCCCGCCATCTTAGGGAGTTTTTCCTTGCCACTGTCGCCTTTGGCTTGCTCATTAGGGATCTGGACCCATACAATTTGTAAAGCTGCTTTGAGACAACATGTGTTGTAAAAAGCGCTATATAAATAAAATTGACTTGACTAACAGTAAGCCAAGCATACGGAATACTTACCTCTATAACGACGTTCCCGCCGTCCACCTGCGCACCCATGACTTCGTCCACAGTCATGTTGACAAGTACTCTTGAACGATGTCCAGACCCACTAATGAGATACCCAGACAGCAGACCGAAGAATTGGTTGAGGGTTTGTGCCTCAGCTTTCTCCATCAACTGCTCTGAAAAGACACAAAATTGAAATTTAAGCAGAAACAATCAATAAACAAAACAAATAGATTTGAACAGATTAACTTACTGAGTTTGGCAGGAATCAGCCGACGGGCATTCTGCGAACTCCTGCAGTTCCTGCTTGTCAATGAGTTTCTCTGTAAAAAATCAATATTCAGTTATTACATCATTAATATTCAGTTATTACAGTTATTATTCAGTTATTAGCTTGTTAATATTCAATTACATGGATATTATTCAGTTATTACCTCATTAATATTCAATTATGGAGTTATTATTAAGTTATTACTTCATTAATATTCAGCTAATACATAGTTAATATTCAGTTACTGCGTCATTAATATTCAAATACATAATTTTGATGCAAATGAGGCATACTCACTTCCAAGGCTCTGTCGCACCCTCTGTCTATGGAGGACCACGCCGACTTTAAGGTCGCTGATTCTGCGCGACACCTCCAAGTCTAGCCACCTAAAATCACTGGCGCACAATTGCGTATTGCTCCTTGGAATATTCTCCAGGTACTGGAAGAAGTTCCGGAATACGATAAGAACATTCCTGAGGGTTGTAGGGCGCAGCCCCTTCTCCTTCAGATGATCAATGTATCTGCAAACACAAAAACATAAGCATACACAATTCCAAAAAAGACACTACAAACAACTAAACTGTCATACATACTTAGTGATGCAGGTACGGTCCTTCAGGAAGGCAAAGTGACCCTTCAGATGGCGTCCCTTCCCTGAGTAATTTATAAACCGAAGAATATGGTTCTTTGCCATGACTGCATTTTCCCGGCGCTTCCCTGTGGCCTTGGAACCCACACAGAATGTGGTGTATCCCTGCAAAAGACGTACTAGCAAAGACAAAATGCAACATTAGAAAAATTTCCTATGACTCTAAACAAAACCAAACATGAAAATCAATACATACAGTATGAGATGGGCAAGTCCTTAGAAATCGGCGAAGGACGCGTTCGCTTTGCTCTAGTAGGGGACTTATGAGTCCTCAACATTTCTTCTAGCTCCATCAGCCTCTGATGCTTTACTTTGCAGGATTCCCGAGTGCATTCTGGTGATGTCTGTAGTTGATGTATCTTTCTGGCCAACACCTGACAAGCAGGGTTGCCACAAAACTCAACAGATGCAACGAGGCCAATATCAACTGAGGTACCAGGAAGGTCCTCCGGTGGCGCATGCCGATGTTCGTAGTGTCGTGGAAATTTCTGAAAATCAGTTGAGGACTCAGACGTGGTTAAATGAGTTAAATGAGTAATTTATTAAAATGCATAAAATATGAAATAAATGAAAGTAGCAAGGCAAGATGAGAGTTTCGTCCGGTACGAAGTCCTCAATAACTAAGAGAGGGGCGCTCCCTCCTTAAGTACATTACAAGAACACAACATCAGCAATTCCGGCAGACAGGTTGCCTTGAAAACGGCACGACGCGCGAACAGGCGCCTAGTAGCCTGTTTTGTCTTCATGTGTATATCTCCAGATATGGGGCTTCCTTCAAGTTCCGACGGAAGAAACTGATGTCTCAGTTATACATGGAGACAGCTGAAGGCCCGACTGGGCAGACTACTGTCAAACGGTTGACATAGGGCTTTTGCCCTTTTCACCCTGTCCTTATACACACATGTGAGCTAAACATAAGATTCATGGTTACACTGAATCACACTTACTAACAGATTATGGTCCTTCTGCTAGTCAGAATGACTTATACTAAATCATACAGTTCATGATGATCTAAAATAATATAATGACATGATTAAGATGACATTATCATAATAATTTCTCTCACATTTCCTCCCTTTGATTCTGTGTAATCATTCAATTTGAGCAATCAATAGGCAATCAGTCTCATCAATCAATCAAGTTACATCAGTCCACTGATCATTGTTATACAGGTTTCTTTGAATCATAACATCACTACCATAAGTCATTCACAGTACATTTCCACATAAGCATCATGGAAAACAAAATTCTACAGGGTAGAATGAAATCAACTTCAAAAGGTGATGAACTTTCAAAAGGTAGAGTATGATAAAAAGAGTAGAGTGTAATGAACTCTAAAAAGGGTAGAGTGTAAGAGCGAAAAACCCATCTGGCAGCCATCATTCATGATACCATCACATCCATCAAGATGGGAAAACTCTCTCACGGCCCCTCTGCCATAGGCGGCCTCCCTAAGGAACTTAAAAAAAGAGAGGATAAACCTTAATTCATTAACATTAAACATTAAATCAAGTCAGGCTTCAAATCAGGCTCTTGAAGTGGTTACTTTGCTCAAGGACTGCGGTTCACACCCCAGCCAGGCGCTGGGTGTCCCAGTCATCTTCATTAACTTCACCGCGCTCTTACGTTAGGCGCACTATTACATCAAACACAGCTAGTAATTTTATTCTTAACCTTCCAGAGCTATCATCCTTAATAGGATCAATATCCGACCCCGTTGAACTTGACCAGGCAGCAGAGTACCTATCAGCAACCTTTCGCTGTACTTTAGACAAAGTAGCTCCTCTTAAAACAAAACATACCATAGAAAAGAGATTAGCCCCTGGTATAATAACGACACGCACATTAAAACAGAGCACTCGCAAGTTAGAGCGTAAGTGGCGACAAACAAGCTTAGAGGTATTTCGTCAGGCATGGAAGGATAGTCTCATAAATTATAGAGCAGCTCTAAGAACAGCTAGATCTACATATTTCTCAACCCTAATAGAGGAAAATAAACATAACCCTAGATTCCTATTCGATACAGTAGCGAAACTAACTAGAAGTAAAAACACTATCGAGTCACACAATTCATCATTATTTAGCAGTAATGACTTCATAAACTTCTTTGATAACAAAATTCTTAATATTAGACAAAATATCCAAACCATTAGCCCTAGACTCGATAATCTAGCATATAATTATACCTGTATAGTCCTACCAGATGAAAGATTAAATTGCTTTAAACCCCTCAGAGAGACAGACTTAGATTCACTAATATCGTCAGCTAAACAGTCAACGTGTATGTTGGATTCAATACCAACAGATCTCTTTAAAAAGATAGCACCGAAACAATTAAACCGCTCCTAAATATTATCAACTCGTCTCTCAGCACCGTTATATACCAAACATTTTTAAAATAGCTGTAATCAAACCTATAATTAAAAAACCGGATCTTGACCCCCCCGTCAGCTGTGCAATTATAGGCCAATATCTAATCTTCCGTTTATCTCCAAGATCCTAGAAAAGGTCGTAGCGCAGCAGCTGTGTTCATATCTTCATAGAAACGGCATTTACGAAACATTTCAGTCAGGGTTTAGAGCCCATCACAGTACGGAGACAGCGCTAGTTAAAGTAGTAAATGATCTGTTACTGGCCTCTGATCAAGGTTGTATGTCCCTACTCGTATTACATTTACATCATTTACATTACATTTACGGCATTTAGCAGACGCCCTTATCCAGAGCGACTTACAAAAAGTGCTTCATTGTTTTACTCAGAACAAAATCTCTAGCTAGTTAGTATAGGCTAAAATCAGGAAGAAACTTTAAGCAAAGATATTATTAGATACAGTCAGTATGGACGCCTAGATATACTCAAATATATACTGAGAAAACCCTACTTAACAGATAAAAGCAAGAAAAGTCATTACAGTCACAAATATTTAATACATGCTAGTGTAGTAAAATTTAATTTAAGTGCTCTTGAAACAGATGTGTCTTCAGTCTTCGCTTAAAAACAGCAAGAGACTCTGCCATTCGGACACTCAGTGGAAGTTCGTTCCACCACTGAGGTGCCAGAACTGAAAAAGTCTGGATGCATGTTTTCCGCATGTCCTGAGAGATGGTGGGTCAAGCCGAGCTGTGCTTGAAGCTCGAAGAGCTCTGGGTACAGATCGGGATTGACCATTGCCACCATGTATGGAGGTGCTGGTCCATTCTTAGCCTTGTAGGCCAGCATCAGGGTTTTATATCTGATGCGGGCAGCTACAGGAAGCCAGTGAAGAGAGCGCAGCAGAGGAGTAACATGGCTGAACTTAGGAACATTGAAGACAAGTCGAGCCGCCGAGTTCTGGATCAGTTGCAAGGGCCTGATGGTACGCATAGGAAGACCAGCCAGGAGTGAGTTGCAGTAGTCAAGTCTTGAAATGACAAGAGACTGAACAAGCACCTGAGTAGTCTCGCTAGACAGAAAAGGTCGAATTCTCCGAATGTTGTAAAGGAGAAATCTGCATGACCGAGTCAGGTTTGCAACATGGGTTGAGAACGATAACTGGTCATCCACAACTACACCAAGACTTCGAGCTTCAGCAGATGTGGTGACCAGCGAGTTCTCAAAAGAGATGGAAAGATCCTGGCGAGGACTTGAAGTTCCAGGGATGAACAGTAATTCAGTCTTGCTGGGGTTCAGCTTCAAGTGATGACCCGACATCCAAGATGAGATATCAGCAAGACAAGCCGAGATCCGAGATGAAACCTGTGTGTCAGAAGGTGGAAAGGAAAGGACAAGTTGAGTGTCATCAGCATAACAGTGATAGGATTATTTGATAGTATTACTTAACCTTAGTGCAGCTTTTGACACTATTGATCATAGCATTCTTTTACATAGACTAGAATACGTGGTCGGGATTAAAGGAACAGCCCTCTCATGGCTTAGGTCGTACCTGACTAACCGTTACCAGTTCGTTGATATTGATGGCGACTCCTCTGTTCATACCAAAGTTAAATTTGGTGTTCCGCAGGGTTCTGTCTTAGGACCTCTGCTTTTCTCGTTGTACTTGCTACCATTAGGTGATATCATCCGTAAACATGATGTTAACTTTCATTGTTATGCAGATGATACTCAGTTATATGTCTCAGTGAGACTAGATGAGGGAAGACAGCTTAACAAGAAAGTTGAGGACTGTGTACAGGACATCAGGGAGTGGATGTTGAGTAATTTCCTTCTACTAAATCCTGATAAGACAGAGGTACTTGTATTAGGACCACAGATAGCCAGTAATAAGTCCTCTGATTATTTATTAACTCTGGATGGTCATACAGTACCATCAAGTACAACAGTTAAAGATCTCGGTGTAATTATTGACTCGAGTCTATCATTTGAATCTCATGTAGATAACATGACTAGAATAGCGTACTTCCATCTTAGAAATATTGCAAAGATCAGAAAAATGTGTCTACACGACGCAGAAAAGTTAGTTCATGCTTTCGTTACCTCTAGATTAGATTACTGTAATGCTTTATTGTCTGGATGTTCCGGTAAGTGTATAAATAAACTCCAGTTAGTTCAGAATGCAGCAGCAAGATTACTTACTAGAACCAGAAGATATGAACACATTACTCCTATTTTAACTAGACTCCATTGGCTCCCAGTAAAATTCCGCATTGAATTTAAAATCCTGCTATTAACATATAAAGCGTTAAATGGTCTGGCGCCGCAGTACTTGAGGGAACTTTTAGTCCTATACGAACCTCCGCGTTTACTTCGATCACAAGGTGCAGGCTTCTTATCAGTCCCTAAAATTATGAAGGCTGGAGCAGGGGCCAGGTCATTTTCTTACACAGCCCCTCAGCTATGGAATAAACTTCCATCCAGTGTTAGGGACTCAGATTCAGTCACTGTGTTTAAATCTAGATTAAAAACACATTTGTTTAGTCAGGCATACTGTTAAGAGCATTCACCCACCACTCTGTGTTCCTTCTTGTCTCCCCTACTTCATAGAGACAAGGACCACTCCAGGGCACCAGGAGGCACGGCGGTTCCTGATTCCGGACCTGCTCCACCCTTGGCACCCCCGGACTAAATTACTACACCCACTACACTTACCACTGACTAACCCCAACACCACTATCTCAGTCTGTATTCCCAATAGAGGATGGGTTTCCTGACGACTGCATGCAAGCACCCGCAGGCACCTGGGAGATGGTCTGGCTTGCCGGTGGATGTACTGATGCCTGGGTTGGACTTGCCGTTGCCGCGGGAGGACGTGCTGGTGCTGGCTCCTGCCTGGGGCCCTTCATCTGCACCGGCGGGACTGTGACTACTGGGGAACAAGAACCCTTATGCCACAACTGTAAAACCACCTTTTGTCCACAAATACGGACTGGTGCTAACGGGCCGCCCAATGGAGGATGGGTTCCTTTTGAGTCTTGGTCCTCCCAAGGTTTCTTCCTATATCCCCGCCATCTTAGGGAGTTTTTCCTTGCCACTGTCGCCTATGGCTTGCTCATTAGGGATCTGGACCCATGCAATTTGTAAAGCTGCTTTGTGACAACATGTGTTGTAAAAAGCGCTATATAAATAAATTTGAATTGAATTGAATTGAATTAAACATCCGTTTCAAAGAGTCTGCTATCTCAGGCTCCTCTGCGTCTATGTCGCCGTGCAAGGGCATCTGACAATGCTGGTGCACAAGGCCAGTGAGCCAAGAAGAACAGCAAGACATAATGCAAGGTAACACACATATCACCACCAAAATGATTAGAACAATTGGTAAAATTATAGTCAGCAACCAATGTCCCCATGGACCTAGCCATGAGGTGAGCCATCCGAACCAAGAATCGTCAGCCTGTACTGGCTCATGAACCTCGGCTTTCATGTGATCAATCACGTCGGTTATGTTTTCATAATAATCAGGAATGCTGAAACAACAAGAAACATTGATTTTCTTACACACACCTCCTTCCTTTGCAAGGAGGAGGTCTAAAAACTAGTCTATTCTGAACAACTACTTGTCTAATTTCTTTAACCTCTTTGTTTAACAAATCCAGGGCCGTCTCTGTGCGAGACGCCAAAGTCAGAACTTGCCATGCAAGTCCATTGATCTTATTTATTGCTGCAATGAGTCCCCCCCGGGGAGTAGTGACCATCCGATAGCAACCCCTGGTGTAGACCATGGGTTTGCCAGCGTGTAACCTTTGAACTTTCTCGATCCCCTCTAACGTGGCATGCCTCGGGACACGACTTTGTGCTGCATAGATTTTTATTGGGGGGGTGAGGAAAACCGGAGTACAACACCCCTCCCAAGCGAACAGTAACCTGGCTCCGGTGGTGTAATTCTTCTTCTCTGGTAGAGCCGAATATGTCTTTTCCCCACATGCCCACATCATCGCTCCGTCTGTTACTGGGTTGACAATGCCCTGACAGGAGTCGTAACTCCATTTCGCAGAAGAGTTGTTTAGTCTAATGGTACATGCTGATCCGTCCCTGGCCGTCGCCACCAGTTCAACTCTGCACTGAGTGTGTCCTATCCAAGGATCGCCTTTCAAGGCCCCCTCTGAACAGAGACACCACTCTCCCTTGACAGGGACAGTGTCAAATGTCATGTTGCGAATGGCTGCTCGTGACACTTTGTCATTCGAGTTGCAGTTGTTATTCCTGTGGTCCATACTTGCTACGTCATTGCCTACCCAACTGGGAACTTTACCACCACGGATGATGGCATGTGACATATTGTACAATTGGCCTGTTAATCTATTAATCTCGCATGTGGGTCTATCAATGAGAACTGTCGCCATCTCATAAGTGATTGGCGTAGGGGTCCACGGTACGTGGAACGGGTGACAAACCAGACAAGGATGATTCGGTTTCACTGCACCACACTGTATCCCCAAAACACAAAATAGGCAATATCTACTCCTATCATATACAGAGAACCTCAGACGACCAGACACTGGCGGACATTTACCACAATCTACAGAAAAAATTTTTTTTTAATTTCCACTTACGTTCGTTAGATCGGGCAGAGAACACCTCCGGAGGCAGGTGGTGACGTCACTCCCTGGATGGGAACTTTCCCGTTGCTCGTGGGGTTCCCTCCTTCCCAGCCCGACAGGCCTGTGCCTTCGGGGAGCGTTCTCAAAGATCAGCCACCTCCTCCCCCGGGTGCCTCACGCCGATCCTGTTCGGTGACGCCAAATTGTCGTGGAAATTTCTGAAAATCAGTTGAGGACTCAGACGTGGTTAAATGAGTTAAATGAGTAATTTATAAAAAGGCATAAAATATGAAAGTAGCAAAGCAAGATGAGAGTTTCGTCTGGTACGAAGTTCTCAATAACTAAGAGAGGGGCGCTCCCTCCTTAAGTACATTACAAGAACACAACATCAGCAATTCCGGCAGACAGGTTGCCTTGAAAACGGCACGTACGCCGAACAGGCGCCTAGTAGCCTGTTTTGTCTTCATGTGTATATCTCCAGATATGGGGCTTCCTTCAAGTTCCGACGGAAGAAACTGATGTCTCAGTTATACATGGAGACAGCTGAAGGCCCGACTGGGCAGACTACTGTCAAACGGTTGACATAGGGCTTTTGCCCTTTTCACCCTGTCCTTATACACACATGTGAGCTAAACATAAGATTCATGGTTACACTGAATCACACTTACTAACAGATTATGGTCCTTCTGCTAGTCAGAATGACTTATACTAAATCATACAGTTCATGATGATCTAAAATAATATAATGACATGATTAAGATGACTATCATAATAATTTCTCTCACAGTAGTCATCGTCACCCTCCAGCAGGAACACCATACCCTCCGGCGCTACATCCGGCGTCTCCTGAGTGTAGCCACTTACTTTTTGTTTCTTGGAGGGCGTGAGTGGCTGGTGTTGCAAGTCCAGTGTGGAAACCATTGCCGGGTCAGGGTTTGAAGCTCGCAGCGTAGCCAACGACCTAAGCACATATATCTCCTTGGACCGCTTCACATATGATGTCAACAACTCAGCCTAACAAAAAACAAAAACATTCAGACTTAAAAACAACACACATGCTGCGGCATTTTGAACTACTTGAAGTTTATTTATATTCCTATTTGAGCATCCTGACAGTAATGAGTTACAATAATCTAATCTGGAGCTAACAAAGGCGTGTACTAGTTTTTCTGCATCATGCAGGGATAATGCATTTCTTAACTTGGCAATGTTACGGAGATGTAGAAAAGCTATCCTGGTAGTATTATCTATGTATTTATCAAATGATAGGTCAGAGTCGAATAAGACGCCGAGATATTTGGCTACCGAGCCAGGAGTAATGGGGTAATCTGCAAGATTTAACATTAGATCTGGTATTTTCTGTCTTGTGGCCTTTCGGCCCAGAAGGAGAACCTCCGTTTTGTCACCATTAAGGTGGAAGAAGTTTAGCGACATCCAACATTTAATATCACTTACGCAGGCCTCAATTTTTCCTAATCTGGATTTGTCATCAGGTTTGGCTGATATATAAAGTTGGGTGTCATCTGCATAGCAGTGAAAGTTGACACCATGTTTATTTATAACTATTCCTAATGGTAACATATATAATGTAAATAATAGTGGTCCTAGGATGGAGCCTTGCGGGACTCCATATTTCACTTCTGAGTGTTTGGAGGGAATATTATCGAGCTCTACAAACTGATAGCGATTGGTTAAGTAAGAATTAAACCATGAAAGGGCTGTACCCGAGATTCCAACCCAGTTTTCTAACCTTTCTAGCAGGATCTTGTGATCTATTGTGTCGAAGGCTGCACTAAGATCAAGAAGCACTAATAGAGATACAAAACCTTGATCAGAGGCAAGAAGGAGATCATTTGTTACTTTAACTAGTGCTGTTTCAGTGCTGTGGTGGGGCCTAAATCCAGATTGGAATTTTTCAAATATGTGGTTCCTGTGCAGATATAAGCATAACTGTTTGGCCACAGCTTTTTTTCTATGATCTTGGATATAAATGATAGGTTCGAGATGGGTCTGTAGCTAGATAGTACATTAGGATCAAGATTTGGTTTCTTGATCAGGGGTTTAATGACTGCTAGTTTACAGGATCTGGGCATGTGACCCATTGTGATGGATGAGTTAACTATATTTAAAAGAGGTTCGATTACAACTGGTAAAACCTCTTTGAGTAATTTAGAGGAATCGAGTCTAATGTGCAAGTAGTAGAATTTAACGATGAAATTCTTTTCTCCAATTCTAGTTGTGGGAGGGATGAAAAGCTTCAAGCTTTTCTTCTAATGCTAGATTTTGTTCAATATCAGCCAATCCAGATGACAAACCAGATGAATTACCTATAAAAGGATTTATATTTAGTCTAATATTCTCTATTTTATTATCAAAGAAATCCATAAATACATTACTAGTTAGGTTCCCTGGAATCTGATGTTCAGCTGGTTTGATTTTTTGTAAGTTTAGAAATAGTACTGAAAAGAAATCTAGGATTATTTTTATTTTTTTTCGATCAGTGAGGCTAGGTATGTTGACCGTGCTTTAGTAAGTGCCCCTTTGTATTCAATAAGGCTATCCTTCCAGGCACAGTGGAATACTTCCAGCTTAGTAGAGCGCCAGTTCCGCTCTAATTTACGTGCTATTTGTTTTAAATTACGAGTTTGGTAGGTGTACCACGGGGCGAGCTTTTTAAGTCTGACCTTTTATGTTTGAATGGAGCTACTATATCTAGAGCTGATCTACAAGTATTCTCTAAGCAGTCGGTTAAACTGTCTAGCCGACTCGCCAACAGATCCAGAGGAGTTAAAGTCGTTAAATCTGGGAGGGTTTTAGTAAACTGTGTGGCGGTTGACAAATTTATCGAGCGTTTTAAACAATTCCGAGGAGACTGGCGGGTATTTAGGTTAAGATGTAGCTCGAATGAGATTAGATAGTGATCGGAGATTGCTGTGGTTTGCGGAAATGTATTTATATTAGCTACGTCGGTACCCAGCGTCAAAATCAAATCTAAAGTATGATTATCACAATGAGTAGGTCCCGTGACATTTTGAATAATACCGGCAGAGTTCAATATCGAACTAAATGCCCTTTTCAGCGGATCCTCTGCCTTCTCAAAGTGTATGTTAAAGTCTCCTACCATTATTATTTTGTCACTACATACTGCTAAATTTGCTGCAAAATTACTGAAATCGTTTATAAAGTCTGAGTAGGGCCCTGGCGGTCTGTACACATTAGTGAGTGAGAGAGCGTCATTGTTTGTAGCCGGATTAGTTATATTAATAGATAGCATCTCAAAAGAATTGGAGAGATCATAGTGTTTCTGGTGGACTTCTAAAGAATTTCTGTAGATTATGCATATTCCTCCTCCTCTGCCTAACAATCTTGGTCTATGAATATAACTGTATCCCACAGGTGTGGCCTCATTTAAAGTTAAATATTCGCCAGATCGAATCCAGGTTTCTGTGAGACATAAAATATCAATTTTCTGGTCATTTATAATCTCGTTCACAATAGCTGCTTTAGAATTGAGCGATCGAATATTGAGTAATCCGATTTTCAGATCGGTTATATTGCTATTAATAATCGGATGCGAGGTTTGAATAGTAAAAGGCCAGGCCTGCCCTCAAAACGCGTCCAATTATCTATATAACCCACATTGTTTTCTGAGCACCATTTAGACATCCAGCGGTGTAGCGCCAATAACCTGCTGTAGGTTTCGGCGCCACGCCGATTTGGAATGGGACCAGAGCATATTACGGCATCTGACATAGTCCCCGCTAACTCACACACCTCTTTAACATTATCCTTAGTGATCTCGGACTGTCTCAAACCCACATCATTGGTGCCGACGTGTACCACTATCTTTGAATATTTACGATTAGCCAGCACCTTAAGATTAGCCCTGATGTCAGGCGCTCTAGCCCCCGGGATACACTTAACTATGGCCGCTGGTGTCTCTAAGGGGGACGCTATATTCACGTGTCGGAGCTGGGAATCTCCTATTACCAGAGCTCTTTTAACAGGTCGCTCAGTCTGTGTATTACTGAGTGGGGCAAACCTGTTTGACACGGGAATCTGAGTAGAACGGTGCTCAGCCCTACGGCTATGCCGCCGAGACGTCACCCATTCGCCCCGCTGCGAGGGCTCTAATGCCGAGCTGGGGGCTCGCTAGCTACGGTGGCGGCAACTGGGCCTGCTACGCTAGGTGCTACGCTAGGTGCTACCGACTCTTTAGGACTCTCTAAAGCCCGGATGCGCTCCTCTAAAAGCGAAATCTTCTCCGTCATGCTAATAATTAATCTACACTTGTTACAAACAAAATTATCCATACTGACGGAAGAAGAGTAGCTAAACATGCCACACTCCACACAAACAACAGGCGACTCAGACATGATGAAATACTAAAGACACTTAGCTTCGGTTGAGATGAACTTGAATGTTTTTCAGTGGCTTGTGGAGGTTGTTGTAGCCGGAGTTATGCGTAAATATGTCCACAAAGTCCGCAAAATATTTGTAGATGTATCAGATGTAATTAAACGGATAGAAAAAAAGGGTAGGCAAAAAATACTCTGCAGCAGCGTCCAGCAGGAAGTAGCGTCCAACCAACACAGCAAACCTTCTTGCCACAGCTCACATTGATGTACCATCCTGGATGAACTGCACTACCTGAGCACCTTCTGTGGGTTGTATACTCCACCTCATGCTGCCTCTATGGTGAGAGAACTGACCAAATGCCAAAGTGACCAAAACATCAGCCAGAAAGGATGAGAACAGAGAAAAGGTCTGTGGTCACCACCTGCAGAACCTTCTTTACAGGGGGTGTCTTGCTAATTGCCTCTCATTTCTACCTGTTGTCTGTTCCATTTGCACAACAGCAAATTGATTCACAATCAGTGTTGCTTCCTAACTGAACAGGTTGGTTTCACAGAAGTGTGGGTGACTTGGAGTTACACTGTGTTGTTTAAGTGTTCCCTTTATTTATTTTTTAGCTGTGTGTGTGTGTGTGGAGTGCGTATGAGAGAGATGAATGTGTGGAGTGGGTATAAGAGATGTATGTATGTGTGTGTCTGTGTGGTGTATATGTGTGACTGTGTGTAGTGGGTATGAGAGAGATGTACTGTATGTATGTGTGGTGTATGTGTGTGTGTGTGGAGACATTCAAAAATAACTCAGTCTTGTTTTAGTCTGATTTGCACGCTCCGAACAAACTGTCATAGTTCGGGACATATTTAACCTATCACTTAACTGAGAGATGGTCAGAGATGATTTTGGTGTAATTATGTGTGGTTTGATTTATGACAAGGTTCGACATGTTGTGCGTTCAGAGATGCTCTTCTGCATGCCTCAGTTGTAACAACTGGTTATTTGAGTTATTGTTCTATCAGCTCGAACCAGTCTGGCCATTCGCCTCTGACCTCTGGCATCAATAAGGCATTTGCGCTCACAGAACTGCTGCTCACTAGATATTTTCAATTCAAACGGTGCACACATACATGAAACGATACAGGGGCAAATTAATCTAACAACATGAATGATTAAATGTGACAAACACTAATATTGAACATAAACATGACATTAAAACAGCAAAGAACATCCCCGAGGGGCCGCGGGTGACCATAGTCCTGCCACTACCACAGGGCTGACGTTACAATATAGTCTTGAAGATAAATGATGACAAACTATACATGACCTTAACAGATGGTAGCTAATTTGAGAAGCTGCAATATAGTTGTGTTCGAATACTGTTCATTGACTTCACCTCTGCATTCAACACCATCATCCCCCAGCAGCTCATTCTCAAACTGGACAGTCTGGGGCTGAATATCTCACTGTGCAACTGGCTGTTGAACTTCCTGACCGGGAGACCACAGTCAGTAAGGGTCGGGAGAAACACCTCCAGCATCATCACACTGAACACGGGGCCCCTCAAGGATGCGTGCTGAGCGCTCTACTGTTCACTCTGCTGTCCCACGACTGCACACTAGTGCACAGCTCCAACCTGTTTGTTATGTTTGCAGACGATATAACTGTAGTTGGTAATCCCATCAAGCCACTAATTAAAAAACCTGGTCTTAATCCCCAGGAACTGTCCAACTATAGGCCAATCTCTAATCTGTCGTTCAATTCCAAAATTCTAGAAAAAGTAGTTTCTTCGCAACTCTCTACTTTCTTACAGACAGAACATGTCCTAGAGCTATTTCAGTCTGGATTTCGACCCCACCACAGGACTGAAACTGCGATGACTAAAGTAGTAAATGATCTCTTAATATCCTCTGATAAAGGACACATTTCTTTTCTTATACTTTTAGACCTTAGTGCTGCTTTTGACACCATTGATCACAATATTCTTCTGAATAGGCTGGAGACACTCATTGGCGTAAGAGGTCAAGCACTCTCCGGTAAAATATGGTGTCCCTCAAGGATCTGTATTAGGCCCCATATTATTCTCATTGTATTTACAGCACAATAATTCGTAGACATGGTATTAACTTCCATTGCTAAGCAGATGATACTCAGTTGTATATATCCTCTAATCCGGATGATGTCAATACTATTCCCAAAATTGAGAACTGCATCCAGGACATAAAAAACTGAATGGCGTCTAATTTTCTAAGGCTGCCTTTTTCCATTTACGTAATATCGCCAAGCTAAGACATTTACTTTCATTAGCCGATGCAGAGAAGCTGATCCATGCTTTTGTCTCGTCAAGATTGGACTACTGTAATGGTCTTCTAATTGGATACTCTAAACAGTCCCTAAAGAAACTCCAACTTGTATAGAATGCTGCAGCTAGAGTCCTAACTAGGGCTAGAAAATTTGATCATACTAGTCCTACTCTCGCTGCATTACACTGGCTTCCGGTTAAATATCGGCTTGATTTCTTCTGCTGACCTATAAGGCATTAAACGGTCTCGCTCCACAATATCTGAGTGAACTCATTGCATACTATAACCCATCTCGCCTTCTGCGCTCCCAAAATGCAGGATTTCTCTTCATTCCAAAAATTAGTAAGACTACAGCCAGAGGCAGAGCTTTCTCCTTTAAAGCCCCTCAGTTATGGAATAGCCTTCCAGCTCAAATCTGAGATTCTGACACAGTTCCAATCTTTAAATCTATACTATTTAAGCCTTCAGTTAGTATTCTACTTGTGAAGGTGTGGAGCTTGGTGGTCTCCAGTCATTGAGCTTTCTGGTAATCTGAGATGTTGATGCTGTCATCCAGCCATGTCATGTGATCACGCTTGTTGTGACAATAACTTGGGTGGAAAGCAATGTCTCAGTGAGCCCTCTTGACTGTGGTCACCCCCAGGCCCCTCCCTTTAGTTATGCTGCTATAGATAAGCCGTGAGCTATGTCTGTTTGTGTATGTCTTTTTAAATCGATGGTTGTCTAAATTGATGTTCACATACTCAACCTGTATTTTATATCTTGATTGCATGCTTCTACAAAAGACAACGCCATACAAGCACCTAGGAGATGGTCTGGCTTGCCAGGGGATGTGCCGATGCCGTGGTTGGATGTGTCATTGCCGCAAGACGACGCGCTGATGCCAACTCCTACCTGAGGCTCACCATCTGCATTGAAGGGACTGTGACTGCTTGGCCTGGAATATGAACTATAACTACAGAACTATATTTGAACTATAAATGTAGACTTCTGCTAGTAGGCCGCCCAATGGGTTCCCTTTTGAGTCTTGTTCCTCCCAAGGTTTCTTCCTAAATTCCTGCCATCTTGGGGAGTTTTTCGTTGCCACTGTTGCCTCTGGCTTGCTCATTAAGGATCTGGACCCATACGATTGTAAACTTGCTTTGTTACATGCGTTGTAAAAAGCGCTATATAAATAAATTTGACTTTGACTTTTGACCTCAAAATACCGGCACGAGTGGACAGCCATCCGAGCCTTGTATAACCCTCGCCCTGAGTAAGGTCACCTTCATTTATAATGCCGCTTTGATATGCCAGCCTTGATATTTGCTGCTCTATCTTCATCATAGGATTAGCTATTCTGACCAAATTAGCATGCTACATTTTAGCCAGTCCTTCATTTCAGATCTAGCTTTTATTTGTTTTAGCACAGACACAGGACATGCCATTATCTTCCCGTTAGGAGTTTCCTCCATTTTAATTTGCATTAATCATCATAGCTTTTGGGTTGGTTAATTCATTCATTCATTATCTGTACCGCTTATTCCCGCTAGTCGGGGTCACTGGAGCCAATCCCAGCATCTATGGGCGAGGGCAGGGTACACCATGGGCAGGTTGCCAGTCCACCACATGGCCATCACGCACACACACACTCACACCTATGGGCAATCTAGAGTGACCAATCAACCTAACATGCATGTCTTTGGACTGTGGGAGGAAACCAGAGTACCCGGAGAAAACCCACGCAGGCACAGGGAGAACATGCAAACTCCACACAGAGCAGCCCAGACCGAGAATCGAACCCAGACCACCTTGCTGTGAGGCGACAGTGCTAACCACCACGTTAAATTGTTGATATCCATTAATACTATTTGCATTTGTTCACTAATCACTGTGGCAAAGGTCACTGCACAGACTATTAATTTCAACCTCAAGTAATGAGATGATTATTTCACCTGTTCCTGTTATCGAAAAACATATTTCCCTGAAGTTCATGGTGTTGCCCCTTATAATTATTCATAATGAATCAATATTGATATGAAGAATATGGTGTATTAACAGATTTATTTTAAATTCATATAATGCATAATTTCAAATTTGTCAAAATGTGAAAGGACACAATCCTATTCGAGAATTAAACTAGTCTATACCACCCTCGTGTCAATACACTGAGCTGCTAATTGTCCTGTGTTTTGACAACGTGAACATAATTTTTATTCACCCTTTAAAAGACCATTTGCTATATGCAAATCTATAGTTTAGTTTATATCTGACAGGACATTTAGTAACAGAAACAGCAACTTCATAAAAAGCTAATGCAAATGTACTTGCCTGATGTCATTTCTGCCAAGTCAGAGGTCATCATAAAAGAAATTAACACACCTTGACATGCTTTGCTATACTTGGTATGCATAATATTGTTTAATTTAGTTATTTTGGAACAGAATGGTAATTTTCACAAAATCACATTCAATAAACATCACAGCTTATGCAAAAATGTGCATGTTGACACGAGACATCAGCTGAAAAACTAAATTAATCTGTAAATGAGTGCAAGGTATACAGACAAGCATGGAGTGCTCCTTGTATTTTTTCATCCCTTAAACAGTACAGTAACATTATGAAGGTTTGCAATCAAGCTGATGCACTTATCCTCAGAGCCTACGTCATTCACGCCACATAATGTTCATCAGTAGTGGGTGCACTGAGGTGACACACATCTATAACATATTTAGAGCTGCTATACAAAATAAGGCTTCCATCAGTGAAGCAGAAGGAATGAACAGCAGTAATAAGTTTATATGTCCAATGGAATGGAGCCATCATCAAACGCACAGGTGGAGCACATAATTCTCACAGTGCTACTCCTCAATAAGCACTTAAGCCAGGCATACTCAAAGGCCGGCCCACGGGCCAATCCCTGCCAGTGTTGAAATTTCCAGCAGCCTGTAATCAGTCATAAAATTTATAATATGCAGCCCTCCAGCACTGTTGACCACAGTACAGTCATATGAAAAAGTTTTGGCACCCCTATTAATCTTAATAATTTTTAGTTCTAAATATTTGGGTGCTTGCAACAGCCATTTCAGTTTGATATATCTAACTGATGGACACAGTACAATAAACCTCATTTCAATCCTGAAATATTACTAACAAAAAATGTGCAATATGCATTAAACCAAAATTTGACTGATGCAAAAGTATGGGCACCTCAACAGAAAAGTGACATTAATATTTAGTCGATCCTCCTTTTGCAAAAATAACAGCCTCTTGTCGCTTCCTGTAGCTTTTAATCAGTTCCTGGATCCTGGATGAAGGTATTTTTGACCATACCTCTTAACTGAACTGGAATTGTTTTGTAAAGTTTGATGGTCGCCGAGCATGGACAGCCCGCTTCAAATCATCCCACAAATGTTCAATGATATTCAGGTCTGGGGACTAATCCTAACTACTTTTTACTGACTTACTGAAGCACAAAATTGGTTCGGTAACCTCACTGAGCTTTGAACTTCATAGCCAGGTGTATCCAATCACGAGAAAAGGTATTTAAGGTGGCCAATTGCAAGTTGTTCTCCTATTTGAATCTCCTCTGAAGAGTGGCATCATGGGCTCCTCAAAAACAACTCTCAAATGATCTGAAAACAAAGATTGTTCAACATTGGTCTTCCATTTCCTTACTATGTTTTAACCTATTTAACCTCAGGGACAGTTCTTGTTAAGCCCAGAAGTGGCAGGCCAAGAAAAATATCACAAAGGCAGAGAAGAAGAATGGTGAGAAAAGTCAAGGACAATCCACAGACCACCTCCAAAGAGCTGCAGCATCATCTTGCTGCAGATGGTGTCACTGTGCATCGGTCAACACAATACAGCACACTTTGCTCAAGGAGAAGCTGTATGGGAGAGTGATGCGAAAGAAGCCGTTTCTGCAAGCACGCCACAAACAGAGTCGCCTGAGGTATGCAAAAGCACATTAGTACAAGCCAGCTTCATTTTGGAAGAAGGTCCTGTGGACTGATGAAAAAAAGATTGAGTTGTTTGGTCATACAAAAGGCATTATGCATAGCGTAAAAAAAAAAGCATTCCAAGAAAAACACTTGTACAATGTACTTGTACAATTTTACACTGTAAAATTTGGTGGAGGTTCCATCATGCTTTGGGGCTGTGTGGCCAATGCCGGCACCGGGAATCTTGTTAAAGTTGAGGGTCGCATGGATTCCACTCAGTATCAGCAGATTCTTGAGAATAATGTTCAAGAATGTTCAGTGACAAAGTTGAAGTTACGCCGGGGATGGATATTTCAACAAGACAATGATCCAAAACACCGCTCCAAATCTACTCAGGCATTCTTGCAGAGGAACAATTACAATGTTCTGGAATGGCCATCCCAGTCCCCAGACCTGAATATCATTGAACATCTGTGGGATGACTTGAAGCAGGCTGTCCATGCTCGGCGACCATCAAACTTTACAAAACAATTCCAGTTCAGTTAAGAGGTATGGTCAAAAATACCTTCATCCAGGATCCAGGAACTGATTAAAAGCTACAGGAAGCGACAAGAGGCTGTTATTTTTGCAAAAGGAGGATCGATATTAATGAATATTAATGTCACTTTTCTGTTGAGGTGCCCATACATTTGCACCGGTCAAATTTTGGTTTAATGCATATTGCACATTTTCTGTTAGTACAATAAACCTCATTTCAATCCTGAAATATTACTGTGTCCATCAGTTATTAGATATATCAAACTGAAATGGCTGTTGCAAACACCCAAATATTCAGAACTAAAAATGATTAATAGGGGTGCCAAAACTTTTTTCATATGACTGTATAAAAAACAAGCGTACAAAAAAAAAAGCCATTTTATATTTCACCAGAAGATGGCAGTAGACCCAGCCTATACTGCAGTAGAGTTAACAAGTTCAATTGCAATTAATGTTTATGCTTCAAAGAATGATGGGCTGAAGGGTCAGACCCCACACACCTTCACCTCACCAAATCTGGCCCTCTTTGCAAAATGTTTGGACAGCCCTGACTTAAGCGGAGACAAATGATAGTAGACAATACAAGGCCAACAATATCTTTGCAAGGCTGTGTCCACTAACATGTTAATGTTATCAGAATGTAATCAGAAGTTCTTGGGTGGTTGTTTGAGCTGATTAATTGGTTCTGATGTCTAAACAATGGATATACCATTCAGCTTAAGCTGCAGACTAAGACATTTTAAATGGAAACAAAAGCTGTTTTATGCCATTAAAAACTGTACACCTCCACGCTATTCTGCAGCCACCAAATGCAGAGTAATAAAGAGTTTACATTTTGATTCGGACTTAAAAGATGCTTTGTCAGTGACTTCCAACTGAGTGAGAGGCCTTAGCTAAATGTACAGTGAGTCAAACTTACTTGCATCCTAATGACAGCATCAACAACAGAGTTAAAAAAGACATCCATCAAAACAATCATAATCTGTAGAAAACATCACATCTACATTACTGGTTCCAATATTCTAAACAGAAGCAGTGTAGATCTGTTGTCTACCAAATGAACTGACAAACTGATAACATTAATTTAAAAAAGTAAATGTTTTTGAAACCTTTCTGCCAAAACAGAAGGATTAAATGGACCTCACCCCCAAAAATAAGTGGTCAAAAAAGTGACTTGAACATTGGGGACTTTACATAATCCTGAGAAATGCGAACATACGATTAGTGATGCTATTGCAAACCGTTTATTCCACATATGGTGTTTGAAAAAAAAATCGTACACGTTTTGATTAAACCTTTCTGAAACGTAGAACTGGCAAAGGTGGCAAGCAATCTCTGGCTCTCAACAGAGCCTTTCAAAAACAAAGTTCCCAGTTCTTTGACTTTTAGTGACTTAGGATACTATGTACCAAGGTAAAGTGTAGTACAAACTAAGCTCCTTGTAGGTTATCCTGGGCCAGGAAAATCCAATGAAAAATATTTTCTCATTTTGCTTTTTTTCCCAAGAATACATGCAATGGTGATGGATGGCCATAGATCCAAGTATTAAGATGTTAAGACATTGCAATAATATTGTGCTAAATTAATCTGGTGTTGGCTCTGGATATGGGGAAAAAAATGAATTGCAATGCCATCTTTATGCTTCTGTAGAAAAGCAATACCACATTCTTATTCACTTGTTCTGTAATTTCTCTCATTCATAGTTGTTTCACACACATACACAAAGGCACGCACGCTTTGTACTGTTGTTTCACAATAAATATTACATAGATTATACAAAATACATGTATCTTTGCAGATAAACATAACTTGTACTTTCTTCCCTGCCTTAATAGACACTTTGGTTAAAAGCTGAAGACAAAGAAAATGTTTGCCTTCAAGTGATAATGTGTAATTACACTAGCTATTAATGAGAGGTGATGACCTCAAATAACACTCAATATACGGTCAGTTCATGGAGGATATTTATGTGCACCCATCCTATTAGAACAAACAAATAAATAAAGAATTTACAAATCAGAGAGGACATGCCACTTGGTTTTGTCCAACTAGTGGCCTACAGAGTACAAAGCAGGCCAAGTTACATGGTCAGTGCACCTTTGGATGAGACCGGCAGACTGGCTGGGTTAGTCCTGATAACTCTCCAGATAAGAGAAGTGATCACCCTCCTCCTCATTACATGGCCTGGATCGCCGAGAGTACTTCAGCTGCAGCAGATCTCCTACTTCACTGATGGCATTTAATGCCTGGTGGGCAGAAGAGCACACAGGTGGGTTATTAATGGCTCGACAGCATCTTGCTGGCTTCACTGGCGTACGAACAGTGGGTAAAGGGATGACTGCTTCAGTCCTTTAGGCTTCTATATTATCCCAATTGGCAAAAACTGAATTGACCCCACTCTATAACCCCATTTTCATTCATCTTTCAGAGTGCTCCTGAGATTTGCCAGTGATTGTAATTTTCCTACTCTGTATGCAAACTGCCGTGGACATCCAAAAGGTCAAACTGCTTTAGGATTGGATGAAGGGAAAGAACAAAAAAAAAAATCCGATCATGTTGGAAGCCAAACAGAAATAATGGACAGAAATAGCAAATTTACTTTGAGTCTTGAAATACTGCCAGCCATCTGGAAGCAATTTGCTTTTTCTCCACTCTATCCCTCTCTCTCATACCTCAACTGATTTATGAATTCATGCATAAAGGGGAGGAGATGAAAAAGATAGAGAATGAAAATCTGAAAGAATATAGTAGAAGAGGTAAGGCCCTAAAAGAGAAGCCAACACTTGTGTACTTGCAGCCAATTTGCTAAAATTGTACAAGAGTGTATTGTTAGATCAGGCTCAGAGTGACTCACAGTGTCCAGCATCTCTTTAGTGTGGGCAGCAGACACACAAAAGCGTGCTCTGGACTCAATTATGGGTGTGGCAGGGAATCCAACCACCACTGTGCCAATGTTCCTCTTCAACATCTCCCTCCCAAATGCTCTGCAGAACAGAAGAAAAAAGGACAGCTTGTGTTGACGGAACTGCAGAACAATCACAACAAGAAGCAAAAGCTGAATGGTCAAAGTAAAACGGATGTGCAATAGCAAAACTAGCAGCATTGCAACAATCGCATAAGCTGAAATTCTTTATTATTCTGTTATTAGGCAATACTTCCTAACTTTATTAATGACAAATGAATGCTATAATGACCATTTGGTATTGAGCATCATGCAACCTTTCCTGTTGGGTTGGGGTTTTCTCATTAAAGACAAATTAAAGACACACCCAATTTTAGCAGGCATGTAGAGCATTAGGGGCACCACTGGAGAGTTTTCATTCCCATAGATGATGAAGCCCATTTCGTGAAGCCTTCTGCGGAAGTATGCCGTGTTCTCAGAAAGCTGACGGAGTCTCTCTTGTCCTAGTCATTTGAAAAATCAAGAGAACAAAATTGAAATGGAACTAAACAGAACATACATAGTAATACATAAGTACAAATTGGAAATACCACAATCAGGGATCTTTGTATTAAAAAAAATCAATGATTGTGGCATTTCCAATTTGTATTTATGTATTACTGTGCCCTGCATGTCAAAAAAAGCTTTTAAACAAAGCATTCATGGTCTGGTGGTTAGGGAACTGGTCTTATGACAAGAGGGTCGTGGGTTTGATTCCCAGGCCTGAGGCCATGACTGAGGTGCCCTTGCTCCCCGGGCACCAGGCTAGGGCTGCCCACCGCTCTGGGCACGTGTGCACCACAACCCCCTAGTGATCACTAGTGTGTATCTGTGTTTTCACCACACAGATGGGTAAAATGCAGAGGACAAATTTCAATTGGGGTGAAAATCACAATTGACAGATATGGCACATTTACATTTTTACATTACATTAGCATTAAAAGTCTGAACTTTTCATTTGTTTTCAGTTTGATGTTGAAGCCGTGTTTCTCTTAGGAAATGGATGAATCAAAGGGCTTCCGGGCACAAAGATTCATTAACCATGATCTAGTCCAAGAGAAATGTGTTATTAAATTTTTATTATTGTGAGTGATGCAGGATGTGTGATGGGGAGAAAAGACATGGAACCCCTGGTCCTGTTGGGGGTGGGGGGGAAGGGGCAGTGCACATATACCAGAACAACATGACCCTGGGCTGAACCTGCCTCATCCAGAGATGTCTTTTTGGAAGGCCTGGTCGAAAAACGACTTACTACCATGCTATGGCATCAATAATATCCCACACATCTTAAAGTCATACAGCTCCAATAGAGAGGGCATTCACAATGCAAATTCAAGAGAATCAGAGCCTACATGTCTTATAAGAGTGAGAAATGTCTTCCAGATGCACGTTTGTGAGCATGGCTGAGGCACACATGAGCCTTTCCAAATGACAGGCCTCGTAAAATGCCTTTCTGATGCTGCACTGAGAGATGCCTCAGAATTCAAGCTTGAACAATACAATTTTCTAAATCACTTTGTATCTCAAGATCAGGAACCGCCAATACTTAGTGACAATTTCTTTGTTTTGGCAGATAGTTAATCTGGTCTGTGATATTATTCTCAGATCACTGATTGTATCCATAATGAGTAGAAATGCCTTGGTTCCAAAAAATGTTTAGCACTCCAAAATTAGCTTGAATCTGTCACTATACTTAAAAAAGGTGTCTCATATGGTGAGCGAGGTTTGAAGATTGTGGGATATTAAAATAAACTGAAATAAGGACTGCTAAACACCAAATAAATAAAGTGCAGGAAAGAAAGTTGCTTCATTATATCTGAGCTCATGGCACACAGAGCCTTGCTAGATAAGTGGTCAGTCCTAAGGCCAACAATGCCTAACAACGACCAGCAAGTGTACTTTTCCTAGATTCTATATAAAGACATGACTTAAATGCAATGAAAGGGGTTCACTGTTGCTTAGCTCTGCAGCCTTTGCTGCCATCATGTGGCACATTCTGATGTTAAGGCAGGAATACTCTGTGATACTATGTTTTCTATATAGAACACAAATGGTGTGCTACTGACACTCATTACATTCAGCCAATCTATTCTAATCTGACAAACTGCCTGCCAATTCAGTTGTTTTCCTAGGTTACGTATTACCTATCTAGGACATTACAGATAGGTTAACCTTCATGTCAAACGCATCCATCACTACATTGCCGACAAGTCACTATTGGTTACTGAACACAAAGGATACCTTTCAAAATACTTGCTTTAATAAAATACTCCAATAATACTTAATCTCCTCCTGTAATGCAGTTGGCTGTGCTACTAAATCCAATACAAACTTTTAAAACTTTTCATACTTAACCAAGAGATACACGTTAGACTACTTTGATTTCTTCAAAGATGGTTGAATCTCTTACAATTCATTTACTGTGCAACAGAAGCGGAAGCTGTTTCTGAACAGCACACACACTCCCACCTCTCAGTTGATACTACTGTGTGGGTGCCACATACGTATGCCTACAATTAGTGCACTTTTCAGTAAAAATACTACACTCATTATCTTGGTACATACTGCAATTACAATATGCCTCTTATGCAGATAGCAATATTATAAAAATGGTGGTGAACTGTTTGCCTGCACTACTTTGAGAGTATTATTTAGATTTGCCTATTCAAGTAAATACATCAAAAGCACCCATAGAATCTGGAATGTCTGAGGATTTGTCCTCAGAACATAACATTTACTGATTTGTAAAAGCACTCACTTTCAAACAGCAGTTGCCTGCACTAATTATTATTGCAGAACCTGCTTGGCAATAGAAATAAAAATATATTCTGCTGACCTAATTTGCTACAAAGGAGGCTTGATGGTAAATTGGTTGTTCAAAGGCTCCGATCAAATGAGATTTAGTTATAGGGAAACCGTGTTACTCTGATGGTTTTTCAGGTCTTTTGCATAACTGCAGATGTAAAGATGATATTACTTAAGCCAAGACTTTCTTTTAACACTCTTCAGGGTAATCCACTCTGCATACTAATTATGTTTGGTTTGTTGTCTGAAACATCAAGATATATGAGGTGCATGCAAGAATCAAGAGTATGCAGAAGACATCTTGGCAAAAAAATTTACCTAGTGTTGTGCCATCCTCTCCCATAATGCATTTCATAGAAGCAATTATTTGCTGAGCTACTGGAGGAGACATGGATGTGGCATAGATGGCACTATGAGAGTGTGTGCGCAGGTAGTCAATCAGCTCCTAAAAGGAAAAAAAGTACATACATGAGCCTAGAATGAGCTTACAAGAAGATATAGTCTTAGACCACATCAGAATACATAGCCTGGATCTACAAGCTTAACAGCTAAACAATGCTGTTACACTGGTGTCATTAAAGGAAGGCCAAGATTGTTGGTTTAAGGATGTGCTCTTGGTAAAGTGCTCAGTGAGTATATGTAATAAACGTTTGTTTTGCTTCTTCCATTTATTTTTACAAGGGGCGCATGAATTTAACATGAAATTGTCATGACAATTCATTGGGCGAGATATTGGGCAACCTGTTACCAAAATGATCAACTTCTATTTACATAGAGCAGAACAAAGCCACTTTGAGTACAGCTAAAGGGTATCTTAAGCAAAAACCTGCTAGATCACTCCAAATAAATAATCCCAAAAAAGCAGCAAAACATGCCTTGAAACTGGATGTCAGTGCCCAGCCTTCAAAACCACAAAGATCCATGAGCACACCGAAGGCTGACATATGCATATATTGAACCAAATATGAATAGATATAGATGATTATTATTAAGTATGGGAAACTTTTCATGATACATGAACAGTTGGGAACAATGACCTATAAAAATAACCTTCACTGACAGTTAAACTGAGCAAGTATGTGGACAAAGTGTCATTATGTTTTGCTACAAACTACTGGTAGGGAATGCATCAAAGATTCCCATATTTACAGGAGCTCTACTAGTGTCTCTGTTCCAACATTCTTAGATGGACAGCTTAGCTTACCTTTTTTCCTCCTATGTAGCCACCAGCAGCACCAAAGCTTTTTGTGAAGGTCCCCATCATGATGTCAACATCACATGGATCCACACCAAAGTAGTCCACCACCCCCCTGCCCCTTGGTCCTAATGCTCCAATACTGTGGGCCTCATCCAAGTACAGGTAGGCTTTATACTTCTTCTTCAGGGCAATGACCTCAGGCAAGCGCACTATAGAGCCCTCCATACTGAACAAAGCAGACACACAGACACAGTGAATACTTATCCAAATCACTAACTGTATGCAATATTGCTGATAATATTGCTTTATCACCAGTTTTGCTAGAACAAGATTGATTATGAGCTCATTTCATCACTTAGGCATCATATCACTAGTAAATGATGTCAGTGAAGGCATTGACATCAGAGTTGGCCATGTCTGCTAAACACATTTTCTGAAATTCTAAAAATCAAGCCAGTCTGTCATTATCATATAATGTATAACGTATCACTTCAACACTGAGGTGGAGTGGACCTACTACACTGTCTTTCTACTTCAAGTCCTACACATCTTAGACATCTACACGTTCTTAGTTATCTGAAATTAAAGCTAGCTGGTACATTGACCCGATCGTAGACCAGCAAAGTATGACAAAGTAAAATGCTTCTCATGCTGCTCATCATCTCACAAAAGAGCTTTTAAATAATATTCAGAAGGGACTAAATCCCATTTTACCCCTATTTAATCAAGTCATTATAATATCTATGGGAGGAGTGGAGTAAAAGCATACCAAAGGTTTGGATGAATTGACATTTGGCTTTGAAAATACATAAATATGAAGACGTTTTGCACCTGTAAATTCCCTCAACCAGAATGAGAATCTTCTTCCATGGCCGGTGGGTCCTGGGCTGCCCATGGACTATAGCATCTCGCAGTAGCTTCTCCAAGCTCTGCATATCTGTGTGTGAGGGTTAGGGAGAAGGAGGGAGAGGCACAGACACACAGAGAGAGAGCGAAAAGAGAGCTATCATAGCTGTAAAGTTGAGAAGCTGGCAGCTTTTATCATATTACTGGAATCCAGGACAAGGTACCATTTAGAGTTTTGTCAATGCATGCAAAAGGATTGAAAATGAAGTGAACTTACTGTTGTGCTTGAACACCCGAATGGTAGAACCAGAGAGACGTGCACCCAGCACCAGAGATGCATGGTTTAGCTCATCACTTAAAATTAGACAGCCCTACAGAGCGCACACACACAAAAATTACTGCAAACTGTACATTCTAACATCTATGAAGAGGTGAGACAAACACAGATAATGCAAATTTACTACATTGAAACCTCTTGATCAAGCCAAATTAAGTTTGTGCACACTAGACATATATTCAATACTCTTAAAATATTTTTATACACTGTGGAATATTTTCTAAGGTTCATTAAATAAGAAACCACTCAATACTGCAATACAAGAAAATAATGTGTCTAATATAGAGAAAAAAGAGGGTAGGAAACCCCATGATACAATGAAAGAAAATAATTTGATGTTTACCCACTGTTAGGTATATTTTAACAGTGAGATAGAAGATTACAAGCAAATGTGGAACTCTACCTAGCATTTTATAGGATGTTTTACTGAAAACATGTTAGGTTAACCAAATTTAGGAACAGAGCCTAATTTCCAACTGCTCATAGTTTCCAGTAGTTGGACACCTGAGCACCACTGTAGTTTTAGGCAGGTGTGTAAAAAATTCTGCACTGCAAGACTGAACTTCAATGAACCAGAAAAGCTAATAGTTTATTTGTCACTTAGCAAATGTAAATTGAAAGATCTCAACGAAATCCATATTTTGGTTTCCCCATTGCTTTCAAAACAGCATCTATTCTGCTAGGCACACTTGCACAAAAGGATTTATAGGATCTGGATCAAAAGACACTTGAGCAAGCAGATCAGCAGAATATCCACAGAAATTCCACAGCATTTTGTTAATAGTTTCTTTTTGTCTGTAAGAAAGCAGTCACACTTTGCAGCATTTTTTTTGTTCGAACACCTGCCTTAAACTGCAAAATGTGTTTACATATATGACTGAAGGACAAAAAACTGATCAAGTTTTTCGTAGGTGAGGAAGGTTTTTCGTAGGTGAGGAAAACAATTTGGAATGTTACACAAAGTCCTGGAACAGGAACATGTGTATGTGCACAAAGGAATGACGACTCATCCTCCAAAATACTTTAACAGGAAGCTTGGGTGCCATGAGCCACTCTCTGTACGTGTGAGGACAATAGAGCAGACATCCTGCATCAGCCATAGATTATATACAATATACAGGCAGAAAGAAGAGGTTGAGAGACCCTTCACCTCCACTACCCTCAACTCCCTGCAAATCCATAAAAAAACACCATTTGGTCTTCAAAATAGATCTTTTGATTTCCTTTGAAATGGTTCAACTTGAAAAAATCTTACTTACTTTGCCTGCAAGAGCTGGAATATTCATAGAGTTGGTAGCAAAACCCATTCCAAATGCCATGGAGGACTCAACACCCAAGAATTTGGCCACCAACTTCTCAAGCTCCTCATGTTTATCAAGATTACCTTGAATAGTTACAAGACACTACACATTACTAAGACATATATAATTCAACCACATGTATAAATGACTATAAATTCAGTCAGAAAATCATAAATTCAGATGCCATAACGGCCAGTTTCCTGGGTGCAGATTAAGCAAAGTTGCACAATAAGAAATACCTCCACTATCATATTATCTGCATCAGTTAAACATGTCCCTTGCAATCTGGCATCATTAATACTCTAATGATCTGAGAAAAGATGAGGGCAGCGGATTACCTATCTCATGTCTAGTGCCACTCACTCCCACCCCGTATTTCATTGTGGCCTCTGCAGATGCATCTGCACATGGCCCAGAATTCTCCGCAAAGCCCAGGTAGTTATAGGACCCCATGTTAATTACATTTTTCAAGACTGTTCCAGTGTGTCTGTGGAAATAAATTGTGGCAATTTAAACGGGGAACACAACAGAGTTTGGGAAATTATAAGAAATTGTTGAAAAGTATGTATACATCACCCTATAATTAAACCAACTGCAATAATGTTTACTAACATTATTGTTTACTAACACAATCTCTAATTCTAAAATGCTAACGTTCTAATAATATATAACTATTAATGATTGCAGGACAGCATTATGCAAAAGATAGTATTGCAGAGACCAGGTTGAAGAGTGACTGTCATAGTTCAAGTGTCTTTTGTTTACTTACTCAAAGGTCCAGTTATAATCATGGGTGACTCGCTCCACAACGTCCATCTTGGCCCCTGGAACACTGCATATGGGCCTGTTCCAATTATCCCTGATCCTCATATATAAATTCCTTGTGTAAAAGTTCTCAAAGTCCTGGTACAGTGGAACAAAGTCCTGGAGACAAAGCATGCACACACACATCAAACTTTTCAGAGGAAATAATAACTAGTACTTGCTTTTGTACACTACTTTATTTGTTCTCTAATCCTGAACTTTTTATTATATAGGGAATTAAAGTCAGACAACTAACTCACTTTATGCTCATCTCTCTCACTGGCCACACGACACTTCTCAATCTTCCAGTGGCGGAGGAAATCCCGCAGGTAGCCAAACAGAGTGAGGATGCCATAGCCCATGTACGTAAGCACAGCCACGAGCAGTGGAGTCTCCTCAAAGGACTCCACAAATGGCTTATTGTAGAATACAGCATTGTTCCCTACAAGGTGATTCTGCAAGTACAAAACAGAATGATACACAACTTTGTAACAAAATCCTTACACAACAGAGAATGAAACCAATAGAGCAACCACAGACACCATCAGGGATCCAAATATATTGATGAGGAAAAGCAAAACTTCTAGGCCTGAATGCTGAAAAATAGGTAGGGGGAAAAGAAAAAAACCCAGCCCGTCCCACTAATTGTTCAATAGGCTAACTGTGGATATCAAATATTTAGGGGTGCCTTAACAAACCAATGATAATGGCTTAGCACAGATTACATAAAATATAAGGCTTAGGCCACAGCATCTGAAGGTTTAAACTGACAAAGGAACAAACATTGGTAAACCCCATGTTTCCAAAAAATCACTACCTTGTACTGTAATCCATTAATCCCTCTAGCCAAATTGAACTAGTGAGACTACAAGCTTGTGAGTGATTCATTAAACCATTCCTAATAATTAGCAAATACATGTGACAAAGCATGTTCCTCCCTGAAATATCTATATATTGAATCATTTGGTTTAACATGTGCTAATAAGATTACAACTCACATGCGTTTAACTTTTCAACAGTAAGGAAAGGCTTAAAGATATCAGAAGCTTTTGAGCACACATCATCAGTATGTATATTCGTAAAACTAAAACTAAAAAAGTAAAACTACTTTTTCAGGAGTTTAATATAAGAAGGTCATATAGTCCAACAATCAAAATTCTACTGTGAGGAATTAGCACCAAACTGTGGAGCCAAGAACAGAGGTTGGCTCTGACTGTAGGTTTGCAAGTACCTACTTAGATGCTTGCCATGCCTCTACAGTGTGCATTTTCAGTTCAATTTATGCTCACAATTAGGCTACAGTATATTGACACTGGACAATAAACAGTTCATAGCACTACGCCCCTTATTATTACAATATACCAATTAGAGAACAGGGTAAATAATTCAAAAAGTTTGTCGGCTTATTATTGCGGAACAAGACAATTACATAAGACAAATTAATTTAGCTTTCTAAGAAAATATTCGCGTGGTTTTCAAACAAAAACAAGCGGCTGAAATAAAACCGAAAACAGGAGGTGGAAAAGTTAACGGGGTTTAGGTCTAACGCCAGCGAAGTAGCTAATGAGAATTTAGTCTTTTGCAATCCTCAAAAACGCTAAACATCAAGTCACCACGATAACTCTCCTGAACAAATTAGTTTGTTACCAACATTACTAGCTAGCTAGTAATTAACAAAACTTACAGAACTTCGTATTGAAAACTTAAAGTCCGACACATCCTACTCTTCAGTTTGAAAGTATTGCTTGAAATAAAAGTACATTATTGGTCATTTTACAGACAAGTTTTTAAAAATGATGTTGTTATACGTGACTAACTCAACAGAAAAGAGCGTTTCCGGGTAGGTTATATGGAAACACAAGTCTAGAAACGGTTGACAACAGACAGGGCCTCACCTCCTTCTGTCGAAGGCATTTCTGCTGTTGGTGTAAGCAGTGTTTTTGCAAGAAGCCGTTCCGTCCCGATTTCTTGCCATTACTAGTGCGAAGACAGGTATCTCCATTCAAAATCTTACTCGCAGAGTTTTCGGTCATGTTAAACGCCTACTGATGGAGACTGTTCCGCTCACAGAGATCTCCGCTTTTCTCGTGTAATCATAAAGTTATGTACAGCGTCTTCCTATTCGTCGAAATGTAAACCCACCAGTGCCAATGCTATACAGAATCGAAATAACAGGAAACACACGCCCCCCGAAAGCAATTATAAACCAATGAGATTTTTAAGCGTCACATAAAGGCGGGGTTTACATTGTTCACTTTATTCACGGGGTTATTCACTAAGGCAAATCTTATGGAATTACCTTTCTTAACCTGAGTACAGGGTTGTGGAACCACAATACGTGGAACCTAAACCTTTCGAATTGACAGTAGCAACCAAAAATACGTTATTTGCCCTTGGATTATACGAGGTTTTGTACATTGACGAACACAGGTTAGAGCACGCTCGAAAACTCGATTTACTTGAGACGATTCATTCATCAGTGCATGCAATTTACATCTGTAGATCTATCTGTCTGTCTGTCTGTGAAATAGGCATAGACAAACAAGATCTGACTTTGTATTACTTACACACCCATAACTCAAAAAGGTAGTTTCAAGTTAGTGATAGACTGAAAAAGGTAGACTCAAGTTTTAGTGGTAACACTGCTAGGTCATATACACAATAAGTGGGCTTTGCTGTGCAAATAATTAATGGTGATAACTAAGCTGTAGGAATAGCCTATTTCTTTTTAAAAATGCAGACAAAAAGAGATCTAAAATTAACATGACCTAATTTATAGTACCAATTATTCAAAACCCTTTTACATCCCAGTTATGCAAATGATCATAGATTATTATGCGATTGCAATGTACAAGACCTCATTTTTAGATTGCATATTGCAATCATTTGTTTCTGTTTAAAGGTTCACACATTTCACATGGCTAAATGATAGACAGAGAAATAAAAATTATATACATATACATACCAACAAGCCTGACATATTGTACTTACATCAAGCCATTTTAAGAGCAATCTGTAGTTCCATGCCACATCATCCCATTATTTTTTAAATCAACAGGTGAATAATTTCATCTCAGTGTTCTAACCAAATTATTTTTATCCTAAAAATCCTAAAACCATGCTATAATTGCCATTTCTTAAGTGTGTACTGAATACTTTCTGTATGACACAAAGGATGTCATATACACAGATGCCAAAAGTAGGCTTTGTAGATTCACCTTAAATGTTTTTAAATGGTCTTAAATGGTACCTATTTGCATGGTAAACATTGACAGAACAAAAAATTATTATTATTATATATTATAATTATTAAAAGGTTTCATTGTAAAGGCTTTGTTTTGTTTGGCTCATTCTGTGGAGACCAATATGGTCAAGAAAATAATGGATGAGCATTTCTCATGTTGGTACAGAAGCAAATTCAAGTCCGCCATGGCCAAACTTGCACAACTGACAGTATTCAAAAGTGTGGTTTTAAGAGCAACTGACACACATTCACAGGCTATATGAATAGTTTGCTTACTGCATAGAAATAAAGCTCTTTGCTCAACTGTGAGAAAGAAATGGATATTAAAGAATGTCCAGTCTTTCATATTGCTAGTGTTTTCCATTGGCCCACAGATAAGACCTATCAATTTTTCACTTTATCTTCTTGCAAAAGTTTCAATTCTTGTGCAGCTCACCACAAATCACAAGGGAACCAATTTCCTTAGCCTGTCATGAATTTTAAAAAACATCATTTATCTTCCACCATGCACTTTATGAATGTGAATAGCCAATCAGTAAAGACTTATTATCTACCTGTCCAAAAAATTAAATACACCTTTCATAGGCTCAGCAATGGCTGAATCAAAGATCCAGACCATGAACAAAAGAAGACCTGGTGTATTATTGCTAGGAGGACAAAAGCTTTCATGCACCACACTTGAAAGTGAGTTATTTCTGTTTGATGTTGTGTAAGACAAGGAATATACTGGTAGTGCTGATACAGGGATAGTGGATATGTATGAACTTTGCATAATTAGGATATTTTAATAGCATGTTGAGTCATTCAACAAAAAAGATGGCCTTTGAATTTACATTCAAGTCATTTGAAATAAGGAAACTGACCTTGACAGGATTAAAGTACATTTCCACAGCTCTTGGTTGCACAACTTTTTGCTATACTGACACATCCATGCATTTTTTTAGCCATCTGAGTTTCTTGCACCTCTCTGCTGATTGTCTCTCCCATAGAAGTTCTTTCAGGCTCTTGGATATTTTCAGGGCTCCTTTGCCCACCAGGTTTCAGTTGTCTCCAAAGATTAACAGTTAGATTGTGATAAGGACTCGTTGGTGGTCAGTTTTAAATAATTTTTGTTCCATTCTTGAAATCTCTTGCTTACTTTTGGACTTGCTGTCATTATCCTCTTGTACAACACTTTTTAACATAAATATAGCTCTTAAAGCTTGCGACAAGGATAGCAGTTTTGGCAAAAGTTCAGTCACCTCATATGCTGTTTTTACCGCAGGTGCGGCTGGCTGGGGACCCGTTGCATTTTGCATACTGGGAGAACATGGGTGTGGAGGATGCAGTAGTATTCATGGTCCACAAAATACTCTCTTTTTTGGATGGGCCAGGTGGATACTTGAGGCTTGTGTTTTTTGACTTCACGAGTGCTTTTAACACAATTAGGCCCAAGATTCTTGAGGAACAGCTGAGTGAGATAGGGGTGGATTCTAGGGTGTGTACATGGATTGGTAACTATCTCTCGGAACGTCCACAGTATGTTAGGTTTGGGAGAGTGCTGTTCTGGGAGGGTGGTGACTAATATAGGGGCTCCTCAGGGTATGGTATTGTCACCCTTCCTCTTCAGTCTATACACTGATGATTTTAAGCATGCGTCTGAACTGTGCCATGTTCAGAAATATTTGGATGACGTAGCGATAGTAGCATGTATTAGAGGGGGGGATGAGAGCGAGTACAGAGATGTGGTTGCTGCCTTCACAGACAGGAGTAAGAGGAAAGGCCTCATCCTTAATATACTGAAGACTAAGGAAATGATTGTGGATTTCCGGAGAGGGAAACATCCTTTTCTGCCTGTGAGCATTGGAGAACAGTCGTTTAAGTATCTAGGTGTACATCTGGACAATAAATTGGATTGGTCGGTGCATACGATGGCAGCCTATAGGAAAGGTCTGAGTAGACTTTACTTTCTCAGGAGGCTTAAATCATTTAACATTTGTTTGGAGTTCCTGAAAATCTTTTATCATTCCGTCGTATCTAGTTCTGTCTTTTTTGGCATTGTATGCTGGGGTAGTGGCATGCTGGAAAGGGATCTAAACAGGCTGGATAAGCTGATAAAGAGGTGTGGTTCAGTGATGGGGATGGAATTGGAATCGGTAGGGGGCGTAACCGAGAAGAGGATGAGGGGTAGGTTGCGTGGCATCCTAAGCAATAGGCATCATCCATTGGATGGAATTTTGGCAGCTCAGAGGAGTAGTCGTAGCAAAAGACTCCTATCTCTGCGTTGCAGGACTGAGAGGTTCCGACGTTCATTTATACCGGCGGGAATTAGGATATTGAACAATAGTGATGGATAGGTGTATTTTGTAAGATGTACTGTGTGGTAAATGTATGTACGTAATTGGTGTGTGACTGAAGGCACATATCGTGGTGGTAATTGCTTATGGGGTTACTGTATTTTTTGTATTTTTGTGTGCTGTCGGGACAAAAGAATTTCCCTCTTCGGGGATTAATAAAGTATGTATTATTATGCCTTTCTTTACACAGTTCAGTGTGCAGCATATTGAAACAATGAATCCAGATATTTTCCAGACTGAAGTTCTTTAGATATTGTACGTGTTCTCATCTCCATTTCAAGCCAACTTTCAAATGGTTCCAATTATCAAGATTACAGAGATCATTTTCTAACAATTGAATTAGGGATGATTTACTCTCTCATCTTTGCCATTGTTAACATGGACTGAAGCCGGTCTTATTCATAGGTTGATTAAGGTTATGTTAGCATTAGTGACTAATTTCTCATTAACCACAATAGTCTGATTTCATCCATTTGTTAGTTTTGTGCTTCTCTTTCACGAAACACTATTTCATGAAATATTATACGTTTAAAATATAAGGAAACAAATGTTGCTCACAATTGTATATGAAAATGTCTAATAAAAATGCTAAAAAATTTGACTATTTTGCTAGTAATACATACATAGTGGATATATTTAGCCCACATGAATTCTTACTGTGTAAATGGTCTTGCCCCACAATATCCGAGTGAACTCATTGCTTACTACAACCCATATCGCCCTTTACGCTCCCAAAATGCTGGATTTCTCCTAGTTCCAAAAATTTGTAAGACTACAGCCTGAGGCAGAGCTTTCTCCTTTAAAGCCCCTCAATTATGGAATAGCCTTCCAGCTCCAATTCTGACACAGTTCCAATATTTAAATCTAGACTTAAGACTCACCTATTTAATCAAGCCTTCAGTTAATATTACCCTAGTAAGGTGCGGGGCTCAGGGGCCCCCAGACATTGAGATTTCTGGTAATCTGAGATGTTGATGCTGTCATCCAGCTGTCATGGCATCACTCTAGTTGTGACAATGACTTAACTGGAAAGCAATGTCTCAGTGAGCCCTCATGACTGTGGTCAACTCTGGACCCCTCCCTTTAGTTATGCTGCTATAGATTAGCCTGCCAGAGCTACATGCTAATCACTGGCACATGAGCTATGTACATTTAAATCAATGGTGGTTAAATTGACATCCACACACGTCAGATGTATTGTCCATCTTTTTGCATGCTTCTACCCAAGACGACTGCATGCAAGCACCTACAAGCACCTGGGAGATGGTCTGGCTTGCTGGTGGATGTACTGATGCCGTAAGGGGACATGCTGATGCTGGCTCCTACCTGAGGCTCACCATCTGCACCGAAGGGAATGTGACTACTTGGCCGGGGAACAAGAACCTTAAGCTATAACTGTAGAACCACCTTTTGTCCACAAATACGGACTGGTGCTAGCGGGCCGCCCAATGGAGGATGGGTTCCCTTTTGAGTCTTGGTCCTCCCAAGGTTTCTTCCTACATCCCCACCATCTTAGGGAGTTTTTCCTTGCCACTGTCGCCTTTGGCTTGCTCATTAGGGATCTGGACCCATACAATTTGTAAAGCTGCTTTGAGACAACATGTGTTGTAAAAAGCCCTATATAAATAAAACTTACTTTACTTGACATTTTGTCCATTAGTTCACAGAATTTTGATACATATTTTGACCCTCTTCCAAAAAAGAACAAAAAGAACAGAATGATGTATGCAATTCACATCACGTCCAAGTTTTCCTTTGGTAAGTGCAATTCATATAATGACATACTTGATCTAAACTAAAAGCATCAGTGTTACTACTGTAAAATTAATTCCATAATTACATGTTAAACAAAGTAATGAAAGATGTAATTATTTCTTACACAACTTTATCCATGATAAATTTATTATGTGGTATTTGATGTTCAATTCTTGCTAAACAGAATTTTCCTTAAGGAAAAAAACAAACATCTACATTTTTCCTGCATGTTAAAATGAACACAAGGAATGATATTTTGTAGGGTGCCGGTCACTTTTTACAACATACCTAACAGCCAAGTAAAAACACTTTATATACAGCTTGGTAGCTGTACATACTAACATCTGCCTTAAAAACAAAAAGGGCTAACTTTAATAAAGAAATGTTCTTTGCATGTCATATTAGTCAACAAATTAGACATTACAAAAATCATTTCCCCCCCCATGCCCTGTCATTATAGGAGGCACCTCACTCCTTCCTGCGCTTTTTCTCATGGTCATAGTCCTTAGAGCGCCCACTGGTGGATTGCCTTTTGGAACCACCATGCTGCTTGGCCTCTTCCAAGAACTTGTCAAGGCCGAAAGGATCCTCCTCGAACTGGACAGGTCCATCCCTGCGCGGGCCATGGTCAGTGCCAGAGAACTCCCGATCAGGCACAAACCTGACAAGAGAAGAATAGGTTATGCAGTTGCTGACAATCCAGTGACAATTACATGAGGTATGAATTAAATCATACAATTCTCTATTCCCTATAATGACTAAAGCTTGAAATAACATTTAAAATCTCATTTATAACCCACAAGTCCTCACATTTAGTCATTTCTTATGAATCACATCAATTCTTCAACTTTTTATGGTCATTACCGTTCACAAAATTTGATTACAATTTTGGTGACAACCTACTAGTCAATGAATGTTTTACAACAGCAGCTACAGCCACAGATGATACTGGCATCTCCTCATGGTACCTGCTGCTCTGCATGAGTGTATCCAGGTCATCTCCATACACATCTTTATCAGCATTCTTGCTGGGCCTGTAGAGGTTCTGGGCCATGTCTCTGCCACTCCTGAATGGCTGGTCGTACACATTATATGTCTCATCCTCTCCTCCAGCGAAGCCACTGTCCATTCCCTGAGACACACACAGAGGAAAGACTATGCTCAGTTCATACATTTTGTATAAGCATGAACAAAAACCTCAATCCAGAGACTACAAACATTTTATTTTCTCCTTCCATCCCAGTATTGCAATATAGAGAAGGGATGAACACAAGAAAATTGCACTTGTTTTCAAGTCTCCATCTATTGGCTTACATGAAATCAGTCAGATATGGAAAATCTGTGCAGCAAAGTTTTTTTTTTTTTTACCCTGCTCTGATTGAAGAGCCTCTGATCATACTGAGCCTCACTGGAGATGCGGGGATTGGGTTGTCCCAGGGCAATCATCTCACTGACATCTCTGTCCTGATCCCTCTGCAGTTTAGACCTTGGTAAGACAGAAAAATAGCAACATATCAAACAATAACTCAGAAAGGGGAAACTGCAATGAACAAATAAGCAAGAACACACGACAGAAGAGTTTGTTTTGCAAATACCTTTCATGTAACAATAGCTAAAAATGTGGCAATATGGGATAAACGCATTGATGAATTTAATCTGTTCAGTTTGGCTCAAGTGCCATACTTTTAATGATATAAAAAAACTGGTCAAAGCAGTAAGTAGGCATATACTGGCCACAAGCATATAATAATAATATAATTCATGTCTGGCACATGAAAGATTCAGTGGGGCAGAGAAAAAATAATACCTCTTATCAGGGGCGGCTCTGGAAAGATTCCTGTCATGCTGTCTCTCTTTCCTCCTGTCATGACGAATCTCATCACGCTCCCTAACCTCTGTGTCCTCACCACCTGCCGGGAAGGAGAGGGAAAGGGAGAGACAGAGCGAGTGTGTGTGAATGGATGTGTGCACATGTACATAATTGAAGGTCTTCTTCAACATCTGATCAGGAACACTTCGGGCTGGCAAAATGAAACCTAGGCCACTACACTTTTGTGGCGTTACCACTATTCCTACTTATGGGCACAGGCCAAGTCATTCTGCAAGCCATGATCAGCACAATGCAGCACTGTCAATTTATCCAGTTACAAATGGCCATCAGAAAAATATTTAAACAGACCATATATTGCATTAATATACCCAGCAAAGATCTATTCTGTGAGGGTAACAGATCATAGACAAAGTCATTGAAAACACAACATTCTTCAACATTAAGTCAAACTTAATAAGTAAAACCTTAGATTCGCTACAAAATGCAGATGAACATCTTCACCATTAATGATCTGTACCTTTGTCTGCATGGCTTTTGATTCCTGCTCTCCGGTCTCGGGCCATCTTTGCCAGCTCCCTCAGTTTCTCCTCTTTCTTCTCTTTCTCCTTTTGCGCCATCTTCTTTTCCACCTGAGCTCGCATCTCTACTGCTTCTCTGGCCTAGACACACATCATGAAAATCTTGAAAACAACAACAAAAAACACCCTACATTTTACCAAGATGCAAACAAGTCTAGTACCTAGCTACATAAATGAATGCGACTGACAATACGTTGCTATCCAATGTTTGATATCCTGGAAGTCTAAGCAGAGTACCACATGACAAAGTAAAGGCATATTTAAATACTGCTCATGTACACCCAATAAAGGTGTTGTCACAGTTTAGCTATTACTTTAAAACAGACGACAGAGTACCTTCCTGTCTGCAATATAGAGAGCCTCAGCTAACTTTGCAAAATTTTCATTAATGTGAACTGTCTGAAGGCCTCGTCCATCAGCTGCAAGACGTTTGTCAAGTGGGATTGTGTAACCCTGAAAAATAGTAAAGAAAACTAGTTTAAAAAACACACGGGGGAAGGGGGGTGAACACATTCTGGCCTACAGAAAGAGACAAACTATTGAATAATTTTTAAGTTTTATGTGTGGCCTAAACTGATGGAAATGACCAAACCTTTGCATTCTTCCAGTTTGAAATACAAGGAGGAATCTTCCACTCTTGTTGTTCTTTTACAGTCATCTGAGGGAAACAGAATTAAAGGGTTCTTGCGGTGAATCAGTGTGCATATTCAAGATTGGCATGAAGGTGTTTTGGGTAAAATCCCACAAAATCCTACCTTTCTACTGGGGGAGTGCATGACTGGGACAGGAGGGGAGGGAGGGCCACGAGGAATCTTCTTATTAATCCTATCAAAAGTTAAGGCAAAAACAAAAAAATAAATTAAAAAAGTACAACATACAATAGAGTACATTTTGTGTTCTTTACTCTGAATAATTCATTGGGGATTAGCTAGCAAGATTGTGCTTGCATAACCATAGACTGGTTCCTACTTGCTTTTTTTTTATGGAGAACTGGAACTTAAGAGGTTGTGACCTACTTAAAACGTGGTGGCTCCATCGGGTCTTTCTGCATTTCCACCATGCGAATAACTCTTTGCTTGGCCCCTGAGTTGAAAGCCACTCCCTGCTGAGAGGGTGTGTACCTGTTAGAAATAGGAATCAGACTGAATTAGGGATCAGCTATATCACATAAGTAACTATGGACTGACATCATAATGAGACTTTTGGTCTTACCGTATATATTGTGCCGGGGCCTGTTTATCTGCTGCACGTACTGGCATGGCAGCAGCAATCTTTTGGGACACCTGTTTTTCCAGAGCAGCTCTGGTCTTCTCTGTAAGCTGAAAAGAAGTTAATTAATTTTAGAATAGAAATGCATATACATTGATCAATTTATTAAATTAAACCAAAACAAGGAAAATTTCTGATTCAAAATTCAGACAAATGTTAGTTCTTCAGACAAATTTTAGTGACATTTTATTGTCTTTACTGATGTTTGTAAAATTCACTTCAGTTTGATGGGGTATACTTTATCATGAAATACAGCTAGCTTTAAATACTTTGGAAGAAATAGTACCTCTTTAACAGCTTCCTCATCTGGTCTCTGTAATTCTGGAGCATCATCATTGAGAACCTCCTTAGGAAGCAGGTCTGTAAATTTACTGAATATGACCTGTTTAAAGAATAAGAAGTGTGAGCCGACATTTCAAGAAACTCCAGTTCATCAACAACTTAAAATCTCATGAGCACAACACTCACCTTATCCTTCCCTTGTCCTTGGCGTGCAATGGCGTCATATTTAATTTTGCCCTCAGCATCCACCTGCAAAGCGAGGGCATTTGAGGTCTTTTTCTTCCTTCCCATTTCAAGTGGGTATTGGGCCACATGGATCTCTGGGAACGCACCTCCATCACCAAAATCCTATAAAAAGAAACATAAGAAAATATAACCACAATACTAAGTTGGGATAATAAGCATATCACCAGAATTCCAATTTGGAAGCATAATCAAAAGCAGAAATTACTGATAAATTAACTGGCAGTACCTCGAGATTGCGGGGCACCCATCCTTTTCGGGAGCCATAGGGCGGGGGTTCTCTGCGAGTGGACACTAGTGCTGTGGACTGAGACCTCTGAGCTCTGATCCTTTCTTCTGCCTCTAGCTGATCCTGGGACAGCTGAGTTGGCGCGGGTAGAAAGCTGCAAGATATATATATATATATATATATATATATAAATCCTATAGATTCTCGCACGACGCACGATTTTCCGTCATCCACAAGTAGCTAGTGCCGAGAACGTTTCAGATTTTTATTCCCCAAAAAGGAACGTCAAATAGCTATATGTACGACGATACGTATAGGTGAAATTTAGAATTGTTAGTTAGCTGTCTAGCTAGCTAAATGCATACATGGCTGAGAATAACATGAGAAGACGTTTTATCTAGTCAGTTAGCTAGTTAACAAGTTATATTTGAGAAGACGATTCATAAAATCTTCATCTGATTTTTTTTTAGCTAAATGCAGCTATAAATACTGTGAAATTAACTATATAGATGAGTAAGTTAGCTAGCTAGCAGCCCTAGCTAAACATTTGCTAGCTAGCCACCTTAAAACTACGTTGTAAATAGCGGCTAGCTGGCTATACAACTAGGCCATTAAGTAATCGATTGGTCAAAACGACTAAAGATAACATTATAAAGATAACCACATTTTAAAAGATTAAACACAAGATTTAAACAAGTAATGAAACACGTGTTTGTCGATTTCTAATAGTATTAAATCCTAAAACCGATTGCGGTACAACTCACCTCGCCAGCGACATGTTCCTTTCCTCATTGACAACTACGTCACACAAGATGCGTTTCTATCGCGTTGTTTCAGGAACAAAAGCTCTTTTACCGTACGAAAAAAGAAAAAATAATGCGAAAGGCTCCTAGAAAAATCTCATGAAACATTCTCTAGTTTTTCAGTCATCCATTTATGATGATAACGTTTTTATTTTATAAAAATGAGTTTCAACAAAATACACTTGAAAACCTGCTTGTAAACTACAGACGTACCGGCTATAACACTGAATATTAGGCGTACTAAAGTTTTGACTCCCGTGTTATTCAGATCATGGGAACCCCTGCATAAACAAACATCAATTCTTCAGAGAATAAGTCAGAAAATGAATTAGGGATGAACATGTCAAGGTGCTGTGAGTCAAATATGGCTCAATTATATTCAGCCGGATGTGAACATAAATCGACACAAGTGTCCAATTTTACAATATAAACTATTATATATCTCATTCAAAGATTATTAGCATAACTAATTATAATTAAATGCGAAGTTCTAAGTTATATTGGTTATGTTTTTCATTGGTTTATTATTCCTCCCAACAGTGCCAAATCATATCAGTCATTGATGAACTGTCTTATTATTTAGTTTTACAAATCAAACAAATGACCAAATGCATATTATTCAATAAAATATAAAATAATATCATGTCTCTTAAGGCTATAACATGTATTGTATATTTTAATTTTAAAATATTTGTCAGTTTTTCCATCAACACTCTTGCTTAGACTAGAATTAATTCAGTTACTTTACTAATGGGTTTTAATGAATGTAACAATTAAGATCTTCCAAATAAATTAAGATATACAATAACTGAGGCCAAGTCCACACGTAGCCGGGTATATATAAAAACGAATATCTCCCCCACATCGTTTAAAAAAAAATTGTCATACACACGTGATCGTTTTTAAAAAAGTTTTTATCCACATGAACCCGCACAAATACGCCATTGAGTGTTGTCGTAAACACGCCAAGCGCATAGATGTCAGTATAACATAAAGCTAAAATCTGTCAGCCAATCAGAATCCCTCAAAACAAACACAACTTCCTGTTGTTGTTCATTTTCATCAAAACAAAAAGTCAATACCATTCGCATGTGTGACGGCATCGTCGCATTTGTCGCAAACGGTGACGTTTGAGACAGTAAAAACGCTGTTTTACAAGTACACACGCATACACTAAAACGGAGTTTTTCAAAATCTCCACTTTGCCTGGAGTTTTCATTTATAATCGATAGGGCAGATCTCATCCATCCCCGGAGCCATGCCGCCCAGGAGTTTCACAACCTCCCAGGTCACCCCCGTCTGAGCCCTCCAGTTCTGTTTCCTCTATGGAAGACATGATGGTGGGATGGAGAAGATCCTCAAAGTATTCCTTCCACTGCCTAATGACATCCCCAGTCGAGGTCAGCAGATCCCCAGCCCCACTGTATACAGTGTTGGTCGGAAATCACTTTCCCCTCTTGAGTTGCCTGACGGTTTGCCTGAACCTTCTCGGAGCCGATCGGACCCTTCTCTGAGCTTTCCATGGTCTCACCGAACTCTTCCCACACTCGAGTTTTTGCCTCTGCGACAGTCAAAGCCGTGATTCGCTTGGCCCTCCTGTACCCGCCTGCTGCCTCCAGAGTCCCACGACCCAACCAGGCCCGATAGGACTCTTTCTTGCATGACAGCCTCCCGAGGTCTCCATCACCGAGTTCGGTACCGACAGGCACCGACAACCTTGCGGCCACAGCTCCGATCTGCCGCATTGACAATGGAGGCACGAAACAAAGCCCACTCATACTCAATGTCTCCGGCCTCCGTCGGGATGTGGTCAAAGCTCTGTCAGATGTGGGAGTTAAAGACCTTTCTGACAGGTTCCTCTGACAGATGTTCCCAGCAAACCCTCACGATACGAAGCACTTTAAAATATGCCTTTCACAAGGAGACATTCCTGACGCTGCTTCCTGCTGCAGAGTGTTTTTTGCCTACTTTTTTCTATCTGTTTAATTACATTTGATACATCTACAAATACTTTGTGGATATATTTACTCATAACTCCGGCTACAACAACCTCCACAAGCCATCGAAAGACATCTAAGTTCATTTTGTTTGTAACAATTGTACATTAATTATTAGCATGACGGAGAAGATTTTGCTTTTAGAGGAGCGCATTCGGGCTTTAGAAAGTCCTAGAGAATCGGTAGCACCTAGCGTAGCAGGCCCGGTTGCCACCACCGTAGCTAGCAAGCCCCTAGCTCCGGCATTAGAGCCCTCGCAGCGGGACGAATGGGTGACGTCTCGGCGGCATAGCCGTAGGGCTGAGCACTGTTCTACTCAGGTTCCCGTGTCAAACAGGTTTGTCCCACAACCTGTGCATGTGGAAGGATGTGGAATTAGTCGCAGTGAGTCGCGGTGAGTCTTCGTCCCTACTACATGCCCCGAGAGTATTCACATGCTACTCTTTGTGTGTACATTCCCCCACTAGCCCTCCCAGACATCGCATGTGACGTCATCCATGCAACAGTTGCGGGGTTGCAAACACAACACGCGGATGCCTTCTTTGCAATATCTGGTGACTTCAACCATGTAACTCTCAACTCCACTCTGACGAATTTCAATCAGCTTGTGGACTGCAATACTAGGAAAAACAGGACTATTGACTTACTCTACTCTAACGTGAGAGATGCTTACATCTCCTCCCCCCTTCCCCCACTGGGCAGCTCCGACCACAACCTCATACATCTACAGTCTGTGTACAAGCCAAAAGTACAAAGTCTACCCATCACTACACGCACGGTCAGGATGTGGACGTCAGAAGCAGAGGAGGCACTGAGAGACTGCTTTGAGTCCACTGACTGGAGTGTACTGCAGGAAAATGGAAACCTGGAGGAGATTACAGACTGCACAATGGAATACATCAATTTCTGCAGGGATGTTGCAGTGCCTACCAAGACCCTACGCTGCTACCCTAACCACAAACCCTGGGTGACCCGAGATGTTAAAGAGCTATTGGACAGAAAAAAAGAAAGCATTTAGAGAGGGCAACATGGTGGAGCTCAAGAATGTGCAGAGGGAGCTGAAGAAAGGACTGAAGGAGGCCAAGGATGCGTATGGCAGGAAGGTGGAGAAGAAGATGGACGGTAACCCAAAAGAACTGTGGCGGGGCAATGACTGGGTGTGGAACCAAGAGTCCTGGAGCAGACGGTGATATGGGCAGGGCAAATGATCTCATAAACTTCTTTAATCGCTTTAGTGGTCCTGGTGGTGGGGCTGCCTTTGTCAATGCCACCAACAATGGGCGAGACATTCACACCTCAGGCTCACCCGACACACCTACCACTGACAACTTCACCTCCGGCACAGCACCCCCTTCTCCATTAGACTGGGCCATGGGCCACCTTCCTCCCCCCGGCACCACCTCTGAATACTCGTCAGCCATAACCCCACCTCCTGTGAACCATACCGCTCACTCACCTCCCCCCCTGAGTAACTATCAACAGGAAGAATGCACATTAGCATATCCTCCCCCTACTATCACCTCTGAACTGACCCCCACCAGCACAGCATCACCTGAGGAAGACAGAGCACACTCTGGACATACACCCTCACCCCTGCAAACTCATGTGCTGAGGAACTTGCTGTGCCATTACAGCTCATTTTTAACAAAAGCCTACAGGAGGGGAAAGTGCCTACACAGTGGAAGACATCCTGTCTCATCCCTGTTCCCAAAAAGCCACACCCCAAAGAGCTTAATGACTACAGACCGGCTGCCCTTACCTCTCACATAATGAAGATCTTTGAGCGGGTGCTACTGCTCCACTTACTCAAGCCCCAGGTTCACCATGCACTGGACCCCCTGCAGTTTGCCTACCAGGAGAGTGTGGGAGTTGAGGATGCCATCCTGTATATGCTACACAGGGTGCATTCTCACCTGGACAATAGAGTCAGCGTTTTGAGAATAATGTTCTTCGACTTTTCAAGTGCATTCAACACCATCCAGCCACGCATGCTAAGAGACAAACTGCTGCGGATGGGAGTGGAAACACGACTGGTGACCTGGATAACTGACTACCTCACTGGTAGGTCCCAGTTCGTCAGGCTGAGTGACCACACATCTCAGACTGTAGTCAGCAATACTGGTGCGCCACAAGGAACGGTTCCCTCCCCGGTGTTGTTCACCCTGTACACCTCCGACTTCAGGTACAACACGAAGACCTGCCACATGCAGAAGTTCTCTGATGACACTGCTATAGTGGGGTGTATCAAGGATGGCCAGGAAGGAGAGTACAGGGGACTGGTGGAGAACTTCGTCAGATGGTGCCAGAACAACCAGCTGCAGCTGAATACCACCAAAACAAAGGAGATGGTGGTTGACTTCAGAAGGATCACCCCACCACTGGTGCCTGTGTCTATTGAGGGAGAGACAGTGGAGACAGTCTGCACCTACAAGTACCTAGGGGTACACCTAGACAATAAAATGGACTGGGCTGCTAATTTAGATGCAGTCTATAGGAAAGGTCAGAGCAGGCTCTACTTCCTGAGGAAGCTGAAATCTTTCAATGTCTGCAACAGACTCCTGCTGATGATTTATCAGTCTGTCATGGCTAGTGTCCTAACTTATGCCATTGCCTGTTGGGGTGGTAGCATTAGGAAGAGGGACGCCAGACGCCTAGACAGGCTGGTGAGGAAAGCTAAGGCTGTGGTGGGCATCGAACTGGAGGACCTCACTTCTACAGCCGAGAAGAGAACACTGAGCAGGCTGGACTCCATACTTGACAATGACAGGCACCCCATGCACCCGTTTCTGGCCAATCAGAGGAGCCTGTTTAGCTATAGACTCCGAGCCATCTCCTGCCGGACTGACAGACTACGGAAGTCTTTCATCCCCAGGGCCATCCAGCTCTTCAACACCATACAGAAAGGGACACTATAAGAGATTGCCACTGGTGATTGGACTGCATAGCCAACCCCCTGCACTTACACACTCATCTGCACGTCTACCCCCACCTCGTACACTACACCCTACCTCCCACCACATGGCACAAGCGCCTGCACTACCCTGCACTACCTTGACACTTTAAGGGTCGCCTAACAAAGGACAGTAACCCAATACACTACAGTGTGTGTGTTTGTGTGTATGTATGTGTGTGTGGAGTGGGAGAGAGAGAGAGAGAGCACATGTGTGTTTGTAAACTGCTGCTGATGCCGTACTCAGTGTGTGCTATACTTTTACTGTAGTGTACATTAATGGCAGAAGGTACTGGGTATATGTTTGTATTTGTTGTATTTATGTATGTGCATTTGTGTATGTCTGAATATGTGTATTTATGTAAGCTGCCGGACACCTTAATTTCCCTCAGAATTAATAAAAGTACTCTACTCTACTCTACTCTACTAAAATGTGGTGGGTCCTACGCATAATTGTGGTCATACTTTAGACCTGGTCTTATCATTTGGTATTAACATATCCAGTTTAGCAATTTTACCTCAGAGTGGGGCCGTTTTTGACCACAGCCTCATAACGTATGAGTTATGCTTGACTGAGGGTATTCATCAGCCGCCCCGCTACCGAATGAAACGAACTATAACACCTAGTACCATAGCCGCGCTCACTGATATTTTACCGGGTTTGACAAAAATTGATACACCTGTAGCTCCGGATGGACTAGAGCGTTTTACCGAGCACGTTGAGACTTCTCTTCGTACAGCTTTAGACAAGGTTGCACCATTACGCTATAAGAGAGCCACTGAGAGAAGAATAGCGCCATGGTACAACGAGCACACGCATAGTCTCAAACGGGCCGCGCGGAACCTGGAGTGTAAATGGCGAAATTCAATGTTAGAAGTGTATAGACTATCATGGAAAAGCAGCCTTATTGAATATAAGCATGCCCCCCATACGGCAAAATCCTCATACTTATCGGCTTTAATAGAAGAACATAAAAACAATTCTGGACTCCTATTTAAAACTGTTTCCAGCCTAACGAGGAGCCATGAGCAAATCAACTCACTAATCCCACTATTCAATTCAATTAAATTTTATTTATATAGCGCTTTTTACAACACATGTTGTCACAAAGCAGCTTTACAAATTGCGTGGGTCCAGATCCCTAATGAGCAAGCCAAAGGCAACAGTGGCAAGGAAAAACTCCCTAAGATGGCAGGAATTTAGGAAGAAACCTTGGGACGACCAAGACTCAAAAGGGAACCCATCCTCCATTGGGCAGCCCGCTAGCAGAAGTCCGCATTTATAGTTCAAATATAGTTCTATAGTTATAGTTCTAATTCCAGGCCGAGTAGTCACAGTCCCTTCAATGCAGATGGTGAGCCTCAGGTAGGAGTTGGCATCAGCGCGTCCTCTTGCGGCAATGGCACATGCAACCATGGCATCGGCACATCCACTGGCAAGCCAAATCATTTCCTAGGTGCTTGTATGGCGTTGTCTTTTGTAGAAGCATGCAACCAAGATATAAAATACAGGTTGAGTATGTGAACATCAATTTAGACAACCATCGATTTAAACAGACATTGTAGGAGTGGTCGGATGTGTTCCTGTGGGGGATGCAGCATCTGGTGTTCCTCCATAAAACCATGGGGGGCAACGCAACAAATGGTGGTTTACCTCAAGAGGTTCCCATAGCAATGGGAGTCTTGTTTTGCAGCTTGTTGTGTACTGGGAAAGGTTATACTAACAGGGTAAAAATTCCATCACTCACTGAGAAGGTCTGTAGACTTCACACCAAAGGTGGAAGTCCTGTGTGGAAATGCACTCTGTATGCAAATGTACTCTATTGTCTTTACCAATAGCCTGATTCCCATTGGTCAACCTGGTTTTTGTTACCGCTGTCTCTTTGAGATGCTGGGGGGTATAAAAGGGAGAGGTTTGTGGGCTCTTCTCCTCTTCTCTTCTTTCTTCATCCTCAGCCTCGGCTTCTTCCTTGCACCGCGAGGCAACCTGCACCAGTCTGTATTTCTGTTTCCTTTAGGTATTATCCTTGTTACTTTAATATAGTACAGTTATGTTATTGTTTTATATTTTGTTGGATATTGAATAAATCTGGTTAATTGTGTAGCCACAGTCTTCCTTGGTAATAGCTATACTGGGCTCATTTTTAGTATCAGATAAAGGTAAATGAATGGTAACACCAATTCCCTCTGAAGTATCCCATCTGCTGTGCATGTTTATGATAAACCTCTAATAAAGCAGGCTATTCTTTATATCAAGGAACTTTATAAAGTTGGTTAGGTATATTCTACAACCTGCACTGAGCTATTTGAGAAGTGAGTTCTTTTAGATTTTTACCAACTATAATTTGGAGTCAGATATTAAGTTTTATTCACGTCAATCCTTCTTCTGCACTTATTACTGTCCTTCGTTGTAGGCAAACAGGTAGGGTAGTTAAATATCCTAACTAAAACCCCTGCACATACATAACTCACATGCCAGTGATTAGCATGTGGTTCCGGCAGCCTTATCTATCTCACTGAGCCATTGCTTTCCACCCAAGTCATTGTCACAACAAGAGTGATCACATGACATAGCTGGATGACAGCATCAACATCTCAGATTACCAGAAAGATCAATGACTGGAGGCCCCCAAGCTCCACACCTTCACAAGTAGAATACTAACTGAAGGCTTGATTAAATAGGTGAGTCTTGAGTCTAGATTTAAAGATTGGAACTGTGTCAGAATCTCAGATTTCAGCTGGAAGGCTATTCCATAACTGAGGGGCTTTAAAGGAGAAAGCTCTGCCTCCGGCTGTAGTCTTACTAATTTTTGGAATGAAGAGAAATCCTGAATTTTGGGAGCGCAGAAGGCGAGATGGGTTATAGTATGCAATGAGTTCACTCAGATATTGTGGAGCAAGACCGTTTAATGCCTTATAGGTGTCACGGTGAGAAGGCGGGACCGCCACCAGAGGGCACCCGCGAGAACACCTGGCACACGTCACACCCTTACCTGGCGCAGGCGCACACCCCCACATAGCACGTCACTCCCCCCTTCTCATTCTCCCGAATACCTATCACCTGTGCACGGTATTTGGGATGCCTTCTTAAACCCACAGGTCCTGTCGTTCAGTGCTGCGCATTGGCCTCACGTGGTCGGACCTACCACGCAACCCCCAAGAACGACTCTGCTCTGAACGACGCCTTATTGGAAACGCCTGTTCCTTATTTCGGTTGTTATAATACTGGGCAGTCTGCCTTTATTTCTGTTTTTGTACCAAATGAGCATGGATGATAATAAAGACGGAAGCTCGCTACCCTCGCCTCCTGCTGCTTGCCTAAATACGTCACAATAGGTCAGCAGAAAATTTTTAAAATCAATTCGATATTTAACCAGAAGCCAGTGTAATGCTGAGAGAGTAGGACTAATATGATCGAATTTTCTAGCCCTTGTTAGGACTCTAGCTGCAGCATTCTGTACAAGTTGGAGTTTCTTTAGGGACTGTTTAGAGCATCCAATTAGAAGACCATTACAGTAGTCCAATCTTGATGAGACAAAAGCATGGATCAGCTTCTCTGCATCAGCTAATGAAAGTAAATATCTCAGCTTGGCGAGTGACATTGCATATATGTGTATCAAATGAAAGATCCGAATCAATAGTGACACCTAAACTGAAAAGCCATCTAGGGTGAGAGGAATATCAGACCAATTGATTCTTGCAGCTTTTGGTCCAAGAAGCAACACCTCAGTCTTATCGGGATTTAGAAGAAGAAAATTAGACGCCATCCATTTTTTAATGTCCTGGAGGCAGTTCTCAATTTTGGTAGTAGATATCATCCGGATTAGAGGATATATACAACTGAGTATCATCTGCGTAGCAATGGGAGTTAATACCATGCCTAAGAATGATTGTGCCCAGTGGTATATACAATGAGAATATTATCGGGCCCAATACTTGAGGGACACCATATTTTACCTTTGTACGTTTTGAACATTTGATATTTACAAGTACAAATTGGTAACGATCTGTCAGGTAGGATCTGAACCAGGAGAGTGCTTGACCTCTTATGACAATGACTGTCTCCAGCCTATTCATGATTCATGATGGCCTCCTCCTTGGAGACAGAGGATATCCCCGCATGTCCTATCTAATGACACCAGGCTCAGGGTCTGGACCACAGTCACGCTACAACCTGGCCCACTGCAAAATGAGAGCAAGGGTTGAAATGACTATAGGGAGCTTCCAGCTTCCAGCTTCCAGCTTACAGCCAGCTTCCAGTGGCTGATCGGGGCTCAGGGTAACCCCAGAGAGGGCATGTGACATTATAATGGCATGTGTGGTATTGAACAACATTGCCACTGTCTGTCGGACATCGACACCGCGTCATCTGAAGCTACCTTAGGCTCTCGGCGTTGTGTCTGTCACGGTGGCTAGGAGGAGAGGCCACCAGAGGGCGCGTGTATGGACGCGTAGCCATGGCAACGCTGCTCACACGCCCCCCAGTCACACACCACTCCCCTTATCACATTCTCCTCAGTATTAGCACCTGTTCCTTATCACCTGTCCCAGTACGTAAGCCCACAGGTTATGCCATCCAGTGCTGCACATTATCAAGCCTTCGCCTGTGTTCAAGCACTGGACCGTGCTACGCCCGTGACCTACGAAGTGTGGTCTTCCGTCTGTGGACATTTCCTCCAACTATCGTTTCGCTTTTGGTTTACCTTGCCTATTGGCCTGAGTCTTTTTGTTTGCTGACAACAATGGATAATAAATCCTTTTGCCCGCAACCGCTGTCTCCTGCTGTCCCTGAACAACCGTTACAGTGTCTTTGAATGATTGACAAATGAAAGGAATCGGATGCGTCACAAATGTTTTTTATTCCTGTACAATGTTGAAAAAATAAAGGCAAAATAAAGCCTGCACTGCTCGTGCTATCCTCAAAAGCATTCAGCGGGAACTGAGGTAACCGAATACATGTTGAATTAAAGCAACGCATTATATTCACCAAAAATAACAATATTAAACCAATCATCACCATACCTGTACAATGTTGAAAAAATAAAGGAAAACATGTAGCCTGCACTGTTCCCATGTGCTCGCGCTTTAAAAAAGAGAGACTCCACATTTGCTCAACTACACATTAGTTAGCTAGACCCAATACACGTAAAATTACACGTCTCACATGGCGAAAATGAACAGAAAAGAATACAACCACAGGTCATATAACACACTTTTACCATAGTTCTAATACAGTTTTATCATCCATCCATCCATCCATCCATCAGCTTATCTGGGTCCGGGTCGCGGGGGCAGTAGCCTAAGCAAAGAGGCCCAGGTTTCCCTCTCCCCAGCCAGTTTTATCATGTATAACAAAATACGAAACGGGAATAAATGAAGAGCTGGAAAAATACACACCTAAACTAATTAGCATTTAGCAGGAACTGAGGATAGGTCAGTCACCTCTCTAATGACATCATACATGTCCACCAATTCAAAATAAAAGCATCACAAAAAGGATCTACAAGGCATACTCAAAATACAGAACTATTCATATAAAAGACAAACCCAAAGAAGGATTTTAGCTGAAATATAAGAAAATTAAGCATTTTCCTTTTTCATCTGTTATACACCACCATCAAAAGAGAGCAACACCCTACCAATACAGAGACAGTAGAGTTGTCAGTTCTGCAATCCAAAATCACTGTTTTTGAGTAAATGCTGCATTTATTTTCTTTCACCCACCTACCCCATAACCCTTTAATATGAAATAAAGACAGTTTCACTCATCTGTTTCATGATTTTTTTTATCTCCTGTAAATAAACACATAATTGGCAATGAATATAAATTACTCTTTGGTAAGAACATTAATATTAATACAGCCAAAGCACCTCAACCCACCTTTAACTTTTATTCAAGCAACTCAATTTCTAGCTTTATCTGTTGGATTTGCAGCTTTAAGTCCTTCACCTGAAGGTCACACTTCTCAATTTGTGTTTTAGGTGGACCTTCTAGAGCTCCTTTAATGGCAGCTTAAATGAAAGAATGTAAAAAGCATTGCATGTTATGGTCAAATAAGTAGAATTGCAATTTCTAAATATTGCTAATATTCGGTGAAGCACATGAACATGTCCATATAGTTCCAGGGTGAGCTCTGAAGGTGGATGGTTCAAATGGAATGCCATGCTCTCTATACACCGTATAATGTACCTCTGTAGGCCTCTCAGTATCTTCCTGCTCTGAGGCAGCAGAGATTGTTTGTTCATCATCTTGTAACATTGATTTTTTTCTTTATAGAAAGGTATTCAGAACAAATATACAAGATCTAAGCCCATTCATTACTTACAACTGAAGAAAGCTCAGTTACTATAAGAGCACCACCAATCACTGCAAAGATAGCATTATTGTTATCGTGGCGAGGCAAGGAGGCCACCAGAGGGCGCGTGCCTGGCCAGGTAGCACACGGCAGGGCTCCACGTCTCACCGTAGCACGCCCCCTCATCGCACACCACTCGCTCTTTCACAATCACCGCAATCACAGAGGCAAGGGGCTCCAGTACCTCGTAGATTGGGAGGGCTATGGCCCGGAGGAGAGGTTGTGGGTGCCGGCCTCCCAGGTGCTGGACCCCTCCTTACTCGCCTCATTCCACCGCGAACATCAGGAGCGGCCTGCGCCGCCCGGGACGTCCCAGGGTACAACGGCTGGAGGGGTCATTGGGGGGGGCTCTGTCACGGTGGTGAGGCAGGGAGGCCACCAGAGGGCACAATCCCGGCCAGGTAGTACACAGCACGCCTCCACGTCTCACTGTAGCACGCCCCCTCATCGCACACCACTCCCTCTTTCACAATCACCGCATTATTAACACCTGTGCACTTCTCCCTGTCAGTGCTCTTAAGCCCACAGGTTCTGCTGTTCAGTGCTGCACATTATAGCGCCTGCGTCAGTCTACACGGAGCTCATCTGACTATGTCATTGGATCCTGCGCCACACTGAACTGCTGTCGTGTGCCTAAGATTGTTATACTTTGTCGTCTCCTTTTGCTGCCTGTGAGCCTGAGTATTTTCATTTGCCTTATGGAAAATAAAGATTTCGGTTCACAACCCTTCCCTTCTGCTGCTCACCTCCAAACGTTACAGAATGTGCAGCCTGGTGCAGCAGGAGGCGGTGAACCCACTCCTATGGAGCAGCAAGAATTTGGTGAGCTTAAAGTGCTAATTCAAGCATTAACCGGCTGTGTACAGACTTTATCTGCACAGGCAAGCACCTCCCCGACTACGAGGGTCGAGGGAGTGAAACTGCCGCTCGCCCCCCGAGCCCTAAGGAGGAGCCCCAGAGAAATGTGAGGGTATCCTCGTACAGTGCAGCTTGTACTTCTCATATCAGCAGCAACTGAGTGACTGGGTGAAAGTATCGGCGCTACTAACGGGGGAGTCCCCTCTTTTACAGGACTTCGCCGCCTTCTCTACAGAGTTTAAGGAAGTGTTTCACCACCCTCGCCAAGGAAGAGCTTGTGGTTAGAGCCTGCTGGGAATGCGGCAGGGATCGCGTTCAGCAGTGGAGTTTGCCCTGGACTTCCGCACGGTGGCCGCCGGCACGGGCTGGAAAGACGCGGCCTTGGTGGAGGTGTTTATAGTGGGTTTTTATAGCCGGAGCTGCGGGCCGAGCTGGAGTGCAGGCAGGACTCCAAAACTTTTAATCAGGTTGTACGGCTAGCGATCACCTATGATAGACTCCTACAGGACAGAGGTGGCCGAGCTTGGCTCCCTCCCCCCGGATTACTTCCTGAAGCTCCCGGAGAGAAGATGACCCCAGAACCAATGCAGCTAGGAGGAACCGACCCCCCCAAGGAGACCGCTCACCCGAGCGGTGGCAGAGCCCGGGTGAGTAGCTCCTTGGTGGATAAATTGTTAAATATCGATGCGACGGTCACTTACAAGCGTCTGTCTATTGGGGTCTCTGCCCTAGTGGATTCGGGAGCGTCGGGGAACTTGATGGGACCGAGCCTGGCCCGGAGGATGAGAATCCTGCTGAGGACCTTGGAGGAACCGCGTAGAGTGCAAGCGCTGGACGGCAGGCATTATAATAATAGCAGTTCAGTGATGCGCAGGAGAAGGGCTTCTCAAGAGCTGACGGAGCAGCAGTACATCTTGCAGGCCTCTTCAATGTGCACCACTGAACAGCTAGACCTGTGGGTTTAAGTACATGGTGACAGGTAGGTGAACAGGTGCTTAGTATTCAGGTGTTTGGGATGAAGGGAATGGTATTGTCAGGGCTGGTTCCAGCGCGACTCACTCTGTCTCCACTAGAGGGAGTTCACGAGCCCGCATTCCTCGCAATCAGCAATGAGGTGCTGCACCTGTCGTCCCTCCTACTTAAGGGAGACGGTGGCAGTAACTCATTGCTGGATTGTTTGTTTCTCTAAGCATTCAGTCAGCCTCGCTCTTGCTATTCCTTAGGTGTTTATTCGCCTACACTATTCTTTTTCGAGTTGTTTTACTCATGCGCCATTCCTGGCCTTTCTCAAGTTTTCCTTATTCTTTTTATTTCCTATCATTTATTATTTTTATGAGAGTTCTTTCAGTTAGGTCCTTACCTGTTTGCCACGTTGACCTCGTCCGTGTGCCTTTTGTTTTCTGTAGTTACTTACCGTCACGTAGAGTTTTGCTCTGTGCCTTTTCGTTTCCTGTTTTATTTTTTATTTAGATTTTGATATTTACTTTCTCTACTTTTCCCGTACTATTTTTGCGGAGGTCTTTGTTCATTGCTTTAAGTTATTGCCCCTGTATCCGTCCCTAAGAACCCGGGTGATCCTTCCGGACTGAGCCACCCTTACAGGTATGAAATGAGGAGGTGTGCGCCAACGTGAAGAGGGAGTAACGTAGTGTAACGTGCTCGGGCAGATGTCCTCTGGTGGCTTCTCTGACCTCTCACCGTGATGTATTTTTCACCAAAAAGTATTTTTCTTACAAAACTGACATTTTTCTGGATACAATTTTCTCTTCTATATTTTGTTCTAAAAGATAAAGGAGGGCTGTGAAATAAAAAAATCTAAATCTTTCTAACAATCAATTTTTTTTAACTATATTTGAATGGTCTGCATATAAAGAAAATAGCAACCAAATAAGTGATTATAAAATAAAAATTAAAAACAGAATTCAAATTTTGCAATAATAATGATTCTGACATAAAAAGTCCTGCAGCAACAACTTTTTGTCTCCTAATGAACTGGATCAAACACACTCTATTTGAACTTCAAGGTGTCTTTCAGTGTCCCAACACAAGGAAAATGTTTATGCAACTAACGCATTACATTTTAAAAAGATCAAGATTGACAGGATGGCAGGTGGTTCATCTTGATCATCAAGGGGGACTTTCCGAGCCTCTGACAAGACTTGATCTGTTTCACAAACAAACAAATTTAAGAAAAACAAGGGTTACTTACAATATTATAACAGTAACAAAAGGCACAGACAACTAATCACAAGAAAGCTTGAATATAATTTTAATATTATGACTAATGCATAATATGGTGTAATTGAAAAAGATTTTTTTACCTTTTGAAGTAAGCCTACCTATTAACATCTCTTTCACTTCATTCTTGACTTCATCAGTTGCAAAGACATCTTGTTCCAGCCAAAAGAGGCTGAATGGTGGATCAAGGAATGCAGACATCAAGTAAAGGTTATCTCAAAATGGAAGATCTTCAGCAAGCTGAGCTGGCACATCCATTCTGACGTTCACAAAGATCCCTTTAAAACGCTGATGAAGTGATGTTTGCAGCGCTTTTATGAAACCTACCAGATGACGAGTTGTATTTAGCATGGTGGTGAGGTGACTGTTAAGGGACAATACGCAGGGGAGAGCTGCACTAACAGTCACTACTTTCTCCCCTTGTGTGAGGTCTACAAGTTCTTTAAGCTGACTCCATTCTCGAGCTGACAGGCACAGCCCTTTATGTCCCTGAGTTTCCAGCAGAACATTTAGATTTTGGAGATCCAGATCAGTGACTGCCTCCACAAGGCGAAGCTTCCTTCATGCTACATGTAGAATGCAGCAAACTGAAAATTTTGTCAATTTTGCCATTGCATTGTTTATACATTTTGTTTCTTTCAGTCCATCTCGCACAACAAGTTGCAGGGAATGTGCAAAACACTGTAAGCGCTGCTGCTGGAAATTCTCTGGATGGATTCCACTTCATCCTGGAACTCTTCACTTGTTTCCTCCCATAAGTTGCCAAGTTGTAGAGGGGAAACAAACTGTGAAAGCTTTTTTCATATTGGCAGCATTATCAGAGATGATGTAATCTAATTTGTGTTTTATGTTAAAGTTGTCACATATCTCTTCAAACCTTTCACTTATCCTTTGTCCAGTGTGTGACCCTGTGAAATGCTCACAACTTAAAAGGACTGACTGTAGTCTTGGGCCATTCTTCTCAAGTTCCATAAAATGAGATGTTGGATTTTATCTTGGACATTTTGTCTGCTGCAAGCTCACTTAGGCAACTGGTTACTGTGCTGTGACTTGGTGGGCAGTATTTCTCCTCTACCACTTCCATAAAGGTTTTAAAGCTGGGCTTGTCAATCAAAGACAAGGGGAGGTTGCAAGAAATAATAAGGTCCTGGATTATTTATTCAGATGGTCTTATGTCTGGGATGTCCCTGGCTGTACACTTACACTCCTTTTGCGTGAGTCAGAAAAGAGTCAATGTGTAATGCCGGGAGCGACGGTGGATAATATGGTGGACACAAATGCTGAGGAGAGCGAGATTTATTAAAGGGCAAATCCAAACTCAGGGTCGAATAAACAAGCGTGGGTCAAGTCCGTGAGTGAATCAGAACAGGAAACATAACCAATACGTCAAGACATACTAAAACTAGAACAGGCAGAAAACCAAAATACAGGAAAACACGAATAAACATAGGGCTGAGCAAATACACAATACTACGCGATACAATACACTTACATTCAGATACAAAAACCAGATACGAAATAGATACGAAATAACCAGCGACATACCAGACCAAACTGAGGATATAAAAAGACCCTACTAATAAGAGACACCTCAACATGTAAACGAGGGGCAGGGTTACAAAATACAAGGCGGGACTAAGGACACACATGGCTAGCAAAACAAATACAGGCATGACTAACAGGTGGAGGAGGGTCTAATCGTGACACAATGCTGCTCTGTCTCTCCACTTGCCACTTTTCTGCTTTACAGAATTCAGAAAACCTGTAGATGAACATGAATATCTATTTAGAATCGTAATTAGGCTTCTCAGATTTATTAGTTTGTAATGTGTACCAAATTAGCCTTGATAAACAAATTAGTCAGACATGAATAGCTTAAAATACTGCATGTTACAGCTTATTTTTATCGGAATGTAGAGGCCAAAACATACTAAATGCCTCTCCTTTAAAAAATATCCAGTCAATACCAAGCTAACTGGGTAAACATTAGGTTGTTATAAGTAACACACTAACTGTGATGCTAAGCTTGTTTGTAGCAGATGCTAATAACCTTTCAGGCAGTGACTAACCTTTCCAGGTGGGTTTTCAGGTGGCGAATAAAATTAGATGTGGTGGAACCAGCGTCCTGTATTTTTATGCCACACAATCTGCAGTTTGCTGCTCTTCTATTTGCTACTTGTGCGAAGTTTTTGTACCCATAACTTATTATGAATGGTGGAACAGAAACAAGCGTCCTCACCGGCACCGCCATGATTGCAATGGTTTGCGGCGCGCACATTTGTGTCATGTAACGTTATGTCAGCAGGAAGTGAAAAGCATACAGACAGGCGGAGAAGAGATTGTCAAGTGAAACACAAAAGAACATTACAAATAAAAGATTGTTTATGAGTCTCAAATCATGAGTCCAAGTCGAGTTGGAAGTCTTTTGAATGCAAATCTAAGTCAAGTCTGAAGTCACTGTATCTGCGACTTAAGTGCGACTCAAGTACGAGTCCCAAACTCGAGTCCCCATCTCTGACTCACACTCTTGGGACCAACATGTGCGTGATGTATGAGCTGTACTGAGCACTCTCTTGCGCAATCACCTGTATTGCAAGCTACAGAAGTGTGAGTTCCATCTGCGGGAGGTGAACTTCCTTGGCTATACCATCAAGCCAGGCTCGGTACACATGCAGTTGGGCAAGGTGGAGGCGGTGACCAGATGGACTCGTCCTTACACACTGCGTGAGCTCCAGAATTTCTTGGGCTTCGTGAACTTTTACAGGCAGTTCATCCGAGCGTTTAGCCTGATCATGAAACCCCTGACGGATCTGTTGCGTGGCGGGGCAAAAAGACTGGTCTGGACCGAAGAGGCAGAGAAATCGTTCGAGCAGCTGAAGCAGGCATTCGTTACCACTCCTGTCCTACATCAACCTGATCCCACGAAACCCTTCGTGGTAGAGGTGGATGCGTCGAATGTGGGTTTTGGGAGCCGAGCTCTCCCAGCGGCTTAAGAAGAACAGCCCGCTGAAGCCGATAGCTTTCTATTCGCCGAAACTCAGTGCTGCAGAGTGCAACTACGGGGTAGGTGATTGCGAGTTACTGGCCATGCGCCTCGCTTTTTGAAAAGTGCCGTCACTGGCTGGAGGGCGCCAGGCACACGTTTTTGGTCCTTACGGACCACAAGAACCTAGAATACTTGCGAAGCACTAGAAGAGTGAGCGCGCGTCAGGCGAGATGGTCCCTGTTTTTCTCCAGGTTCCGATTTCAGGTGACATATCGCCCCGGAGAGAAGAATGCGCGTGCTGACGTGCTGTCCCGTTCATTTCCGGGAAGTATGGAGTCTACCAGTGAGGAGTCGGTGCTCCTTCCAGCCTGCTTCATGGGAACTGTCGACTGGGAGATCAATCGAGCTATCGCAGCAGCCAACCCACACCCTCAATGTTCATCTCACCGCAGGTATGTGCCTCCCACACAGCACACGCCGCTGATTAACTGGGCTCACACATCCCTAGGCACGGGACCACGAAGACCTTCCAGCTCTTAGGCGCACGCTATTGGTGGTCCGGGATGCACCGCGACATCCTCCAACACGTCAGCTCATGTCCCGTGTGTGCGCGCAGCAAGGTGCCTAGGACGCCACCCACTGGTAAGATGCTTCCGCTGCCCATCCCGAAGCAACCATGGACGCACATCGCGATCAATTTTGTGACGGAATCATATATATAATAGGGCAAGCCTTTAGGGCATGCCATGACCTTTAGACAAACTGGCAAGCATATATTTTAGCTTGTGCTTTCTATGTCTTTTACATTGTGTAGCCTATTTTACTGCTTTCTGCCTGTATGTCAGCCTGCTGCTTGGCTAATTTACTGAGCTTTAAATGAGGGCTAATTCTCTGGGCTGTTTGGCTGTGAATGCTGATTTGCCCCTGAATGCTGATTTGTTGATTTGTTGCACATGCCTACTCAGGGTTTGCAGTGAGCAGTGAAGCTGTCTAACCAGCAAAGACAGGTAACATTATCTCTGTTAAAATATCCACAAGGGAACCCTTCAGGTATGACACTGTCTGTTTGCATTTAAACTAGCCCTCCTTTCAACATGAAGTTAATTTTTAACATAAATTAAGATATTTTAAGCAAGCTCTTGTGGTTGGACCTAGACAGTAAAATGATTTGATTTTATCTACCACTATCACCACAAAAATTCACAATGTCAGAACATGAAATTGCAGTGTGACGGAGCACGCCTGAGTGCCTAGTACGTTGTAGAGATCAAGTAAGGAAATTACACCAACTCGCAGGGTGTTGGTGACAGGGCTTGTGATTTCCAATGAGTGAGCTTTAACCTTGCACCAAACGGTCTGCTACTCCAGCAGGGAAAGCACAGTTATTAATGTGACACAGGGTAAAAGCACGTGTCAGTTGAGATCAATCATACGCACTCAGCAGGGATCAGCACTCTTTAAATAGATCCAATCATTTTCAGACCTCTTCTCTGCCAGTAAGCCATTCTCAAGAGTATTCTACTCAAAGTAGTGCTTCTTACAGGTTTTCTATATACTGTAGGGTATACTATATCCTATGCTCACTAATTTTATGACTCCTGATAAATGAATCTTTGAGTCTGAAAATCAAACATACACAGGGATTATTTACACTTTTTAGAAAATAGCCAGCAAGATATGACAGATTCTTATCAATGCCATTACAATATATATGTGACGGGCAAGAAGTACAAAATAAAAAGGAAGCGATCACGCCAGTCTCCGGGAAAAGGAGAGATTTAATGAGGAAAGTGCACAACATAAAACCCGTGACATAATCCAAATGACGGATACAATAACCAGCAGTCAACTGGTACAAAGACAAGACAAATATAGACAGACAAATGACCCTCAGGTGTCGGGAAACCTAATGGGCCCCACCCACCTAAAGGATGAACACAACGCAATAACAGGACAAAATTAACTACTGCCGCTGCGGATGGAGGCAGCCGGTAGGGGGCCCTAGTATCGTGACAATATATCATTAAGCAATGCTCTAGTCAATAAATGATTCTTTGACCTTTGCAGTAATGGAGGAAATTGGAGGGACTGTGACTACTTGGCCGGGGAACAAGAACTTTAAGCTATAACTGTAGAACCACCTTTTGTCCACAAATACGGACTGGTGCTAACGGGACTGGTGCTAACGCCCAATGGAGGATGGGTTCCCTTTTGAGTCTTGGTCCTCCCAAGGTTTCTTCCTATATCCCCGCCATCTTAGGGAGTTTTTCCTTGCCACTGTCGCCTTTGGCTTGCTCATTAGGGATCTGGATTGTACCTGCTTGTACGATTAGGGATCATACAGTTTGTAAAGCTGCTTTGTGACAACATGTGTTGTAAAAAGCCCTATATAAATAAATTTGACTTTGACTTTGAAATTAGCAGTAGAATTAGTCATAGCTGTACTTTTTTCAAAATTGTAACCACTCTAGTTTCCTTGCATGAGACTAGTTATTCCTATTATAGATTTCAGAATGCAGTGTTGTTCTTTGTAATGGTGTTTGTGTGTTTATTGATTATTGTATTAAAAATAATAATATTATAATATAATATAATTTTTTTGTAAGGGGAGGGGTGTTCTTCACCTCAGACTGAAAATTGTCGCAGCAAAAGGACTAAGGACTGCCTATAAGAAGCGAATGGGGAATGTAGAGAGAGAGGAGTGACTGATGGGCGAACACACAAATGCGTTTGAAAGAAGGCATCTGACATGAATAAGAGATGAACAAGCGGATGCAGCACAGGATATAAAGGATCAAATACAATGCTTATTCTGCGTGATCAGTAGAGCGTGTACTGTAATGATATGAATAGTGACAATTGATATTTATTCAGATTACAAGAGTGTGTAACAACATTCATGGCTGCGTGGGACAGTGTTTTGGACTGGACTGGCTGTATACGGTACCTTGTGTGACTGTGAGTGTTTTAATCACTGGTTGGCAGATCCACCAGCGGACTTATTCCATTCTCCTTTTTCTTTTTCATTTTCGTTTTGTCTCTTGGTTGCTACACAGAGGTGGAGTTGTAAGATTGGTTGGATAGAATGAGAGGGCTGCATGTGTCTGGGGGGGTTATTTTGTGGAGTGAATCATCATGTAGACAATTTGAGTGAAGGGGTTTGTAAGCTTGTAGTGAGTGGTGTGTATTCTAAAAGATCTTTCACAATGTGATGTAGTGCCACCTTAGCTAGGGCAATGCATGCAGGGTTCGTCGAGTAATTAGAGAACGCAACTCCACTTCTTTGCTATGGTCTTGTTAACCACAGTAACAGTTTAATATATTAATATTGTTACCAATAAAGTTATTTTATGCTTGTTCCTTGTTTGCAAGGGTGAGAGAATTAAAGAGGCTATCTGCCATGATTTCTGTAACATATACACCACCTGTCAATATATATGCAAGTTTTGGGGATACTTTTCAAAATGTCTTTAATAATTGATTTGCATTGTATAATTGATGTACAAGTTGTACATTTACAACAGCTTAACCTAGCTGTTTGGCTATTTAGAGCTGTTTAGATTTTATACATCTTATGTTTAACCAACATATTACTTGTTTTATGTTTAACAAATCTTGGCATATATTTTTTCTAACTTAATTGAAAAGAAATATCAAACTGAAGCACTTTTTGTAAGTCGCTCTGGATAAGGGCGTCTGCTAAATGCCGTAAATGTAAATGTAAATGTAAACTGAAACTGAAAGAAAAATAATGAGAAAAATGATGAGATAAGTAAATGATCCAAAATGAGATAAAAAACACTACATTTCAAAGTCTGACAAATTGATGTACTGTGATTACTCTAGGGGCTCAGAGTTCTCATAGCAAGCTCCTGATGGGGACTGAAGCTCAGGACAATATTAAATCCTTGATTCTTGCCAAGCAAGTTCCATTTATGCAGGCAAATTCATTTTTAGATATTCTGGACCCTGTGCAGTGAGGACTCAGCATACCTAATTCATATAATTATAGCTGGTGTGGTCATGAATAAAATAAAATAGTTTTGGAGTAGTTTTGGTGTCAGTTATGCAATGCAGAAAATTTGCACTCAGACTTGACAACTCTTTTTTCCACACCCTACACATTTCCGTTCAGGCATCACATTTTGACATACATGACCTGAAGGTGCCTTTCTGAACCTGGGAAGGCTTTTCCACACTGGTATTCCTATGACGACTCCCTCCATTGCAATCTAAACATGCAGCAAGGAGTTTGCCAAGAGGGTTTGCATTCAGCACCCTTCTTACACAATAATTCTAAAGGACAGGAAAACTGTAGAAAGGCACTCGCTTAGGTGAACAACACAAAGAGGAGGGACGGGGAAGGGTTGTGCTTAAAGTGAGGCAATAAAAATGAGACCATGTTACTAGTCTGTTCTAATGAAAAATTCATAGACATCATTATGGGCAAAGGTAATTTGGACCTATCATGAATGAAGTCTTGAGACTGCTCATAAGACTGGTGTGTGCGAAGCTTCACTCAGTAGTGATGAGGTCTCTGGGTGTACACACAGTCAGGCAACTGCTTTGCACCGAGGAAATGAAGGGAAATAAATTCTAGCCAATCAATTCTGCAACTATCATACTAAGGATAATCAGCCAGTGTCAGTTCAAGCTTTGAAAACAGTGGACCTCAAATTTGTATAGGCAAAATCTGGCTTTAAAAGCTTTTAATCATAGACATGGTGAAAAGTGTAGCATGAAAGATGTAAATACATAAGCTTTTTCAAGACAACATGTTGTGTGCGTGTGTGTTTGGTTGCTAATTTTTATTGAACTTAGTAAACACCACACCCTTGCCACAGTACAAGATACATGATAGTAGTAAACCAGTAGATGGAAGCACTGTAAAATGCAAAACCATTGTGCCCAAGCATGCTTTTCCTCTGTCACTCCAAAGAACATCCAGGGGACATTTTGCTGATATTTTGGCACAACCAGTGTCCTTGAAAGGCTTTGGGAAAGAAGGCCCAGGAATCCCTCTTTTTATCTGGGCCAGGAGTCATTGGGCTTTAGAGACAAGCAAGGGCCATGCTGAAATGTACTGAATGCTCTGCATTCTTTAGCCCTTCTAACATTTTGCTTAGTCCTTTGAAGTCTAATAGAAAACAAACATTGCAAGAATGTGCTCTTCATTGTGATGAATAGCCCCTCTCTTTGATCATTTCCTAGTTGATGCAAAATTGTTTCACTGCTCTATGAGTGCTCATTTGGAATCAGTGAGATGGCTAATTAAAATGCTCTCAGCCAACATCAACAAGATTCTCCCTCAATTACTCAGAAGCTTCCGACACTTCAAACTGCCACAGTCAGCCCATCTTGTTGTATACTCATGTAGTACTATGCTGTGACCTTGAGAAATTATCCTTGCATGAATTTAATTTGCATTTCATGGGGTTTGTTTGGTGTAGTCAATTGTGTAACATCTTCCATGTACTGATTATCAGGAATAGAAGTTTTTCCAAATAGAAAATGACATAATAAGGGTACACAGACCTGAGAAAAGACCCATATATGCACTTCCATTCCACTTCTCCTGACAGATCATCTCACTGTTAGATATGCTGATTTTCTTGATTTAAAGATTTAGTCATTTAAATCAAAGCACCATGCTAGTGGTGCATCATGCATAAATGCTTTCTCAGTTATGTGCTACAGGTTAACTGTAGCAAATTTAGCCTCCTTAATTGTATTTGGTGATGAGCTTTGACTTTCCAAGACAATTTTCTAGTATTTCATGATTGTGAGAAGCATGTAAAAATTCTGAGGATGCCAAGCACATGTTTTGAAACCCAAATAAGATAGCTGGCTGAGATAGCTGGCATGTACAGTGAGTTTCTCTCTCTCTTGTCGTGGAAATTTCCTGAAATAGATGAGGACTCAGACGTGGTTAAAAGAGAAATTTATTAAAAAGTAAAAAAGTATGAGTCTTGTCTAGAACAAGAAATCTGAGGAGAGAGTGCAGTACTATCTATCTCCTTTATACAGTTTTAGCAGGCTGAATTATCACGTTTTCCTTAAGCACAGCGGGATTTGAGTACACTGAGAGGGAGGGAGAATGCGCAGTGGACAGTTTTCGTCTCACATGTGTATTCCTCCTAATATGGAGCTTTCCTGTTTTAAGTGGAAGAAACTGACGTACGAGTTGTACACAGAAACAGCTGATATGTCCACAGGTTAAGAAGATAGCGTGGTGTTTTCTACCTCTGCGCATTCCCCTTGCTGTGGGTCATAATACAGACGTACACATGAGCTAATGATTACATACTGCATCATACAATATGCCTTTTATCAGAATGTACTAAATCATACTGTTCATAGTTCTCTTGTAATCAGAATGACAATTTCCTCCACACTCTCTAATCCTAATATCCTCTGTGTGATCAATTGTTCTTCAGATCTAGACCCTATACATCAATTTTTGTTGCCCTGTCCAGGGGCCTGGCACTCAGAAAGTGATCTGATTTTCATAATGCCTGTATTCTTGTGTGGAGCCAGACAAGCCCTGGGAATGTTCCAGGCTGAGTAGGTGCTCTTGTGACTGAAGGGCTGGTGATGGACATTTTAGGAAATCTCTAAGGTGGGGAAAAGAATAGACTTCCAGCTTTATTTACCTAATAATTTCGGGATTCTGCTGCAAGATATGTGTTAGAGAGCAAAGAAACTGATTTGTTTAAAAAATTATCTAGTTTTCCTGTAATAAAGGCAAATGAATAAGGATGAATAAGTTTCATGTTCTGACTCCCTCTTGGACTTTACCCAAGCCTGCTTGTACGACCCATCTTTTGGAATGCCCTTAAATAAATCTCGCTCCTCTGAGCATTTTCCTCAACGCCGCTTCCGGTGTTCATTATAGGAGACGGGGACTAAATTTAGGGTTGTGTTGCTGGCATTAAATCCATGCCTAATAAGTTTGCGAGTGTTCAGATTAGAATCAGACCGGATGGTCTGAAAGTTCAATTATCTGATTCGGAACACGCTATGCAGCTGTCATTACACCCACTCTTTCATGCATATGGATGGCAGCTGAGCACCTGTCCCACAGGAGATATTAAGGCAGAACTGATTATTCATGCGCAAAGTCTTACTAACCCCACGGGTACCGATGACTTCATGGACCCGTGCATGCTACACCACACAGCACACATACATGAGGGAGGGCCAGATATGGCATACAAGCAAAATGGTTTAGAGAACTTGACCAGGCCACAATGCAAATACTAAAGTGTGTGCTTTGGAATCAATGTGTGGGGGTGGTTGAAGTTAGCTAGATCAGAGCAGAGCATGTTTCATATGGTGAACAGTACTGTGCATGTCTTGCTGGCCAATCCCACAGGTTGGCAGTGGAAGAGTTTGGGGCCATGGCTAATGCTGGATGTGGATAACTGGAAGTATGGGCGGGATGGTGTTGATGGGCAATCACAGGGCATCTACCGTAAAACTCTGAACTGGGTAGTCAGAGTGAGATGGGGGGGTAGAACTCCTGATGGGTGAGCCGCCAACGTGGGGGTTGGGGCATGGTGGACTGAAATTATGGAGGTTGAACTCCCATTAGTGGGACGAGGGGGACCTGGGTGGAACATAGGGGACATAGGGTACGGATACAATTAAATAAAGGGGGAACGGGTTGGAGACGCACGTAGTCTAAGCACATCGTGGCCGAGAGCAAAGCAGAGCGACTCGGGACAGTTTGGTGTTGTGTGGAGCAGACAGGCAGGGACCACTGCTCGCAAGTCATGATAACGGTACAAGTTCCCAAAACAACAGTAGACACTCTGAAGGACACGGATGATAAACAAGTAGACTTTACCATGGTCACACATACTTCCATTGACGTTCACAAAGCAATCTTACTGTAACGCCGGTTGCGGCGCGGATCTTTGAGGCGGACACAATTGCTGAGAGAAGCGAGATTATAAAAGGGCATTCCAAAGTCAGGGTCGAAAAGACAGGCATTGGTCAGTTTATCCAGATAGTCATCCATAATAACACAAAGGCAGAACACGAAGCAGACACGGGAAGACAGGATACACAGAAGCAAAACTAAACGCTACGGCAGGAACACTACAGAGGACTTAGATAAGGTAATATAACAACGAGACGACGGGTAGAGACAGAGTACACGAACAAGGCTGTAGACAAATAACCAGCGACATCTCAGACCAAACAGAGGGATTAAATAGAACAGAACTAATACAAGACACCTGAATACGATAACGAGGGGCAGGGAATACAAAACACAAGGCGGGACTAAGAAGCACATGGCTAACAAAACAAAACAAGCACGAACGACAGGAGGAGCAGGGCTAGACGTTATAGTACCCCCCTCACAAGCGCACAACACCCGGGGTGCGTGAACCAAAACCACAAACAGGACATGAACTAAAGACACCAGGGGAACCACAAACAGACAACGGATATAAATCAGAGACAGACGACACCGGGAGGGAAGGAGAACCAGGAGAAAAATCAAAAACAGGGCGAGATGCCAGGGTAGGACCAGGGACAGACACGGGAGTGGAGACGGACGAAGGAACAAAACCAGAACAGGCAGAGACACAAGACTGAGGACGACGAACAGGCTGACTTGAGGGAGGAGGAGCAACATTACAAGAAGGGCGACGATGACTAGGAGGAGGCACAACAGGAGGACGAGGAAGACGAAGACCTAACACAGACCAGGCAACCGACAGGGGACTGGCACAAACACAGGGACAGACACCGGGACAGACACTGAAACAGGCATAGGGGCAGACAAAAATGGGACAGACACAGGAACAGACACAGGAACAGAAACAGACACCACGGGCAAAGACAACACCAGGAATAACAGAAGGCAAAAATAACACATCAGAACATATAAATGAGGGCGGGGAGGGCGGGAAACAGGGAGGGACAGGAGACTCAAAACAGGGCGGGATACGGGCGGGACTAAGAAGCACATGGCTAACAAAACAAAACAAGCACGAACGACAGGAGGAGCAGGGCTAGACGTTACACTTACATTGCCAGGGTAATGCAACCTGCGCATTAAAAACAAACTTTGGAGGTTGAAGGGCCTTGTTGGATCAAGTTGTCAAGCTCTCTCTCTGATACGGAGCACAGTTCAACTGACACATCACATGTTAGAAGTACGCATGAACTGCCTGCAGGCATGAAAAATCTGCTTGGTTATAGCCATCAGCTCAGAAACAGGACACCCCTCAAGGATGTAGCTGCTGGAACGCGGAACATCTATTACAACTTAGGGAAAACTGTCATACCACGTTGAGGCGTTGAGGCGACACGTGCCTATGCTCACACAATTCGAAGGGCACAAGTGTAGGGGTTTCACAGTGCTTAACTACTATGATTCTAGGCAATGTCATAACCAAATGCTCAGCCAAACACAACAGTAGCACAATTGTTTTCCAGGTAATGTGTGTCTAGATACTTCATCAAGCTACATGTGGGCAGGCGGACGACGTGCATACCACCATCCAAAGAAAATGGCACGGTATCCGCTAGTGGCCTCTTTTCACTTACTGTTAGAGAAACAAACAGGACACATTCAAGGCACACTGCAGGGACAAAGGCGATCATTTTTGGGTCACACACAGATGCCTGGGTAATACCAATACATTTACATTTACATTTACGGCATTTCGCAGACGCTCTTATCCAGAGCGACTTACAAAAGTACTATGTGTTCAGTCAGAATATGCATCTCTATCTAGTATAAACAGGTTTAAGTCCAAACTACTTGAGGTCAAGCACTGCCATAAACCGTTGCTAGTGCTGATGCCTAGAAAGAAGACAACAAAATATAAGATTAGACAATACCTATCAAGACTGAAATACCTACAAGACTACATGCAGTATAGTGCAATACTTAGCAAGTGTTCCTAAAGATAAAGTGCAATTACGCTTTATACCAATGCTTCAGTTGATTTGTGCTTATAAGTGCTTTACAAAGAGATGGGTCTTCAGTCTGCGTTTGAAAACCGCGAGAGAGTTCGCTGTTCGGACAGCCAGTGGAAGTTCGTTCCACCATCTGGGTGCCAGGACAGAGAAGCATCTTGTCGCGTGTCTTCCTTGAATCTTGAGGGATGGCGGGTCAAGTCGAGCCGTACTTGAAGCGCGAAGGGCTCGAGGTGCGGATCGACTTTTTGACCATTCCCATAAGGTATGGAGGAGCTGGTCCATTTTTGGCTTTGTAGGCAAGCATCAGAATTTTAAACTGAATGCGAGCAGCCACAGGAAGCCAGTGAAGGGAGCGCAACAGTGGAGTGACATGAGTGAACTTGGGTAGATTGAAGACAAGCCTTGCTGCTGCATTCTGGATCAGTTGCAAGGGCCTGATGGCCTGCAGAGGAAGACCAGCCAGGAGTGAGTTGCAGTAGTCGAGCCTTGAAATGACAAGAGACTGGACAAGCACCTGGGAGGCCTCCTGAGAAAGGAAGGGTCGGATACGTCGGATGTTGTAGAGAAAATATCTGCATGACCGAGTCAGGTTCGTAATATGGGCAGAGAATGACAACTGGTCATCCAGAGTCACCCCAATACCATGCCTGACTCCTCAAGTAATGAGGACGGCGCGGAACAGCCTATACAGCTAGGACACACCCGGTTGTCAAAGGAAGAGCGACAGAATCGCCTTCGTGAAGGCAGGTGTCTATATTATATTCTGTAGTAATTCAGTTCCTTGTATGCTTCGCCCTGTTTTGTTATTTGGTCATCCCTGTGCTTTTCATAAAGATTGGTTATTGGTAGTTGGTCTCGTCCTTTTGGCTTTTTACTCGAGAGTAGGTCATGCCACGTAAGAAGCGCACAATCAGGGTGCACTCGATAGCCCTGCGTAAGGAAAAAGGGATCCATTCCTGTATCAGCTCTTCTCTGCACGTGTGTCTGCCCCCAAGTGCCAAACCGTTGCAGGTATCTTACAAAAGATTGTAGTGAGGGTGATTCAAAATGTATATTTGTTTACTCTGTAGCATGATTCTGTGAATTTGCCATCGTACTACACGTACCGCAAACATATTGTTTATTCTTTAGTGTGAAGAAATAAGCATAAAATGCATATGAAACACATACAAAATGGGCTAGTCAGTGTCTGGTTTGCTTTGTGAAAATCCTTGTACTTTTAGCCATATTATTGCTAGAGCTGCTGCCTCAGTGCTCCTCTGTTGATGCATTTGAATAATAAAAGGATGGATAATGGCTCTCTAATTGCTGGCAAGAAGGAGGGGTGATGTCCTGGAGATCCTGAAATTTCAGTCTTGTTGGTGTTAAGTATCTCTGGTTCTTGTTCACGAGTGAGGGAAGGAAGGAACAAGAGATTGACAGGCGGATTGGTGCTGCGGCTGCAGTATTGCAGTCGCTGCACTGGACCGTTGTGGTGCAGAGAGAGCTGAGCCAAAAGGCAAATTTCTCAATTTACTGGTCAATCTACATTCCGAATCTTACCTAAGGTCACAAGCTTTGGGTAGTGACCGAAAGAATGATATTGCGAATACAAGCGGCTGAAATTAGTTGTTTCCGCAGGGTGTCTGGGCTCTCCCTTCGAGATAAGGTACGGAGCACGGTCATCCGGGAGAGGCTCAGAATAGAGAGGAGCCAGTTGAGGTGGAGCCAGTAGAGAGGAGCCAGTTGAGGTGGTTCGGGCATCTGGTTCAGATGCCACCTGGGCGCCTCCCTCGTGAGGCGCTCCGGGCATGTCCAACTGGGAGGAGTCCCCGGGGAAGACCCAGGACACGCTGGAGAGATTATATCTCTCGGCTGTCCTGGGAATGCCTTGGTATCCCCCCCAGAAAAGCTAGAAGAGGTGGCTGGGAAACCTGTGCCTCTTTGCTTAGGCTACTGCCCCCGCGACCCGGACCCAGATAAGCGGATGAAGATGGCTGGATGGATGTATGGAGCAGGGCTAGAGGGTCTGTTTAAGAGTCTTTTCAGAATGGCCATGCCATTCTGTAACGTCAGGAGCGATAGGGCGGACACAAACGCTGAGAAGAACAAAATTTATTAAAGGGCATTTCATAATCAGGGTCAAGTAGACAGGCTTGGTCCGTAAGGGAGTCAGAAACATGAACATAACCAAGACATAGCGACATACTGGATATAAAGAATAGACAAGTACAAACAGTATTAAACACTAAGGAATAGAAAACACGGGATCACAAAGTACACAGGCTGTAGCAGAAACACAATGACCAGCAACATACAAGACCAAACGTAGGATATTAATAGACCATACTAAACCTGAGTGCGCTAACGAATACAGATTAAGCACCTCTGTGCTTCAATCTCGCTCGATCTGCATCACGGTTCTTTTTTTATTCTTGCAACAAAGTCATATTCATGCCATTTCTGCCAGAAAAGTCGAATCCAATAGCGTAGAGGTATGATTTACCGAACAGGAGAGAAGTACTGCAGCAATGAGTGTGAGGCACGCTTTAAACAAACCCAGAAGAGCAGGGCAGAGAAGAGGCGTCATTATGCCGGCCCTGGGTCAGCTGAGAGAGCAGAGTCAGACGAATTGCTTCTAGCAGCTTTTGGTCCAAGAAGCAAAACCTCAGTCTTATCGGAATTTAGAAGAAGAAAATTAGACGCCATCCAGTTTTTTGTCCTGGACGCAGTTCTCGATTTTGGGAGTAGTACTGACATCATATGGATTAGAATATATATACAACTGAGTATCATCTGCGTAGCAATGGAAGCTAATACCATGCCTATGAATGATTGTGCCCAGCAGTAGCATATACAGTGCCTTGCGAAAGTATTTGGCCCCCTTGAACTTTTCAACCTTTTGCCACTGTAAGGCGGTTAGTCCACCGAGGACTAATCGCCGGGTTTTTGGAGAATGACTAACTCAAATGCTACAACCCAAAATACCACAAACCACCGTAAAAACAGCATAGGAAACGCGGAGAGAATAAATATCTGAAAAAGATGAAACAAAAGAACATGGAGAACTCTCAATGTGAATATAGTGAACGGGGAGAAGGAACAAAAAATACACGGAGCAGTCTCAACGTGATCGTACCAAACGGGGAGAGAACGAAAAATACACGGAGAAACTCTCAACGTGTCCAGAGCAAAACCAAACAAAAACCTTCCTATAAATAACAAACGGATAGGAAGAAATAAAGCATGGGGAAAATTTGAGAAAGGACAGAAGTGGCGCAGGAGTAACAACACTCGAAGAATAACAGGATGGCGACAAGGCACCAGGTATGCAACAACGTTACTGAGAGGCTGGCTGGATGAACGAGGTAAGACGACAAACAACTCAGCAATGAGACGCTGCAACTGTCTTCCTTAAGTGGGGAGGAAGACAGCTGCAGGTCATCATTGCTGATTGCGTCTTAGTCTGGAACTGGCTTGCGAGCACCCTCCTGTGGCGGCAGGAGGAGTAGCACTGGAGCCAGCCCTGATAGCCACATTTTAGGCTTCAAACATACAGATATAAAATTAACATTTTTTGTGAAGAATCAACAACTGGGACAAAATCATGAAGTGGAATGAAATTTATTGGATGTGTCAAATTTTCTTAACAAATAAAAAACTGAAAAGTGGGACATGCAATATTATTCGTCTCCTTTCAGTGCAGCAAACTCACTCCAGAAGTTCAGTGAGGATCTCTGAATGATCCAATGTTGTCCCAAATGACCTAATGATCTAATGATGATCAATAGAATCCACCTGTATTTAAGTCTCCGTATAAATGCACCTGCTATGTGATAGTCTCAGGGTTCTGTTCAAAGCACAGAGAGAAGAAGACCAAGGAACACACCAGGCAGGTCCAAGATACTGTTGTGGAGAAGTTTAAAGCCAGATTTGGAAACAAAATGATTTCCAAGGCTTTAAACATCCCAAGGAGCACTGTGCAAGCAATCATATTGAAATGGAAGGAGTATCAGACCACTGTAAACCTACCATGACCCGGCCGTCCCTCTAAACTTTCATCTCGAACAAGGAGAAGACTGATCAGAGATGCAGCCAAGAGGCCCATGATCACTCTGGATGAACTGCAGAGATCTACAGCTGAGGTGGGAGAATCTGTCCATAGGACAACAATCAGTCGTACACTGCACAAATCTGGCCTTGATGGAAGAGTGGCAAGAATATCCATAAAAAGTCTCATTTAAAGTTTGCCACAAGCCACCTGGGAGACACACCAAACATGTGGAAGAAGGGGCTCTGGTCAGATGAAACTAAAATCAAACTGTTTGGCCACAATGCAAAACGATATGTTTGGTATAAAAGCAACACAGCTCATCACCCTGAACACACCATCCCCACTGACAAACATGGTGGTGGCAGTATCATGGTTTAGGCCTGCTTTTCGTCAGCAGGGACAGGGAAGATGGTCAAAATTGATGGAAAGATGGATTGGGCCAAATACTCGACTATTCAGGAAGAAAACCTGTTGGAGTCTGCAACCTGAGACTGGGACAGAGATTTATCTTCTAAAAAGACAATGATCCAAAACATAAAGCCAAATCTACAATGGAATGGTTCACAAATAAACTTATCCAGGTGTTGTAATGGCCAAGTCAAAGTCCAGACCTGAATCCAAACGAGAATCTGTGGAAAGAGCTGAAGACTGCTGTTCACAAACGCTCTCCATCCAACCTCACTGAGCTCCAGCTGTTTTGAAAGGAAGAATGAGCAAGAATTTCAGTCTCTCGATAACCTGATAGAGACAAACCCCAAGTGACTTGCAGCTGTAATTGTAGCAAAAGGAGGCGCTACAATGTAGCAAGGGGGTCCGAATAATAATGCACGCCTCACTCCCCTCCATGGATCACCACCTTATTGTGGTGGAGGGGTTTGCGTGCCTACATAGGTTTTCGGGGGCAATGCCCCTGGTAGGGTCTCCCATGGCAAATTGGTCCTAGGTGATGGGCCAGACAAAGAGTGGTCCAGAAAACCCCTAATGGAATTTAAAAACAGGACCCAGATACCCTTGCCCGGATCAGGGTTACCGGGGCCTCACCCTGGAGCCAGGCCTGGGGGAGGGGCTCCTCGGCGAGGCACAGTCCGAAGGAACTACGTGGGTTCACTCTCCCATGGGCCCACCACCTGTGGGAGAGGTAGTACTAGGGGTTCGGTGCATTGTGGTTTGGGCGGTGGCCGAAGGCGGGGGCCTTGGTGTACCGACCCTCGGTTACTGAAGCTGGCTTTTGGGACATGGAACGTAACCTCTCTGGGTGGGAAGGAGCCTGAGCTGGTGTGTGAGGCTGAGAGATACCAACTAGATATAGTTGGGCTCACCTCCACACACAGTTTGGGTTCTGGAACCAATCCTCTCGAGAGAGGCTGGACTTTATTCTTTTCTGGAGTTGCCCAGGGTGAAAGGCGGAGGGCTGGAGTGGGCTTACTCATAGCTCCCCGGCTTGCTGCCTATGTGTTGGGGTTTTCCCCAGTAGATAAGAGGGCTGCTTCCCTGCGCCTTAGGGTCGGGGAACGGGCTCTGACTGTTTGTGCTTATGCACCGTACGGCAGTTCGGAGTACCCGGCCTACTTGGAGTCCTTGGAGGGGTTACTGGAAGGTGCCCCTTCTGGGGATTCCATTGTTCTGCTGGGGGACTTCAATGCTCACGTGGGCAATGACAGTAGGACCTGGAAGGGCGTGATTGGGAGGAACGGCCTCTCTGATCTGAACCCGAGTGGTGTTCTGCTATTGGACTTCTGTACTCGTCACAGCTTGTCCATAACGAACACCGTGTTTGAGCACAGAGGTGTCCATAAGTGCACATGGCACCAGGACACCTTAGGTCGCAGTTCGATGATCGATTTTGTAATCGTATCATCGAACTTGCGACCGTGTGTCTTGGACACTCGGGTAAAGAGAGGAGCTGAGCTGTCAACCGATCACCACCTAGTGGTGAGTTGGATCAGATGGCGGGTGAGGATGTCGGACAGACCTGGCAGACCCAAACGTACTGTGAGGGTTTGCTGGGAATGTCTGGCAGAGGAACCTGTCAGAAAGGTCTTTAACTCCCACATCCGACAAAGCTTTGACCGCCGGAAACATTGAGTCTGAGTGGGCTTGGTTCCGTGCCTCCGTTGTCAATGCAGCAGATCGGAGCTGTGGCCTCAAGATTGTCGGTGCCTGTCGTGGCGGCAATCCCCGAACCCGGTGGTGGACACCTCGGGTAAGGGAGGCCGTCATGCTGATGAAAGAGTCCTATTGGGCCTGGTTGGCCCATGGGACTTTGGAGGCAGCAGACAGGTACAGGGGGGCCAAGCGGATCGCGGCTTTGACTGTCGCAGAGGCAAAAACTCGGGTGTGGGAAGAGTTTGGTGAGACCATGGAAAGTGACGTATTGCGGTCGCTGTACCGGACCGTTGTGGTGAAGAGAGAGCTGAGCCAAAAGGCAAAGCTCTCAATTTACTGGTCAATCTACGTTCCGACTCTTACCTATGGTCACGAGCTTTGGGTAGTGACCGAAAGAATGAGATCGCGAATACAAGCGGCTGAAATTAGTTTTCTCCGCAGGGTGTCTGGGCTCTCCCTTAGAGATAAGGTACGGAGCACAGTCATCCGGGAGGGGCTCGGAGTAGAGTCGCTGCTCCTCCACGTAGAGAGGAGCCAGCAGAGGTGGTTCGGGCATCTGGTTCGGATGCCTGGGCATGTCCAACTGGGAGGAAGCCCCGGGGAAGACCCAGGACACGCTGGAGAGATTATATCTCTCGGCTGTCCTGGGAACGCCTTGGTATCCCCCCAGAAGAGCTGTAAGAGGTGGCTGGGGAGAGGGAAACCTGGGCCTCTTTGCTTAGGGTACTGCCCCCGCGACCCGGATAAGCAGAAGAAGATGGATGGATGGATGGATGGATGACCTTACTTTTCATTTTTTTATTTGTTAAAAAAATTTGACACATCCAATAAATTTTATTCCACTTCACGATTGTGTCCGTCTTGTTGTTGATTCTTCACATAAATTTTAATTCATTTAAATCTTTTTTTTTTTTTTTTTTGCCACCACCACCCCCCCTCTTCGGAGGACTATTGTTGCAATATTGTTTATTGTTTGTCAATTCATATATACATATATATTTAATACATTCAATTGCGGGGGGGGGGGGGGGGGTGTACAAAGGAAGAAGACGAAGGGGGTATAAAGGGAGAAAAAGTAGGGGGGTACAAAAAAAATGTACAATTATATAATATAATATAATATAGTATAATATAATGCAATATAATATAATATAGTATAATATAATATAACATAATATAATACTATATAATATATAATATACACTATTGCTTTAACAGAAAATAAGAATGTAATAGAATCATGAACTTGTGATTTATTTGCTACAGTTGAATTTTCTTATGTTGAATTATTGTGATGTAATATTTAAGTTAGTTGTATCTAGATTGGGTCTGTATCTGTATTTATGGTAGGCTCTGAGTGTGTATCTGGGGGAATATAATATATTAGAAGATTTTTGCAGTGATTGATGTTTATGTTATTTTTTGTTTTCCAATTCATGAGAATGACTTTTTTGGCAATGACTAGCGACATTAGAATTATTCTATTATTTTGTGGTGTTGTGCTAATGGTGGATATGTCTCCTAGTAGGCATAATGAAGGTGTTGGATGAATTTGGGTGGTTAGGGTTTGAGATAGTTGAGTAGTGACTTCCTTCCAGAACTGGTTAACAGGAGTGCAGTACCACATAGCATGGATATAATTATCAACGGTGTTCTGATTGCAGTGTATACAGTTTGGTGAGTTTGTGAATCCCATTTTATACATTTTGTATGTGGTGTAGTGTACTCGGTGAATCACTTTATACTGGATTAGTTGTAGATTAGTATTTGTGATAATGCTACGGTTATTATTACATATCTGGATCCAGAAGTTGGCACCAGGAGTTATTGATAAATCTTCCCATTGCTTATACGGTAAGCTGATGTTAAGATTTAATTGAGATATATTTTTATATATTTTGGATAATGTTTTATTTGTTGTAGTAATGTTAAGAAATTCTGAGATTGGTATAGGGAGGTCTAATATAGTTGGATTGATTTTTGAACTAATGAGTTCTTTCGATTCCGTATTTCTGGGTTATTTGTGGTAGTGACATTAAGGTAGTATTGTGAGGTGTGTAATTCCCTTATTACTCCATGTTAGATAGTTTAGTGTTTTTTATTAATTGTAAAGTCCGGGTTATTCCAGATAGGTGAATGGGTGGTTGGTGTTAGTACTGAGTTTGTTAATTTATGAAAATTCCACCAAGCTGTCAGAGTTGTTGCCACAGTTGTATTGTAGAAACATGGGTGTTTTTTAATTGTTTGGCTAATGAATGGTAAATTGGCTATCTGTATATCCTTACATAATTCTTGTTCTAAATCAGTCCACGATCTATCTGTACTATTAGGTTTTATCCATTTTAATATGTATTGTAGTTGATTTGCAAGATAATAATGGTGGAAGTTTGGTGCCTCTAGACCACCATATGATTTTGAGCTCTGTAATGTTTTAAGTTTAATTCAAGATGGTTTATTTTTCCAGTAATATTCAGTTATTATGGTATTTAAGGTTTGAAACCAAGTGAGTGGGGGCTGAGTGGGAATCATTGAAAATAAATAATTGATTTTTGGTAATATTGTCATTTTAATCGTTGCAATTCTGCCAGCAAGTGAAAGGGGAAGTGTTGTCCAGCGGCGGAGATCATCACTTATTGTTTTAGTTAATGGATTATAATTAAGCTTGAACAATTCTGACAGCTGGGGAGAAACCCTTACACCCAGATATGTGATATAATTAGTGCATATTGGGATAGGTAGTGTTTTCAGTTTATCATCCCATTTATTTATGTTTATTGGGAGAATTGCAGATTTTGACCAATTAATTGAATACTCTGATATTATTGAATAAGTTTCAATTGTTTGAATTGTTTTTATTATTGAGATGAGTGGTTTTTGTAGAAATAGTAGGATATCATCAGCATATAGGCTGATTTTATGTTCCATGTTAGATGTTTGGATTCCTTTAATGTTTGTGTTTTGTCGTACTGCTGCTGCTAGTGGTTCTATGAAGACAGAGAATATTCAATTTTCAATTCAATTTTATTTATATAGCGCTTTTTACAACACATGTTGTCACAAAGCAGCTTTACAAATTGCGTGGGTCCAGATCCCTAATGAGCAAGCCAAAGGCGACAGTGGCAAGGAAAAACTCCCTAAGATGGCAGGAATTTAGGAAGAAACCTTGGGAGGACCAAGACTCAAAAGGGAACCCATCCTCCATTGGGCGGCCCGCTAGCAATGTCCACATTCACAATTCAGGTATAGTCCAGATATAATCCTGTAGTTATGATTCTAATTCTAGGCCGAGTAGTCACAGTCCCTTCAGAATAGATAAGGAGAGAGTGAGCATCCCTGTCTAGTCCCCTGGTGTAGTGTAAAAGGTTGTGATATTACCTCGTTAGTGTTGACTGTGGCCTTAGGTGCATTGCATAAGATCTGTATCCAGTTAATAAATTATTCTCCAAATCCAAGTTTATACAATGTGGTGAACAAGAATTTCCAATTTACTATATAAAAGGCTTTTTCTGCATCTAGGGTTACTATTGCTGTTGGTATGTTTTGGTGTGAGGTGTAATCTATTATGTTCACTAATCTGCGCATATTGGTGGATGAATGTCGACCTTTGAGAAAACCCGTTTGATCAGGATGTATTAAATGATGAATTATTGTTTCTACTCTGTTGGCTAGAGCCTTGCTAATAGTTTTTGTGTCTATATTCATTATTGATAATGGTCTGTAGCTAGATGGTAAGGTAGGGTCTTTGTTTGGTTTAAGATGAAGGGAGATGATTGCAGTATTCATGTTTGTTGGAAGTTTTGCATTTTGTTTGATTTCTGCAATTGTTCTGTAAAATAATTTAGATAAGGATGACCAAAAGTGTTTATAAAACTCCATCAGGGAATCCATCAGGCCGTGGTGCTTTACTGTTGGGCATATGTTTTAGAGCTCTATAGAGTTCTTCTGGGGATAATGGTATTTCAAGTGTTTCTTCTTGGTTTTCGGTTAATTTAGGTAGTTTGATATGGTCCAGGAAGTTATTGATTTCATCTAAGTTGATTTCATTGTCTGATGAATATATCTTTTTGAAAAAATCTTTAAAGGTGTTATTTATCTCATCAGGTGTCTGTACTGTTTTCCCTGCTGAGTTTTTTATGGTTGGAATAAATGTTTTTTCTTTATTACGCTTAATGAGATTTGATAAACATTTTCCAGATTTATTTGAGTATTCAATGTTGTCATGTCTTAATCTTTGTAATAGTAATTGTAAGTAGTGACGTAGTGACGTGTTGAATCGCCATCTAAATGACTGTTTGTGTTGTTGGTTTGAATTCCAGATTATTGTGACAGGTGCATGGTCACTTATTGTTATAGGGTGAATTTGTGTATGTACAATATTTGATAAAATTGAATTACTAATTAAAAAATAGTCAATGCGTGAATATGACTTATGTACTGCTGAGTAAAATGTGAATTCTTTGGTTGTTGGATGATTTTGTCGCCAGCCATCACCAAGACCGAAATCCTGCATGTATTGTTTTATTATATCAGTGGAATTCCAATTGCGTGTGTTCTGAGTATAGGCTGACCGGTCTAGAGATGAATCAATGACTGTATTAAAATCACCTCCTATTATTAATGGAGAGTTAGTTATTGAGGATATTTGTGTAAAGAAGTCGTGAAAAAATCAAGGATTGTCAATGTTTGGTCCGTAGATATTAGCAATGGTAAGAGTGTGGTTGTTAATGGTGATATTTATGATTATGTATCGTCCATCTGGGTTTATAATTGTAGCATTATGTGTGAATGTAATTTTGTTATGAATTAAAATGGCTACACCTCTTTGCTTAGAGTTGTAATTGGCTGTAAATATGTGATTGTATTCTGCTGATTTCAGTTTTTGTTGATATGATTCTGTTAGGTGAGTTTCCTGTAGGAGGCATATATCTGCTTTTAATCGATTGAGATGGTAAAATATTTTGGTTTTTTTTTTCTTGGGAGCCGATTCCATGTATGTTCCAGGTAATTAATTTTAATTGTAGCATGTTGGAGTGTTGTTGAGTGTAAAATAATATGTAGTTAATTGTATAGTTATGTTCATGATTCTATTTAGGCAGATGTAATTTATTCCGGACAGACAAAGGATAGAGAGAGAGATAGGGATGGGGTTAAGGAAGGTAGTGCAAGTTCGTTTTTCTCTTTTATACATAAAGAAAGGTGTAGTGTAGACGAGTGAGATGACATGATGGATAGTTATTAATACATATTTCAGATATATAATCTTATATATATTAATTATATATATATTTGTATGTATACTTCTTATTAGAATATTTGTAATTGTCTAGATAGGTAAATCAACCAATAGTTGGGCGGATAGATAGATATATAAATAGATAGATATTAAGTCAGGTTTAGAAAAGAAAAGAGCTCAGAGTCAGGTAGTTGGTTGTGATGTATCTTCACTAATGAATATCCAATCCGTATCAGGGAGTGATTTCTTGATCTCTGTATAGCTGACCATCCGTCTGTCGAGTATTTCACGGGGGTACTGGTCATTTATGCCGTAGTTTGTTCCTTTCAGTTCTCTTCCTTTGCTGAGTATGAGTTGTTTGTGTTTATAGTGTTCTACTTTTGCCACAATGCGTCTGGGGTGTTTCTTTTTCATGTTTATTTCTCCCAGGCGGTGTGCGCGGTGAAAAGTTATGGTGTTGGCCGTTTCAGGTGGGATTTTAAGTTTGGAGATTATGAACTCCGTGATCAGCTTTTCTTTGTTTTCTGGTGTATTTTCGGCGATTCCGGAAAATACGACATTGTCTCTCATACTGCGAGCTTGCAGGTCTAGTATGGTTCGTTTCATTTCCTTATTTTCCTTAGTAATGGATGATAGTTGGGTTGTGACGGTGTTTATATTGTGCTGTAAGGTTTTGTTTTCTTTTGCCAGCGATGCGACTTGTTCTTGGCTGAACTCTAGGCTTTCACGCAGCGCTTGAAATTCTTTATGCAGGATCTCAACTAGTGAGATTCTCGCATCCATAGTCGCTAGCTTGGAGTCGATGGAGATGAGGATTTCACTAACCTCTGTGTGGGTCGGGGAATCCTTTTCCTCCGAGTCTCCGGTCGAGCTGGTCGGACGTGGTCTTTTGGAGATAGGAGTTGACTTCATTTTTTTCTTTTTTTCCTTCTCCTTTGTCCGAGCTCATGCTGCAGTGTAGCCGGTAATACTCGTCGATGAGTTCTTCTAATGCTTCCAGGGCGTTGTATTTTGTTTGCTGTCGTTTTCTCTTTTATTTCTCTTTTATTTGAAGAACAAATGTAACTATTCTGAAGTTTTCATTGTTTGGTTTTTTTTTTTAGTTAGATACTATGGGCCGCCATCTTGCTGTTCTCACTCTGTCTCGCGAAAGGTAGCGTTACAGCGTCATTCCCTCTGTCTTCCTCCTTTATGTTTGAAGGCTGAAATGTGGCAAAAGGTTGAAAAGTTCAAGGGGGCCAAATACTTTCGCAAGGCACTGTACAATGAGAATAATATGGGGCCCAATACAGATCCTTGAGGGACACCATATTTTACCTTTGTACATTCTGAACATTTGTTATTTACAAGTACAAATTGGTAACGATCTGTCAGGTAGGATCTGAAGCAGGAGAGTGCTTGACCTCTTATGCCAATGACTCCTGTCTCCAGCCTATTCAGTAGAATGTTGTGATCAATGGTATCAAAAGCAGCACTAAGGTCTAAAAGTATAAGAAAAGAAATGGTGTCTGCTTGTGGGGGGAAACATTCATCTGAATGATGCATTTTGCAACTGTGGAGTAAAACGTCCTAAACATTGATGTGTTAAATTCGTTCTTTTTTATTTTTGATTCATAAAAGTTACAAACAATAAGTTCTTTAAAGGTGGGCTGGCATTTCCTGACTTTTAGAAAAAGCAACATGCCTCCAGTGGATTTAAAGTGTCCTTACAATGAACCTTTGAGCCATAGATATTTGGAACACTACTCTCTTTTTAGTCATTATTCATACAATATCACAATGTACTTAATTATTAGTGACTTTGTTTTAAATAGTACAAAATGTGAAGAGTAAAAGAGGCTATACAGTTATTGTTATTTATGGGACGATTTATATAGACTGCATTAACAGGGGTGAAACCTAATTTTGAGAGTACTGAAAAAAGATGACTCAGCGATAAAAAATCAGAACTGCTGCCTCTGTCATTTCTTTGGATGCACTTTTTCCAGTGTCTGGTCCATAACCATCTGAGTCAAAGCCAGTGAAATCCCCACAGTGAAGGGTAGCCTTTTCTGGAAAGTATCCTCCTCCACCAATGCAGTACTACAAATTGTACAAATATACATTACACTATTATTAACACATAAAAAATACTCATGACATCCTTTTGTCAATGCTTTGAATAACGTACATGTTCAGTATGGCATCCAATTGGTTTGATCCCAGAGCATATAGCCATAGCTGCCTTCTTCTCATTGAACACTCTGAAGGTGATGAAACCAGACTCAAACTGATCTGATACATAAAAAGTGCAAAGCAAAATATATATATTAAATTAGTTAAACACCATTTTTGATACCTAAAGATACAGTTGATACCTAAAGGAACTTTTGTCTGTACATACCTCTTACAGATGGTCCATAAAGGGTTTCTGTTGAGTGTTTGTCTCCAGTATCATACACTACTGGACTAGTAGGCCCGACATCTTTGTTACATTCTCCTATCCCAAACCTCACAGGATATTTCTATAATATAGAAATTAATATAACATCATTAAAGCAGAAAAAGAATAACTTACCCAAATTAAAGCATTGATTCAATTAAAGTGTTCCTAGTTTACATTTTTACTGAAGTGCACTCTAATTCTCACAGCTGTTTACAGGATATAGTTCTATAAAAAGACCAGGAAGAGTTGCAACTATTGATATACACCCCAGGACATGACTGGAATGACTAACGTGATGAGCTTAGAAGTAAGGGTTTGCTTCACCTTGAATAAGTGATACAGGCTTCCACCACTGCTATTGAGGAATTTGCTATCAGTGTGATAGCGTAGGATAGAGTCATTGGTCCAGTTTTGCAGCTGTACACCATTAGGAACATGCCATACTGATACATCATCTGCACTGATATCATAGTAACCAGGACTCTGTGAAGTGAAAGCACATTAAGGATTTTTACAGTACATCTTAGATGTTTGTGTACAGTCAAATGATGTTGGCCAGCTCTTATCGAGATTTATTCTGAAACAGAAGTTTTCTAAGCTTAAGTGTACAATTTATGATAATGTACCTTATAATCGTCACTGGTAGCACCCTCTGCAGTGCCAAAGGTGTTCGTGTTAGCCCATGTTCCTTCACCATCGGGTCGTTTAGGGTCACTACCCTGCTGACTTGACCAGCGGTCACCTAAAGTGCATTTCCCATGAATATTGTTCTCATGCACACTGGCTACCAATGTCCAGCCACCACCAGCTGTGGTCATATCGCAGAAGGTTTGATACATCACTCCATTTGCTGTTGTTAGGTAGTATATGCCATCTGAAGGACAGTATATTGATCAGTGCTACAAGCAGAATTAGAATAATACAGTGAAATAATACTAATACAAAAACAGTGTTTATAAATAAAGTATATAATAAATAAAATAAATTTTCCCCCCTTAATGTGGTTGAATGAATGGTCACAAGGAGGAAGCACTCACCAGTAGTAGCTCCATACCTCTCTTTGATATCATGGCAGCTTCTACTGAGAACTCTCAGCCTCGCATGATACTTCCCAAGCTCAGAGTTAATATATGTGCCGTTTGCAACAATTGGTTTAACTGTGACTACATTTCCTGTGACATGCAGTGGTCCCACTATCAATAAAATGAGATAGAGCAACATAATCTAAAATCAAGTCAAATTAAGTAGTATCTATAACAAAAAAACAAATGTTTTATTTATTAATTTAACTTAACATAAATGACACAAGAAGTATTCCACACAGCATTGAATAGCAATCTGTGGCTTTCCCTGGGCACACACTGTGTATTTGCTTTTTATAATCCATTTGCATTTACCCTTTGCTCAGGAACTTTCGTTACTCAATGTTTAGGCTTAATCATTAAATACAAAGTAAATTTCCATTATTTGTTTGCTGAGAATGAACCTACATGTTGTGCACATTCTGGTAAAGTAGGACACCATTTGAATAATATTGGTTCATCAAATAAATGTAAGGGAATATCCAGGGGGATTATCTGAAGTCTGATTGGATGATAATATTGTATTGAGTTATTTTGTAAAATGTTTACTGAAAAATTATATTTATGTAAGTAGTAAATGTTACAGTAGTAAATGGTACAGTTTTTTGAAAAAACAGGTCATTTTGTATTCAAGTCCTTCACTAGCTACTTGTCTTTCACTAGACCTTCACATCATTGCAATTTGCATTCAAGGTAACATGAACAGGTTCCAGGCAGACATGTGTCATTACTGAGTGCTCTAGGTCTGAATTTTCCATGTTGTAGTAAATCTTCGTGTGTGTGTTGTCTGCGTTCTTTGTCAGTCTTTGTTTGACTTAGGGTTTCATTTTGCTGTATATTTGTATGCAAAAATAAATGTTGTGTGTTTAAAGACGCTCTCCACTAGGCATTTTGTCAAGCCTCGCTCGTTACAGAAAGACTGACCCACCATGTTGCCTAAAGTCAAGCATGGCAGAAAGGGCAGGTGGTGTCATCCTCCCTGCCCTACCAGCCCCCGGCGACAGGAGAGCCGATGCTTCTAAGGTGGTTTGGTTCACATAGGAGGACTGGCTGGCTAGCTTCCCCTTGGAGCTACACTAGACTAATGATTTAGGGGAAGTCTAGCCAGCCAGCAAGGGGTTAAATTGATGTTCACATACTTTACCTGTATTTTATATCCTGCTTACATGCATATCATGGTTACACCAAAGACAATTCCGTACAAGCGCTTAGGAGATGGTCTGGCTTGCAAGTGGATGTGCCGATGCCATGGATGGATGTGCTGACGCAAGGGAGTATTTCCTTGCCACTGTGGCCCCTGGCTTGCTCATTAGGGATCTGGACCCATGCGATTGTAAAGCTGCTTTGTGACATGTGTTGCAAAATGCACTATATAAATAAATTTGACTTTGACATTGTCATAAATCTCTCCCTCCTTCTCGTCATACAAATAAAAGGTATTTTTGTATTTTTCCATTAAAGAGGGAGATCCCTTCTGACCCACTAAAATTAAATGTCCTCAAATAGCCTTCAGGCAGGTTTATCCTCTGCCTTCTGTTCCTTGTAGAATGTACTGTAAAGAAAGAATGCACTGGCATTCACCATTTCATTTACCTTAGGAAGCACTCTTGCGATTATATAGGGTTCTGGAAACGTGAATGCAATAGTGGAATTATAATCAAGAGGCAGTATCTGAGAAAATATATTGAACTGAATTGAATTGAATATACTTTATTGATCCCAAAGGAAATTCTGGATCTGGTATATATACCAGATACCCCCATACCAAATGCCCTAAATGTAGTGCATTCAATTTATAAGCCAAATAAAATAATAATTTATGCTTCAAATATGTATACTTTGGACCTACATATTTGCAGTTTTAGGTTGTGGAGTTTAGAGTAGCTCTTTGGGTGAAATGTTGCTTGTAGAGAATTCTTGCATAAAATGGTTGCTGTTCCTCACTGTGTTGTGCAAAACTCCCCACCCCATCTGGAGTCACTATTGCCATGGCACTACGATCATGTGGCATTGTTTGTTTCTGTTTCATTTTGGTGTCTTGTGTTTTGCTTTGTTTATTATCCTACTCCTTCACTGTTTTTAAACGTGTATTTTTTTTATTTTAATTATCCTGTTCCAGTCCCAATTTACTGATGCTGCCATGTTATAACAATGGTGATTATGGTCCCTAATAAGCATTGCTCATCTTCACACTTGCATCTTGCAGAAACTCCTTCATTACTCTCACTTCACTATTCTTGCATTCATGCATGGCAGGATGAAGCTGCCCTTTCAGCCCATAAACTGTATATCAAACCTATTATGATGACTTTGGTATAAGGATCACTACATTAAACAAAGCTAACATTGCTAATAATGAATGTATACATTTGTAGGTCTATCAGTGGAGGAATTAATTCATATCATAATGGTGGTGGTCATCGTCTGGCGGTTAGGGACCCAGTCTTGTGACAGGAGTGTTGTGGGTTTGATTCAGATAGGCTATGACTGAGGTGTCCTTGACAAAGGCACTTAATCCCAACTGCTCCCAGGGTGCCGGGTTTAGGGCTGCCCATGTGTCTACCACAGCCCACTAGTGATGTGTGTGTGTGTGTTTTCTCACTGCACAGACGACAAATTCCGATAGGGGTGTAAATCACAATTGGCAACTTAACTAATGAAGCTGTTCTTTTGCAACCGTGAGTTTTATTTATTTCCTCTCTGAATCAGAATCAGAATCACTTTATTCCGCCAAGTATGTTGCACGTACGAGGAACTTTCCTTGGTGAGAGCTCACATGTATGACATACACAAGCACACAAGACTGTTACAAATACCACACTAGAAATATGAAATACAATAAATATATATTGGATATGTATAAGAGCCTGTGTGTATTTGTTATATATATGTATATGTGAATATTATGTATGGTGAATAAGTGGCTGTAGGTATTATTTACAATTTACAATTACAATAACTTACTATACAGAATAGTGCAAGTGGGCAGCAGTGTTGGTCAGTGCAGTGAGTTCTGTACATATTGAGTTTAGCGATCAGAAATACAGTTCAGTTGAGGTGCAGAATTGAGGGAGAGAAGCAAGACTATGACTCATGATTTTGTCAGTTTATCCTGTCTGTAATAGAACAAAGTAAGTGGTGGGCACATTGATGTAAGGTGTCCCAAAAATGAATTTACCCCATGCAGGAGCCTGTGGGAACTCTCCTATTTTCAATACTCATTCAGTCCTGATTAAAGTGCACAGCTAAGAGCAAGCATAAGAAAGAATGAAAATATAAAATTTTTTGTTCAATGTTTGCTTCTTCTCCTTATCCCTTCAGGTCATCTGTCAGAAGGGGAATCTGAAAATTCAAAGGGACAGCTTTGCCCTGCTGCATAGTCCTGGCTGCCACATCAATACTGCTGCCAGGGCCATGTAGGTTGGATTTGCATTATGTTCTATTTTTAGACCTCTGCTACTGCTGCTCTCATATTCTCACTTGATTGAGATTTGCATGGTACATAAGTTGGGCAGCAGAGCGAGGCAGGTTCCATTTGTAGCTAGCATTATCAGGTCATCACACACACTGGTAGGTCTGTAGGGACCTGCATCTGGGCCTTTTGATAAGATGTCCCTAAATCACCAGATTAGCAAATAATTTAGCAATAGATTGCATACAACAGATGCCTGGCAATGTGTAAATGGGTCATTTTCACAGTAAAGCTGAGGGTGTTTGGCAATGAGAAGTCTTACTAGAAATCAACCTGAGCAAACATTTGCATTCTTTTTTTGAAAGCTGGCAAATGGCAGGAAAATGTGGGATTCTGAGTTAGATTAGATCAATATACTCCTTTCAAACAAAGTTTCTGATAAGTTGCATCTTTAGAATTTGTATTTTCTGCTCAGAGATTTAAGAAGAAGCAGGTTGGAGAATCACACGAGGCTAACTGTATAACCTTAAATAGTATTAGGCTGCTTAGTCTTGCCTTGTTTTCCTCTGTTGATATCAGCATGCTGCACTTGACTTTAGATTAATGTGCTATTGGACAGAATCAGTTCTTCATCAATGCACCATAATGTCTGGCCATAGCCACTAAAGTACTGTTACTCACATTTATCTCTCTCTCTCAGCTATCATCTAGGGTACATGATGATTTAAGGTGTCACCATGCCTAATCTGGGTTGTGTCTCGTGGGCAGACGGCCACTCGTTAGTGAGTAAGAGATGGGACTGGGCTCTAGACTGTCTGTAACGCTTCTAACGGGGCAGGCGTGACGCAGATGGTGAATATTTATTTAGGAAATGTCACACCTAGCACTCGCACCACGCCCTCAGGAGTCCCCTTGGCGCCATCTGGTAGTGGATCCCGTCCTCGGCGGTCCCAATCACCGGAGTACTAGGCCACCTGTTGTTGATTTCTGTCCCCAGTCCTTATAGTCTCCTCCCTGTCTCTGCCTCGCCGTGAAGTATTGCCGACCCAGTCGCTTACTGAGCGTTCTCGCCTGCTGTCTTGAGTTACCCGCTTCTGTTTCCCCAGACCCCGAGTTCGTCCAGCCCGTAGAGTCCTGACGCTGCCTGACCCTGCCCTCCTCTTCAGTCTTGTCATCTGTTGTTCTGCCCTGTGTGTGTATTGCGTCCTACCCCGCTCCCTGGAAAAAATCCTGTCTGCATGTGGATCCGCTTGTGGTGTTGTCACTCCCTACATTACAGGAAAAACACGACAGAATACTAATTTGCAGCACAGAACGAAACATGGGAAGACACTGACAACGGAGGAGATAATAAACTCAAACGGAACTAACAGACCACTGATTAAAGATAAACTAGAACACATTACAATACACATGCATACTAAGATGCAAAGCAATACAGAAACAAGTAATACACGGAACAGTAAACTAACAGGGAGTGTGAAGAACTACGAACTAACTGACGCAAACAGACAGGGTAAGTACTATCTGAACAACCAGCAATAGGGAAACAAGAAAACCGTAAAGAAACACAGAGCGAGACGAGACGCATGGAGTGGGAGAAAGGTAAAGACTAAGGAAATAACAGTGTGAAACTAGACAAGAAACAGAAACCACACTACACAAGCGAAAAAGACTAAGGAGAGTAGAGAGCAGGGGATGAACGAAAGGGATTTACAAGGACAACCGACAAGGGAACAGGGAAAACATGGAACATTACAAGATGGCGGCGCGCAGTAGTGCAGCGGCTTCTCACGCTCCTGGCGAAAACCCTGTTTTTAGTGTTTTTAATGTTTGTGATGTTGACTCAGAGCCTAAACTCATGTGCTATAAGCATGTGAGTTATAACAGAACAAAACTCCTACAGCTAAAGGATTGTCTGGACGGAAAAAGTGTGACCATGGTACACATAGTCTACGAGCTATGCTAGGCAGGCTGCAACTCCTACGGACACCGGCTTGGCGGGGCAGAGGTCGGGGGACAAAGGCCAAGAGGAAGCGGTGCATGCAGAAGCAGAAACGGGGCAAACGCTTGGGGGTGCTAGCACGGCTAAAAGGTAATGCTAGACGAGCCCAATCCCCTCTGTGTTCCTGGCCAACGTCCGCTCTCTGGACAACAAGATTCATCTTCTGCGGCTGAGGATTAGTGTTTCCAAGGAGATGAGGAACTGTTCTGTGCTTTGTCTCACGGAAACCTGGCTAAACGACAGCATGCCAGACTCAGCCTTCCAGCTCGCCGGACTGCAGCTCTTCCGGGCGGACCGTGACCAGCGCTCTGGGAAATCACGAGGGGGCGGTGTGTGTGTGTTCGTCAACAAAGGTTGGTGCACAAACTGTGTGGTCATAAGTAGTCACTGTTCTGAAGCAACAGAACAGCTGACCAGTGAAGTGTCGGCCACACTATCTGCCTCGCGAGTTCACAACGGTGTTCATCATTGCTGTGTACTTAGCGCCAGATGCTAATGCTAACATCGCGCTGAAAGAGCTACACGACAACATTAGCTCACTACAGCACAAGCATCCGGAGGCGTTTTACGTGGTGGCCGGGGATTTTAACCACGTAAATCTGATCGACACCTTGCCGAGGTTCCACCAGCACGTGAACATCCCGACGCAGGGGAGCAACACCCTTGACTGTGTCTACACCAACCGGAAAGACGCTTACAGAGCCGTACCCCGCCCCCACCTCGGACTCTCCGACCACATCTCCGTCATGGTGGTTCCTAAATACCATCCCCCACTGCAACATTCCAGCCCCACACAGAAGACCATCACTGTGTGGCCCAATGACACAGATGCGGTGCTGCAGGACTGCTTCAGCTGCACAGACTGGCAGGTCTTCAGGGAGGCTGCTGAGAATGAGGGAGAGCTGGATCTGGAGGACTACTCATCCGCTGTGCTGGGGTACATCAGCAAGTGTGTGGAGGATGTCACCACTACTAAGACTGTGACTTGCCACCCGAACCGGAAACCCTGGCTGAACGCAGAGGTGCATTCTCTGCTGAAAAGCAGGGATGCTACCTTCAGGTCTGCTGACTCACAGGCACTTAGGAGGGCTAGGAGAGAGCTGACTGCAGGAGTAAAGAGGGCTAAAGCAGCATATGCACAGAGGATCCAGGGGCATTTCTCCTCCCAGGATCCACGGAGCATGTGGAGGGGCATCAAGTGCATCACCGACTATAAAGGAAGCGATGCACAGTGCCCCAGAGATCCCTCCCTGCCTAAGGCCCTCAACAAGTTCTACGCCTGCTTTGAGGATCCTAACTCACCCCCCAGCACCAGACACACCACACCACCTGGAGAAGTGCCCTTCAGTGTGACCCCTGCAGACGTACGGCGGTTCCTTAAGAGGGTCAACCCCCGGAAAGCTGCTGGCCCGGACAACATTCTCGGATGTGTGCTGAGGGGCTGTGCTAACAAACTATCGGAGGTCCTGGCGGACATCTTCAACGCCTCCCTCATCCAAGCCTCTGTCCCCACATGCCTGAAGACCACCACCATCATCCCAAAAACCTCCGCAGTGATGGGTCTGAATGACTACCGGCCAATAGCCCTCACGCCGATAGTCACAAAATGCTTTGAGAGACTGGTTATGACCCACATCAAAGCCACCATCAACATCACTGTGGACCCGCACCAGTATGCCTACAGAGGGAACCGAACCACAGAGGATGCGATCTCCTCCGTGGTCCACACCACCCTCACCCACCTGGAGCAGAAGAATTCATACGTCCGTCTGCTCTTTGTGGACTTCACTTCTGCCTTTAACACCATGATTCCCCAGACCCTGGTCAACAAACTCTTGGGCTATGCTCCTCTACCTGCAATTGGGTCCTGGACTTCCTGACCAACAGGCCGCAGTCTGTGAGGATCCACAATGTCTCCTCCTCCACCTTAACCCTCAGCACAGGCTCCCCCAGGGCTGTGTGCTGAGCCCTCTCCTGTTCACACTGCTCACATATGACTGCTCACCCGTCCACCCGGGATGTCATATTGTGAAGTTTGCGGACGACACGGCAGTGGTTGGCTGCATCACACACGGTGATGAGACTGGCTACAGGCAGGAGGTGGAACACCTGGAGGGTTGATGCAGGAAAAACAACCTCTGCATCAACGCTAAGAAGACAAAGGAGATGATTGTGGACTTCAGAAGGGGCAGACACACCCACCCCCCTCTCCACGTTGAAGGATCTGTGGTGGAAGTGGTCTCCAGCTATAGGTACTTGGGTGTACACCTGAGCAACGACCTCAGCTGGAGCAACACTTCCCGTCTGGTCAGGAAGGCTCATCAGCAGCTCTACTTCCTCAGGCGGCTGAGACGAGTTGGCCTGGGGAGCACTGTCCTCGTCTCCTTCTACAGATGTGTGGTGGAGAGCGCTCTGTGCTCCAGCATCAGTGTGTGGCATGGTAGCTGCTCTGCTGCAGAGAGGAAAGCTCTGCAGAGGGTGGTGAAGGCTGCACAGAGGACTGTAGGGGTCAGCCTCCCCTCCACCACGGACATCTACACCTGCATCATGAAGGACCCCACCCACCCAGCACACTCACTTTTCACCCCACTCCCCTCAGGCAGGAGGCTGCGGAGCATTAAGTCCAGGACTACCCGACTGAGGAACAGCTTCTTTCCTGAAGCTGTGAGACTCATAAATTCCCACTGAGACCAGCACTCAGCTGGACCCTGGACCCTGGGGCAGAGGGCGGAGCCAGACATGACACTGTCCCAGTAGGGAAACTGATATACTGTGCAATCTGTAAGTAACTGGACAGTGACAATACTATTGTTCATTTGTTCTCTTGGAGAATTTGTCCTCAGTAAAGACCAGTGGTCCAGTTCTACTGTCAGCTACACATTCTCATTCTGCTTCAGAGATGATGTCTCCTTACACTCCCATTTTATAATGCATGTTATTCTTTAACTTTGCATAAAACTTTGTAAAACTCTGTTGATTTTGGGCAGTTTTTACCAAGGTGTTTTCTTGAGTCTTAACAGCATCCTTATGTTTTCTGGAGTCAAACTGGTGAGATTTCCTTATGCTGATATTTGACAGATTTATATCTACTTCAGTCTTGTGTTCTTGATATGTTTAGCAGTTTTCCTCCATTCATTAGTCTTTCACTGAGGAACGGTTACAGTCCGTTGTTTATTGGGAGCCAGAGCACCGGGCATTAGTGGCAATCTTAGACTATTAGCTAAAACGAGATTTTCCAGGATAGTTATACATGTAGGGGCCAACGATATACATCTGTGGCAGTCCGAAGTGACTAAATATTAAAGAGGTGGTTAAACTGGCCCAGGCGATGTCCGATGCAGTAATTTGCTCTGGTCCCATCCCAATGCGGCGCGGCGATGAGCAATACAGCAGGCTCACGGCGTTAAACCATTGGCTGTCCGAGTGGTGTAACGAAAATCATGTGGGCTATATTGATAACTATAGAATATTTGAGGGCAAGCCTGGTCTTTTAGGCAGGGATGGTGTCCACCCCACTCGGGATGGCGCCGCCCTGCTTTCCTGCAGCATAGCCCATAGCCTGTTAGTTAGTCGGCAGAGTAGTATTAGGAGCTGCTGACAATCCAGAGTCGCGACCAGGCCACAGACAAACCGCGTCACCAAGTTCCTATAGGATTGAGACTGTGTCTGTGCCCCCCGTTAAATTCAATCATAGGAAAATTAAAATAGTCCGTCCAAAGTTTTTAACTACTATTCAAACCTCGCATCCGATTATTAGTAGCAATATAACCGATCTGAAAATCGGATTACTCAATACTCGATCACTCAATTCTAAAGCAGCTATTGTGAACGAGATTATAAGCGACCAGAAAATTGATATTTTATGTCTCACAGAAACCTGGATTCGATCTGGCGAATATTTCACTTTAAATGAGGCCACACCTGTGGGATACAGTTATGTCCATAGACCAAGATTGTTAGGCAGAGGAGGAGGAATATGCATAATCTACAGAAATTCTTTAGGAGTCCACCAGAAACACTATGATCTCTCCAATTCTTTTGAGATGCTATCTATTAATATAACTAATCCGGCTACAAACAATAACGCTCTCTCACTCACTAATGTGTACAGACCACCAGGGCCCTACTCAGACTTTATAAACGATTTCAGCGATTTTGCATCAAATTTAGCGGTATGTAGTGACAAAATAATAATGGTAGGAGACTTTAACATACACTTTGAAAAGGCGGAGGATCCGCTGAAAAGGGCATTTACTTCGATATTGAACTCTGTCAGCATTATTCAAAATGTCACGGGACCTACTCATTATCACAATTATACTTTAGATTTGATTTTGATGCTGGGTACCGACGTAGCTAATATAAATACATTTCCGCAAACCACAGCAATCTCCGATCACTATCTAATCTCATTCGAGCTACATCTTAACCTGAATACCCGCCAGTCTCCTCGGAATTGTTTAAAACGCTCGATAAATTCGTCAACCGCAACACGGTTTATTGAAACCCTCCAAGATTTAACGACTTTAGCCTACTCGCCAACAGATCCAGAGGAGTTAGATAGTTTAACCGACTGCTTAGAGAATACCTGTAGATCAGCTCTAGATATAGTAGCTCCATTCAAATATAAAAAGGTCAGACTTAAAAAGCTCGCCCCATGGTACACCGACCAAACTCGTAACTTAAAACAAATAGCACGTAAATTAGAGCGGAAATGGCGATCTACTAAGCTGGAAGTATTCCACTGTGCTTGGAAGGATAGCCGTATTGAATACAAAGGGGCACTTACTAAAGCATGCTCAACATACCTAGTCTCACTGATTGAAAAAAAAATAATAATCCTAGATTTCTTTTCAGTACTATTTCTAAATTTACAAAAAATCAAACCAGCGCTGAACATCAGATTCCAGGGAACCTAACTAGTAATGTCTTTGGATTTATTTGATAATAAAATAGAGAATATTAGACTAAATATAAATCCTTTTATAGGTAATCCATCTGGTTTGTCATCTGGATTGGCTGATATTGAACAAAATCTAGCATTAGAAGAAAAGCTTGAAGCTTTTCATCCACTCCCACAACTAGAATTGGAAAAAATAATTTCATCTTTAAATTCTACTACTTGCACATTAGACTCGATTCCCTCTAAATTGCTCAAAGAGGTTTTACCAGTTGTAATCGAACCTCTTTTAAATGTAGTTAACTCATCCATCACAATAGGTCATATGCCAAAATCCTGTAAACTATTCATTCATTATCCGTACCGCTTATTCCCGGGGGGGCTGGAGCCAATCCCAGCATCTCCGGGCGAAGGCAGGGTACACCATGGGCAGTTCGTCAGTCCACCACATGGCCAACACGCACACACACACACTCACGGGCAATCTAGAGTGACCAATCAACCTAGGATGCATGTCTTTGGACTGTAGGAGGAAACCGGAGTACCCGGAGAAAACCCACGCAGGCACAGGGAGAACATGCAAACTCCACACAGAGCAGCCCAGACCTAGAATCAATCCCAGACCGCCTTCCTGTGAGGCGACAGTGCTAACCACCACACCACCATGCCACCCTGTAAACTAGCAGTCATTAAACCCCTGATCAAGAAACCAAATCTTGATCCTAATGTACTGTCTAGCTACAGACCCATCTCGAACCTATCATTTATATCCAAGATCATAGAAAAAGCTGTGGCCAAACAGTTATGCTTATATCTGCACAGGAACCACATATTTGAAAAGTTCCAATCTGGATTTAGGTCCCACCACAGCACTGAAAGAGCACTAGTTAAAGTAACAAATGATCTCCTTCTTGCCTCTGATCAAGGTTATGTATCTCTATTAGTGCTTCTCAATCTTAGTGCAGCCTTCGACACAATAGATCACAAAGATCCTGCTAGAAAGGTTAGAAAACTGGGTTGGAATCTTGGGTACAGCCCTTTCATGGTTTAACTCTTACTTAACCAATCGCTATCAGTTTGTAGAGCTTGATAATATTCCCTCCAAACACTCAGAAGTGAAATATGGAGTCCCGCAAGGCTCCATCCTAGGACCTCTATTATTTACATTATATATGTTACCATTAGGAATAGTTATAAATAAACATGGTGTCAACTTTCACTGCTATGCAGATGACACCCAACTTTATATATCAGCCAAACCTGATGACAAATCCAGATTAGGAAAAATTGATGCCTTTTATTAAATATTAAATATTTGGATATATGATATTAAATGTTGGATGTCGCTAAACTTCCTCCACCTTAATGGTGACAAAACAAAACAAGGAGGTTCTCCTTCTGGGCCCAAAGGCCACAAGACAGAAAATACCAGATCTAATGTTAAATATTGCAGATTACCCCATGACATAATTTTATTTATATAGCGCTTTTTACAACACATGTTGTCACAAAGCAGCTTTACAAATTGCGTGGGTCCAGATCCCTAATGAGCAAGCCAAAGGTGACAGTGGCAAGGAAAAACTCCCTAAGATGGCCGGAATTTAGGAAGAAACCTTGGGAGGACCAAGACTCAAAAGGGAACCCATCCTCCATTGGGCGGCCCGCTAGCAATGTCCGCATTCACAGTTCAGGTATAGTCCAGATATAGTCCTGTAGTTATGATTCTAATTCCAGGCCGAGTAGTCACAGTCCCTTCAGAGTAGATGAGCCTCAGTTGGGAGTTGGCATCAGCGCATCCTCTTGCGACAATGGCATATCCAACCACGGCATCGGCACATCCACTGGTAAGCCAGACCATCTCCTAGATGCTTGTATGGGGTGGGTAACGGGAAAGGCTCGTCTCTCCTTGTCCCGATATTTCTCGGGCAGCCATTGGGAAGAAGAGGAACAATTAGTTCTGTATGGAATATGTTAGACAAAGGAAATGTAAACATTTCTGGAGTGTGGCAGCAACTCCGGCAATTAAATTATTACAGCCTAGCTAAAGGGCAGAACCAGAAGGTAACACAGACTTGGGAGCATCCTGAGACACTGGCATCCATCCACTACACCGTCCACAAACTTGAGTGACCGCGTGCAGTGATAGGATGACAGCACCAGCGCCCCAGTTTGCCATAAAACCCTTTGCCCATGAACCCCTGGATCTGTTACCTTATCTAAAGGGGCACATTAATTACCAAATGCTAGATCAAACAAGTAAATTTTCAACCTAGACTTAAAGATTGAGACTGTGCCAGAGTCCCGAACACATTCTGGAAGACTATTCCATATTTGGGGGGCCTTATAAGAAAAGGCTCTTCCCCCTGTTGTTACCTTATTAATTGATGGAACTAATAAGAGGCCAGCACGTTGGGATCGTAGTGGACGCGGGGGTTCATAATAAGAGATAAGCTCTTGGAGGTAGTCAGGAGCAAGTCCATGCAGTGCTTTATAATTCAATAGAATAATTTTAAAATCAATATGGAATTTTACTGAGAGCCAGTGCAGGGCCAATAAGACTGGGCTGATATGTTCAAATTTCCTAGTTCTAGTTAGAACTCTGGCCGCGGCATTTTGAACTACTTGAAGTTTATTTATATTCCTATTTGAGCATCCTGTGTAACGGGTTTTCAGGGACAGCAGGAGACAGGGGTTGAGGACAAAAGGATTTATTATCCATGGTCAAAGGCAACTAAGGAACTCAGGCCAAAAGGCAATGCAAACAAAAAAGGAGAACGATAGTCGTTGGCAGATCCACAGACGGTAGCCCACTGGCAGCAGTGTACCACGTAGCACGATCCAGGGCTATGACATTGGCGAAGGCTTGTCAATGTGCAGCACTGGATGGCGATACCTGTGGGCTTAAATACGGTGACAGGTGATTGGGAACAGGTGTCAGTATTGTGGAGAATGTGATAGAGGGAGTGGTGTGTAACTAGGGGGCGTGTGCATGGCGTTGCCATGGCTACGTGTCCTTACACGCGCCCTCTGGTGGCCTCTCCTCCTAGCCACCGTGACAGAGCCCCCCCCCCCCCAGGGACTTCTCCAGCCGATCCTTCTTGGGACGTCCAGGACCTCGCGGCGCTGGTCGATCTGGACGTTCTCTATGGAAGGAGGCGATTAAGGAGGGGTCCAGCACTTGAGAGGCCGGCACCCACGACTGCTCCTCAGGACCATAACCTTCCCAGTCCACCAGATATTGTAACTGCTTACCTCTCCTCCGTGAATTAAGCAGCTTACGGACCTGATACGCTGGGCCATCCTCCAGCATCATCGGAGAAGGTGGCGCTGACTGTCCCGGTCCCTCCAGGGGACCTGCACGGTATGGTTTTAACGCTGAGGCATGAAATGACCGTGACACCCGCCGATCCGCCGGAAGACTCACCCTAAACGACACCGGATTGATCTTCCTCGTAACAACGTACGGGCCAGCGAATCGGTCGTCCAGCTTGCCTGGCCTGCCCAACCTGCCGTCGCTCGTGGAGACCCATACTTTGTCCCCCACTGCGTACTCCGGAGCCTCTGACCTCCTGCGGTCCGCCTTGGCTTTAAAGCTCTTTACTGCTGCCTTCAATCGCTTGTGAGTCTCCGCCCAGACTCTTTCGCTGCGGCGACACCACTGCTCCACTGTTGGCTGGTCAGAACCCGGCGCGTTCCACGGGTATAAGGGAGGCTGCCTCCCGAACACACTCTCGAAAGGCGTCTTACCCGTGCTCGCCTGTGTCAACGAATTTTGAGCATACTCCGCCCATGGTAGTAACGAGCACCAGGTATCCTTGTGCTCGCTGCTGTACGCTCGCAGGAATCTCCCCAGCTCCTGATTCGTTCTTTCCACCTGTCCGTTGGCTTGCGGATGATACCCTGAGGTAAGACTGACCGTAATGTTTAGCTTGCTCATGAATTCACGCCAGACCCGCGACGTGAACTGCGGACCCCTATCAGACACTATGTCCTCAGGCAGACCGAACTGCCTGAAGACGTGTCTGAATAGGAGGTCCGCAGTTTCCCATGCCGTAGGCAAGCCAGGTAGAGGGATGAACCTTACCATCTTCGAAAACCGGTCGATGACCAGCTGCCTGCGGCTGCACATTCTGTAACGGGTTTTCAGGGACAGCAGGAGACAGGGGTTGAGGACAAAAGGATTTATTATCCATGGTCAAAGGCAACTAAGGAACTCAGGCCAAAAGGCAATGCAAACAAAAAAGGAGAACGATAGTCGTTGGCAGATCCACAGATGGTAGCCCACTGGCAGCAGTGTACCACGTAGCACGATCCAGGGCTATGACGTTGGCGAAGGCTTGTCAATGTGCAGCACCTGTGGGCTTAAATACGGTGACAGGTGATTGGGAACAGGTGTCAGTATTGTGGAGAATGTGATAGAGGGAGTGGTGTGTAACTAGGGGGCGTGTGCGTGGCGTTGCCATGGCTATGTGTCCTTACACGCGCCCTCTGGTGGCCTCTCCTCCTAGCCACCGTGACATCCTGACAGTAACGAGTTACAATAATCTAATGGAGCTAACAAAGGCATGTACTCATTTTTCTGCATCATGCTGGGATAATGCATTTCTTAACTTGGCAATGTTACGGAGATTTAGAAAAGCTATCCTGGTAGTATTATCTTTGTATTTATCAAATGATAGGTCAGAGTCGAATAAGACGCCGAGATTTTTGGCTACCGAGCCAGGAGTAATGGGGTAATCTGCAAGATTTAACATTAGATCTGGTATTTTCTGGGAGAAGGAGAACCTCTGTTTTGTCACCATTAAGGTGGAGGAAGTTTAGCGACATCCAACATTAAATATCACTTACGCAGGCCTCAATTTTTCCTAATCTGGATTTGTCATCAGGTTTGGCTGATATATAAAGTTGGGTGTCATCTGCATAGCAGTGAAAGTTGACACCATGTTTATTTATAACTATTCACAATGGTAACATATATAATGTAAATAATAGTGGTCCTAGGATGGAGCCTTGTGGGACTCCATATTTCACTTCTGATTGTTTGGAGGGAATATTATCGAGCTCTACAAACTGATAGCGATTGGTTAAGTAAGAGTTAAACCATGAAAGGGCTGTACCCGAGATTCCATCCCAGTTTTCTAACCTTTCTAGCAGGATCTTGTCATCTATTGTGTCGAAGGCTGCACTAAGATCGAGAAGCACTAATAGAGATACATAACCTTGATCAGAGGCAAGAAGGAGATCATTTGTTACTTTAACTAGTGCTGTTTCAGTGATGTGGTGGGGCCTAAATCCAGATTGGAACTTTTCAAATATGTGGTTCCTGTGCAGATATAAGCATAACTGTTTGGTGTGTGTGTGCATGTGTGTGTGGGGGGAGGGGGGAAAGACATTCAAAAATAACTCACTCCGTCACTGCTTCTCTGAGTGGAGAAGCCTTGTTTAATCTGATTTGCATCCTCTGAACAAATGGTCGTGGTTCGGGACATATTTAATTTATTGCTTAAGCAAAGAGATTGTGTGAGACAGGACCCTTTGCCGATGATTTTGGTGTAATTGTGTGTGGTTTGACCCAGTACTGTATGATTTATGACAAGTTAAACACAGATTGTGAAAAAGCCAATTCTGATTTTGAGAAATTTACATGGGAGCCAATGGGGCAGTTTTCTGTGCCTAGGGCCAAACAAATGCTCATAACTCTAATTGATCCAATGATTAGATAATTTGGCGTGCCAGAAACGACAAGTTTCTCTACCATTTAAAATTTTAATGGAGCTTCTAGGCGAAGTTGTAATGATTTTACAGCAGTTTATACAGGAGATTTTTGATCATTTTTCATTACAGCACACACTCTAACTGGCAGTTATAATTTGAAATTCTGAACATTCTGCCATTCATTTCTATGGGGCTTTTACATTTTTTAAACTTAATTTTATTAAAAACTACAAATCCTAAAAATACATAGCACAAGTCACAGCGTCGGAACCTTCGAAACGCTGTTTGAATGGAGTCTTTTCAAGCCCTCTAATTAGAATAAGTTTGAGGAATAACAAGATAATAAGAACCACTATAATAAGAAGCACTTATTTTCAAGCACTATAATTAATTTTATTTGACTGGATGTCACGATGTGATCCTCCTCCTCCTGTCACTCATGCCTATTTTGTTGTGTTAGCTATGTGTTTCTTAGTCCCTCCTTGTATTTTGTAATCCCTGCCCCTAGTTATCGTAGTCAGGTGTCTCTTGTTAGGTCGCTCTATTTATATCCTCTGTTTGGTCTGTATGTCACTGGTTATTTTGAATTTGTATTTGACTTCGTGTATTGTGTCTGCTCAGCCCCGTATATGCTCGTGTTCTCGTCTGTATTCTGTTCATGCTAGTTGTCCTTGTTTAATTATGTCTTTACGTGTTGGATATATTTCTTGTTCTGACTCCCTAACCGGTATGACCCACACTTGTTTATACAACTCTGATTTTGGATTGCCCTTTGTAACGGTGGGTGGATAGCAGCAAGAGGCACGGGCGCTTGATTTAGGTCTTTATTTTCCATAATAAAAATGGTAACAAAAAGACTCAAGCTCAAGGGCAAAACAAGAACAGAAAATAAGGTAAGTATTTTAAAAAGGTGCTGGAGTGTCGTTCAGGGCAATATCGACGAAGGACAAGATAGACAGACTTCATGGGATGTCGGCGCAAGGAATGTGCAGCACTGAATGACACGACCTGTGGGCTTAAGAAAGGCAGTGAATAAGCAGGACCAGGTGATCAGTATGAAGGTGATTGTGATCTGGGAAGTGACGTGGCTGTGGAGGGTGTGGCAGTGTGATCCTGCCGGGTTCTCCCTGGCTGGGCATGCGCCCTCTGGTGGACAACCGGCTCCCTCACCGTGACACCCTTTAATAAATCTCGCTCTCCTCAGCATGTGTGTCTGCCCTATTATCCACCGTTGTTCCCGGCGTTACACTTGACATGTATTTCATATCTTTCACATCTGATCAGCACCAGTATTAAAGTGGTAAAATTCAACAGGTTCCTTTTAACCTACATGCACAATCAGGAGGAGGAGTGGAACCAGTTTATCCACAGAATGTCAGTGCATATGTAACTGTTGTGGTGGTTTGACGATTCCAACAGAAGTCATCAATGCAGGGTTGTGCACAGAGATCTTTATTTTCACCTGCAATGGGTGAATGGTGAGTCAGCTAGCGAACCCGAAACAGGCATCTCCCGCACTGCCGCTGTCTCCCATTTATTACACGTTTCTTATAACAATAATAATAAACATACAATAAGAAATTGTGATCATATAGTGGATATGATTACATTAGCAAAGTTCTCTTTCTACCTGAACTACGTAGATATCCATACCAACAATTCCCCTTATAAAAATGTATAACTGCGCCCTCTCAGTGTACCTTAACAACCACAACGTGTTTAGGCTATCCCAGCTAGCTCTGGACTAGCATGGCACTATTCTCCAACTTTACAACATGACATGAAGAATAAGAAAAAAACACAATTAACTCACCTGCAATGGCTTTAGCGACCAAATGGTGAGTCGGCTAGCGAACATACATAGAACAACTATATTAGCAATGCATGTAGCATGTTCTGCTGCACATGATAACTTTGGGAATATTGCCTTGGCGTACCGATCTTGGGACATCCTTAGTCTGTTTAACACATTTACATTTACATCAGATGCTCTTGTCCAGAGACACTTTCTTACATCCTCTAGGGGTAGGATGCAACAAAGGTTTTAAGTGAATGCCTACTCAGCCTCGGACCAAACAGATACAACACAAAGCATCCAAAAAAGCATGATTTTTATTTGCTCTTAATTATTTACCAACTTCAGAAACATTAGATGGAAAACAAAACACGATTTAATAACTTCAGGGTGGCCCAAGGCCAAAACAACAAACAAACCACCTAAAGCAAAAACCCACTAAATTACCTAAAAATAAAGAAAGAAAAAAACCAACTATAAAATATAAAATACCAAATACAAACTACCCTACCTACTCTCTTCAGAAACAGAAGCAAAACTCACATAAAGGAAATGGCAGGTCACCCCTACAAATCATGTACACTAAATGTTACAGTAAGTTCAAGAAGAAGGAAAAGTAGAACATCCAAGTTTGGTCTGTGCCGGTAGGCATCCACTGGAGCAGCATGTCAGCTCAGACAGGTAAAGTGCTCCAACTCCCAAACAAATGATCTCTTTTAAATTTTCCAGCCATCATATCTGGCCAATAGAAACCAAGCACCTGTGCAGGGCAACAAGCGGCCAATCACAAGCAGCGCAGCAAACCTAAGGACAGACCAAAAAGAAACGGATCCCCAAACACACACGGGATGTAACACACTTACAAAAGTGCTTTGTTGTCTCCATGGACGAAATTCTTAAAATAGTACATTAGGTCAGTTTAAGGACATCAGAGAGAATGCACACATGAAATATCCATAAAACATTTTGTGTCTGTGTTTGTGTGTGTGTGAGAGAGAGAATGAAGATGTCAGGAAGGAACTAATGATTAAATAAGAGCCCTGCTTTGGGTCCATTGTAGTGATGACTCTGCACTTCCCACACATGAATGTCTTTTTCTTAATTTAGTCTTGGCTGTCCTCTGTAGAGCCTGTAATAAAAAGCACATTCAAGTACATACTTGGTTTTGTAGGAAATGAGAAGGCTGGATTTAATTAGTATTACAACAGCACATCTAACCACACCTCTTAGAAGTCTTTTCATTCTAAGCATTTACTACCTTTGCTGATTGATTGACTACACATGACAACATAGTGATCATGTTGTTTATTTTTGCCTTTGCTCTGATCATGAAAATAGAACCCTAGATATACTTCAGTATAGTATGGCATTGGGCATTAGATGGGCATTCCTCAGTAATTTAACTTCTGTACTTTGAACTTGATTTTTTTTCTTATCTGAAGCATGAACGATTCAGGCCTCCATAGTCACTAAAGTAGCTGCAGTGCACTGTGGAACAATAACTGGTATATCTTCTTGTCAGCAGTGGTAATCATGGTGATTTGACCAAATCCTTCAAATGAGATTCCTCTTGCCTAAATGGTGCACTACTTTACCCAAACACAGGGCCCATTCTTGGGCTATTTATAGTCATCATCATTGGCTTTCAGAGTGCTCATCTTTTTTCTCCCTTGTTCCTTTTTTTTGTATTAACTGCATCAGTGGTTCTCTTTTCGTAAAGTGCTGCTGCTCGCATTGTCCTTGAAAAGACCATGAATTCCACTGTTTTTGACTTTCGTGTCTAAGTGGTCAAACAGAGAATTCCTTACATAAAAGAAAAACAATAAAAGCAAATGAATCTTTTGAATATTTTAAGGTAATATTTTTAAAGTTAGGGGCGGCATGGTGGTGTGGTGGTTAGCACTGTCGCCTCACAGCAAGGCGGTCTGGGTTCGATTCTCGGTCTGGGCTGCCCTGTGTGGAGTTTGCATGTTCTCCCTGTGCCTGTGTGGGTTTTCTCCGGGTACTCCGGTTTCCTCCCACAGTCCAAAGACATGCGTGTTAGGTTGATTGGATACTCTAGATTGCCCGTAGGTGTGAGTGTGTGTGTGCGTGTTGGCCATGTGGTGGACTGGCAAACTGCCCATGGTGTACCCTGCCTTCGCCCGGAGATGCTGGGATTGGCTCCAGCCCCCCCGTGACCCCGACTAGCGGGAATAAGCGGTACGGATAATGAATGAATGAATATTTTTAAGGTTAATTTTAGTTTCAGCACATGAAAGTGCCCATATTTCTTATGTGTCTTATATGTCATGTTGAGCTGGCCCCTTGGCTCAAGAGAGACACCTAAACACACACGCCATACACCCCTCCCTCGCTCTCAATCGCCTACCTATTGTTTCCTCTGCTATTTAAACCCACAGGTCCACTCCACCAGCGCTGTGCATTTCTAAAGAGATGCTACTATTCCCAACCCATGCTTCTGTAGCTACCTTATCTGCCCTCCTGGCACCTTGAGAAAGTTAGTGCCTTGAGTGCAGCAAATGTTGATCTTAATGTTTTGAGCTACCACAAACTGCATTTTGTAGTGCACTATCAATCTTCTATTATTGTTTGTAATTACTATAATACTTTATTAAACAGCTTTATGCACACCTCTCGCCTCCAGGGTCCTGCACACAACAATCCTGCACACACACCATTTATACAACATAAAACACACATGCGAGTTTACCCTGACCATGTTGCCAATCTCCAAAGGCATTGTTGTAGTGCTTTAAATGTATTTCTGAGTAAAACAAATATGGCTTAATGAACAGACTATTGAGAACACCATTACCCATCAGTAATTACTGGCTGTAGCCATTATGCCATGTACCCATGAAATTTACATATGCAAAGAAAATAAAAATTGCAGAACAATCATTGCAAGAGTTGCTTCAACTGTATTCAAATATATCACTATATGATCAGAAACCTTTCTGTTGTTTTTATACTTTCTTCATAAATGAGATTTGTGTTTAAGAATTCATGAAAGAAAACTGATGTGAAATTTAAGGTGGTCCAAAATAGTTTCATTTACACACTTTGTAGAATTTCTGCCCATGTAAAATGACTTGGAAGAGATATGTTACATGTGCATTGCTCAGACTGCGCAGCACCTACACCAACACCCAACTCACCTCACCCACCAACCCACGTAACTCAACTGTTTAGGCACCCTAATGTAGAGGTGGGTACCCCTATCTGTATTTTTGGTTATAGGCTAATTTAAAGTAGCAGTTATTTAGAGAAGAGACTACTCAGTTAGTCTAGTGTAGCTCCTTTTGTTGTTTACTTTTCTTTGGTGCCATCTACATTCCTTCCATTGATACTTTTGTCTGTGTATGCTTGTTCTTGTGTAGGTGTGGCTTGGTGGTGTATGCTATTGTTGAGCATGGCGTTCAACAATACATACATTTATTATTGTATTTAGCTGTTTGCCTCACTGCTTTGCCTTTATCACACTTAGTCCACATATGCTACTGTTACACTCACACCTAGACCGTAACCTTTGTGGTGCCATAACAATTATATGATAACTTCTTATTCAGCCATGCTATAAAGTGAAACATCTCAGCCTATTTACAAGGGAATCTCTGTTTAATTTATGCCCAATTATAACATTGGGCGGATCCCTACCGCTTATTAGTGCTAACAGAATGTGTTGGAGGTCTTGTATAAAAAGAATCAATACTCTGATGTTTCTTTGGTGCAAATGTCCATTCACTGACCTTCACAAAGTTAAAAGCTGTCCTCAGAGCAAAAGCAAACCTAAACAGTATTATTGCATGCTTGAGATAACAAATGCATAGTACATAACTGCGTTCATCGATACTTTACCAGATTTGACAAAAAATTATCCACTGGCAGATTACCGAACACGGTAAGAATTCTCTCCATACAGCTTTAGACAAGCTTCAGCACCTCACTCACAATCCCCGCAGTACTAGCACCTGTTCTCAATTACCTTATGTAAGCCCACAGGTCTCGCTGTTCAGTGCTACACATCGATACGCCTGACCCTGTCCAGAAGCCCAGGAGCTCTACGCCATCCAGAGAAGCCATCGCTGTGGTGCCTTTTTTTTGCCTTTAAGGCCTGAGTGTTTCAGTTGCTGTTTAATATGGATAATAAATCCTTTTGCCCGCAACCTCTGTCTCCTGCCGCCTCTGACCAACCTTTACACTAGGGTGTCCAGCTTTGCCAACCCACCACTGATGAGTGACAAAGAGATGTCTAAAAGAGAAGTCAAGTCAAGTCAATTTTATTTATATAGCACTTTTTACACCACATGTTGCCTCAAAGCAGCTTTACAAATTGTATGGGTCCAGATCCCTAATGAGCAAGCCAAAGGCGACAGTGGCAAGGAAAAACTCCCTAAGATGGCGGGGAAATAGGAAGAAACCTTGGGAGGACCAAGACTCAAAAGGGAACCCATCCTCCATTGGGCGGCCCGTTAGCACCAGTCCGTATTTGTGGACAAATGGTGGTTCTACAGTTATATCTTAAGGTACTTGTTCCCCAGCCAAGTAGTCACAGTCCCTTCGGTGCAGATGGTGAGCCTCAGGAAGGAGCCAGCATCAGCACGTCCCCTTACGGCAATGGCACATCCAACCCCGGCACCAGTACATCCACCGGCAAGCCAGACCATCTCCCAGGTGCTTGTAGGTGCTTGCATGCAGTCGGCTTGGGTAGAAGCATGCAAAAAGATGGACAATACAGACTGAGTGTGTGGATGTCAATTTAACCACCATTGATTTAAATGTACATAGCTCATGTGCCAGTGATTAGCATGTAGCTCTGGCAGGCTAATCTATAGCAGCATAACTAAATAATAATAATAATAATAATAATAATCTTTATTTGTATAGCACCTTTCATGCATACATGCAACTCAAAGTGCTTTACAGATTAAATAAATCAAAACATTAAAATGAAGCAGAGATTAAAAGAAATAATAAAAAATAAATAAAATGAAATGAAATAAAATAAACAAAATAAGCAAACAGGTAATAACAGGTAATAAAATAAAGGTAATAAAATGACAAATTCTTAAGATAATAAATAGAACTATTAAAATAATTAGAACAAACATAAAATGTAACTAAATAAAATGATGAAGAAAGTAAAATAAAATGGAAACCTGGTACAACAGACATAGCTTAACTAAAAGCAGATTTACTAAAGGGAACTAAAGGGAGGGGTCCAGAGGTGACCACAGTCATGATGGCTCACTGAGACATTGCTTTCCAGTTAAGTCATTGTCACAACTAGAGTGATGCCATGACACAGCTGGATGACAGCATCAACATCTCAGATTACCAGAAATCTCTGGGGGCCCCTGAGCCCCGCACCTTACTAGGGGAATATTAACTGAAGGCTTGATTAAATAGGTGAGTCTTAAATCTAGATTTAAAGAGTGGAACTGTGTCAGAATCTCGGATTGGAGCTGGAAGGCTATTCCATAATTGAGGGGCTTTAAAGGAGAAAGCTCTGCCTCCGGCTGTAGTCTTACAAATTTTTGGAACTAAGAGAAATCCAGCATTTTGGGAGCGTAAAGGGCGAGATGGGTTGTAGTAAGCAATGAGTTCACTCAGATATTGTGGGGCAAGACCATTTAACGCCTTATAGGTTAAGAGAAGAATTTTAAATTCAATTCGATATTTAATCGGAAGCCAATGTAATGCCGCGAGAGTGGGACTAATATGATGGAATTTTCTAGCCTTAGTTAGGACTATAGCTGCAGACTTTTGTACAAGTTGTAGCTTCTTTATGGACTGTTTAGAGCATCCAATTAGAAGACCATTACAGTAGTCCAATCTTGACGAGACAAAAGCATGGACCAGCTTCTCTGCATCAGCTAATGAAAGTATGTCACGGTGAGAAGGCGGGATCGCCACCAGAGGGCACCCGTGAGAGCACCTCGCACTAGACACTCCCTCACCTGGCGTTCGCGCACACCCTCACAGACCCTGTCACTCCCACCTTCTTTATCCCCTGAGTATTGACACCTGTGCACCCTTTGGGAGCTATGATTTAAGCCCACAGGTCCTGTCGTTCAGTGATGCACATTGGCCCTACCTGGAAGGATCCAGCCTACGCTTACTCACCCTGGATGTCATCTCTGCTGCCCTGAACGCCAGCTCTGCTACTCAGATTCTCTACTTTATTTTATGTTATAGTCAGGCATTATTGCCGGTGTTCTGAGTTGTTACCTGAAAGCCATGGATATTAATAAAGTTCAAGGCTCGCAACCCTTGCCTCCTGCTGTCTGCCTAAACCCGTTACAAAGTAAGTGTCTCAGCTTGGCGATATTACGTAAATGGAAAAAGGCAGCCTTAGTGACATTGCATATATGTGTGTCAAATGAAAGATCCAAATCAATAGTAACACCTAAGCTTTTTGCGCTAGACTTAAGTGTTACTGAAAACCCATCTAGGGTAAGGGGAATATCAGCCCAGCTGCTTCTAGCAACTTTAGGCCCTAGAATCAGCACCTCAGTCTTATCAGAATTTAGTTGAAGAAAATTAGACGCCATTCAGTTTTTAATATCCTGGATGCAGTTCTCAATCTTGAGAGTAGTGGTGATATCATCCGGATGGGAAGATATATACAACTGAGTATCATCTGCGTAGCAATGGAAGCTAATACCATGCCTACGGATGATGGTGCCCAGTGGAAGCATATATAATGAAAATAATATGGGGCCCAGTACAGATCCTTGCGGGACACCATATTTTACCTTAGAACGCTCTGACCATTCTTTGTTTACTAGTACAAATTGGTAACCTGATCCGGTAGGACCTGATCCAGGAGAGTGCTTGACCTCTTATACCAATGAGTGTCTCCAGCCTATTAAGTAGAATATTATGATCAATGGTGTCAAAAGCCGCACTGAGGTCTAGCAGTATGAGAAAGGAAATGTGTCCTTTACCAGAGGATATCAAGAGATCATTTACTACTTTAGTCAGCGCAGTTTCAGTGCTGTAGTGGGGTCTAAATCCAGACTGAAATAATTCTAAGACATGTTCTGTCTGTAGGAAGGAAGAGAGTTGTGAAGAAACTACTTTCTCTAGAATTTTGGATTTGAATGACAAATTAGAGATAGGCCTATAGTTGGGCATTTCCTGGGGGTTAAGACCAGGTTTTTTAATTAGCGGCTTGATGACTGATGAAGTTTAAATGAACTGGGAATATAGCCAGGCTCAGAGAGCAGTTTATTATAGTGAGCAAAGGTTCTACATTGCTATGCAGTAATTCTTTAAGTATATGGGTTGGTACGGCATCTAGCATGCATGTGGAGGGCTTAGCAGATTCCACCAATTAAATAAACTCCTCACGACCAATTGGGGAGAAGGACTGTAACAGGGCATCAGAGCTGACCAGACAGCTGTCAAGGTGCATTGGCATGTTGACAGGCTCTGAGATAGCATGACCAATCTTATCATTAAATAATTTCATAAAATTATTACTGCTACACTCTAGTGGGATTAGTGAATTGATTTGCTCATGGCTCCTCGTTAGGCTGGAAACAGTTTTAAATAGGAGTCCAGAATTGTTTTTATGTTTTTCTATTAAAGCCGATAAGTATGAGGGAACCATGATGAGGTCAGGAGCAGGGATGGAAAGGTAGTGTTAACCAAGTGGTTTGATAATCGTACTGTGGTCATTGCTTCCAACTTTGTTGGAGCTGGAGAGGGAAATGAAGTTGAGAAGTGGGATAGAAAGAAAGGGTCCTTTGTGAAAATCAAGCGTCCTGAAGTTGTGCAGAGATATAACCAGTAAATGGGCAGTGTGGACAAGCTGGATCAACTGAAAAGCCTGTACAGGATAGATGTCAAGTCCAGAAAATGGACCCTTCGATTGACTACACATGCCATTGATCTGGCTGCCGTGAACAGCTGGCTTGAGTACCGAAGAGACAAAGAACGCCAGGGCATTCCTCAACAGAACACACTTGAATTACTGCACCTCAAAATGAATGTTGCAGAAGCCCTTGTGTGAGCAGGGAAGCCACAAGCAGCAAGGAAAAGAGGAAGACCAAGTTTGTCAGAAAGCCCACCACTCCAAGAGGAACCATTGAAGAAAGTCTCTGGCGAAAGACTTCCAACTCAAGAGGTCTGCTTGAACATGATGGACCACATGCCAAATTACGATGATCGTAGCATCCAGGTGTGTGTACTGTGACAAGTGCCCTGTCCACTACTGCTTCGTTCCACAATGAAACTGCTTCAAAGCAGCTCATAGAGAATGACTCTAAGATATTCAATATCAATATACTCAATATTGTAGTTACAGGATCCAGTTAAAGAAAAAAAAACAGAAAACACTTTAAGAATGCAATTCTTTAACAACAGTAAAGTAAAAGTAAAGTAAAGCGATTTTCAAGTTCTTAAAAAAGTTGTTTTCAAATGCAACTATAATTTCAATGAATTTCTCCTTGTTACATGTTATATATATTATTTTTCATAATAAGAGATGTTCACAAAACATGGATAGCAGTTTTAGTGTCACGGTTGCGAGAGGACGAGGATGCAGAGTCTAGCTACTTTCATCAGACAGTTTTATTCACACATTTAACATAGATTAGCGCTAAGCGCTTATCACACGTAACATACTCAAGGTGACTCAAAACAAAGACGAGCACGGGACACTGCGCAAGCACACATTAAATAGACGACGACACTATCCCCTTGTGATGACGAGACAAGCCACAGGTGAGGTTGAGGAACACACCCACACCGACACACCCACGGAACTACACATAAGGACATAGACGACATAAACACACGCCCAAAGGGAGGGAGCTGTAGCGTGACATTTAGTTTTTTGACCAGGTTTATGTTCAAAAAGGAAAAAACGAACAAACCAAAAAACTATTCATATTATATAGCATTGCTTTACAACTGTTAAGACCCACCGTACACTGCAGTGGACATTAAAGAAAATGACTATAAAAGTATTATATTTGATTTTTTTTACTGAGTCTTGTTTTGGAGTTCATTACAGACAGAAAATTGCATTCGTATATTTTTAATTCGGGTCTGAAAAAACTTTAGGACTGCGAAAGTTTTTGCCAATTATGTCAGCAAAATACTTGACTCTAGCTGCTTTAACTGAGTGCTGATATTTGGTTAGGCACTCTTAGAATCTGGTTGGAAACTTGGAGCTTGTCTTTTCCATTTTTGCTCACCCTTTCTACACTCTTGTCTGGTCAACCGGGTATCACTGTTTAACAATCTTGGGCTTAACATTTACATTTACATTTACATTTACGGCATTTAGCAGACGCCCTTATCCAGAGCGACTTACAAAAAGTGCTTCATTGTTTTACTCAGAACAAAATCTCTAGCTAGTTAGTTTAGGCTAAAATCAGGAAGAAACTTTAAGCAAAGATATTATTAGATACAGTCAGTATGGACGCCTAGATATACTCAAATATATACTGAAAAAACCCTACTTAAAAGATAAAAGCAAGAAAAGTCATTACAGTCACAAATATTTAATAAATGCTAGTGTAGTAAAATTTAATTTAAGTTTAAGTCCATTAACAAAACTGAGTTAACAATTTGGGCTTTTTGTATTTTCATGGAGCAATTGTGTTCATTATGTTATTGCATGTGTGATTATAAAGTTGAAGCAAGTCATCCAAGCTAGTGTTTTCAGTAGGATGTTCAAAAGAACCAGCTACAGTAGCATAGTGGACTGAAAACTGACTGGCTGTCTGTTGTGTTATAGTACGAGGAAAGGTTGCAGATGCTACATGCTTTGGAGGAGAATAAGGGATGTTAACATCAAATAAAACAGGTCTGTGATCAGACAAGCATACAATTGCTATCTCAACATTACACACAGAAAAAGCAGAAGACAAAACAAGATCTAGACTATGTCCATGTCCATGTGTAGAGCCTACAATGGATTGAGTTAGATTGAATGAGTCTGTAAGATCTGAGAGCAATACCACCGTTCGCCACCAGAGGTCTGTAAGATCTGAGAGCAATACCACCGTTCGCCACCAGAGGTCTGTAAGATCTGAGAGCAATACCACCGTTCGCCACCAGAGGTCAGAGGTCTCACTACCACCGTTAAGCCAGAGTACTGACCAGCTGTTCACAGTCAAAACTAATTAGAGTCGATATTTAAGTCCACCTTCCCCGCCTCTCACTGCGAAGTATTGCCAACTCTATTCGAGAGCATACCAAGCGTTTTCTCCGTGAAATTTCTAATTGTCTTCTGGTTTTCTGATCCTGTTCTGGTTTTGTCGCTTGCACCCGTCTAGCCCTCTGGTACCTCTGCCTGACCACGCCTTCGTCTCGGACCTGGCTGTGTGTGTGTGCCGTCCTACCCCGATCTGTCGTCTCCCCTGGCATTACCTCTTGTGTGTGTTTTACTGAGAATAAAGAGAATACTGCTGGCACTCTGCATATGGATCCTCATTTACAGCCTGACCCCCAGGCGTTACAGAATACTTCGCCTTCTCAGGATCCAGCAGACCCGTCCAGTCTATACCCGGCCCTGATCTCTCAAGGTACCCTTCTCGGAGCTCATGATCAACATATAACCCACTTGGAGGGAACCGTACAGGAGCTGGCTCAGGTAGTTCGAAGTATGGCCACAGCCAGTCTATCCCCTCCGGTAACCCCACCCACTCCCTCGGTGCGGTTGGCCACTCCGAGAAATATGACGGATCACCGGGGAGATGCAAGGGATTTTTGCTACAGTGTTCATTGTATTTCAGTCTACAGAGTCACGCATTCCCCACGGAGGTATCTAAAGTAGCCTTTGTAATCACTTTGCTTACGGACAAGGCTCTGAGCTGGGCAACGGAGCTGTGGAACTCTGCCTCCCCGCTGCGGGACTCTTACGCTGCCTTCGAGGAACATTTCAAAGAGGTATTCGACCATACACCCACAGGGGAGGACGAGGGTGAACTTCTGCTCCGCCTCAGACAAGGCAACCGTCCCCGCCGCCGAACACGCCCTCCACTTCCGCACCCTGGCCTCTTCGAGTGGTTGGAATGAACAGGCTCTCCTGTCAGTATATCGCCAGAGCCTGAACGAAGTCTTACGGGCTGAGATGGCCTGTAAGGGAGAAGCCATGTCGTTGAACGATTTCATACAACTCTCCATATGCCTAGACAACCTAGTTCGTGCACGTCATACTAACTACCCTGTTCCAGCCGAACTGCCGTCTACCAGCCGCCCGACTAGAGCCGAACCCATGGAAATGGGGAGAACCCGGCTGTCCCATGAGGAACGACAACGTCGCCTTCGGGAGGGACTGTGCATTTACTGCGGTCAGAAAGGACACTACAGGGATGCCTGCAGCCTTCTGGCCAACCGCGGAAGGCTTGCGGTGGGTAGCATTCTTACGCCCCCTATCAATACACGAAAGTTCACCTTGTGCGTCGACCTATCCTGGCCTGCTAGTTCATGCAATGCCCACGCACTGATCGATTCTGGAGCGGCAGGAAACTTTATAGATCGGTCGTTTGTAAAGAAGATGTTAATCCCCGTTCTCCCTAGTGCTTTTACCTTTGCTATACATGGGGTAGATGGGCAGCCTCTCGGCAGAGCTTCTGCCCTGCCGCCTCATCGACCCTGGGATTGCAGCATAGACTTACTCCCAGGTACCTCCCCACCTAAGTGTCGTGTTTACCCCTTGTCCTTGCCCGAGTCAAAGGCTATGGAGGATTACATCGAGGAGGCGCTTAAATTGGGTTACATCCGACCGTCCACCTCCCCAGCGGCTGCGGGGTTTTTTTTTAATGGAGAAGAAGGACGGGGGGCCTCCGTCCTTGTATTGATTATCGCGGTCTTAACAACATTACCGTAAAGAACAACCACCCGCTCCCTCTAGTCCCCTCCGCACTAGAGCAGCTACGACAAGCGCGCATTTTCACTAAACTTGACCTCAGAAGCGCATACAACTTGGTTCGTATTCGTGAGGGAGACGAGTGGAAGACGGCTTTTGTCACTAACAATGGCCACTACGAGTATCTGGTCATGCCTTATGGGTTGGCAAATGCGCCTTCTGTATTCCAGGCATTCATGAACGAGGTTTTTCGAGATTTGCTACATACATGCATAATCGTCTACATAGATGATATCCTAATTTATTCAAGATGCCAACCACCACCTATTCCATGTCCAGGAAGTCTTGCGCAGACTGCGCCAAACACCACCTCTTTGCGAAATTAGAAAATGTGAGTTTCACAAGACGACCATACAGTTCCTGGGCTATCTGATCACCCCCAGGGTGTCTCAATGGATGACGTAAAGGTAAGGGCCATCACGGAGTGGGCCGTTCCTCGTACCGTAAAGGAACTCCAACGTTTCCTCGGATTTGCGAACTTCTACCGTCGGTTCATACGGGGATACAGTACTGTGGCGGCACCTCTCACTTCACTTCTACGAGGGAAACCACGGAACTTACGGTGGACACCGGAGGCTACAGAGGCCTTTTCCACCCTCAAGCGTCGTTTCATTTCAGCTCCTATCCTGAAACACCCGGACCCACAGATCCCGTTCGTTCTGGAAGTAGACGCTTCAGCTACTGGTCTGGGAGCTATCCTCTCGCAGCGACACGGCACCCGCCCGAAGCTTTTTCCGTGTCGCTTTTTATTCCCGTAAACTCTCAGCCGCCGAACGCAACTACGATGTGGGAAATAGGGAGCTTCTCGCCATTAAGTCGGCGCTAGAGGAATGGCGTCACTGGTTGGAGGGCGCGCGGCACCCTTTCCTGATCATCACTGACCATAAAAACCTGGAGTACATACGAGCCGCACGACGCCTGAACGCACGTCAGGCTCGGTGGGCACTGTTCTTCACTCGTTTTAACTTCAGTCTCACTTTTCGCCCCGGCTCCAAAAATACTAAGGCTGACGCGTTATCCCGGTTGCACGACGAACCTGAAAATGAGTCCCGGAGGAACCCGAGCCCGTTATTGCGCCCTCAGTCATTGTCTGCCCCATTCGTTGGGACCTGGACACACGTATCCGTCACTCTCACACCCTAGAGCCCCCTCCTTATGACTGCCCGACGGGAAAGGTGTTTGTGCCACTCGCCCTACGACCGGAGATAATTCAGGAGATCCATTCTTCACCGAGCTCTGGCCACCCAGGCATACACCGCACTGTGACTTTGGTCCAAGCCCGGTATTGGTGGCCAAACATGTCGGCTGATGTCACCGACACGTCAGCGCCTGTGAAATCTGCGCGCGCAACAAAACCCCCCGTCAGCTCCCGGCAGGTCTGTTGGAGCCCCTCCCTGTGCCAAAGCGCCCCTGGTCACACTTCGCTGTAGATTTTATTACAGACTTACCTTCCTCCCGAGGTAATACTTGTATTTTCGTGGCTATAGACAGGTTCTCAAAGGCTTGCCGTCTGGTCCCACTACCCAAGCTCCCTTCGGCTCTGGAGACAGCAGAGGTGATATTCACACACATTATCCGCCTCTTCGGCATTCCGGAAGATATTGTGTCTGATCGTGGTCCCCAATTTACCTCTAATGTCTGGAAGTCGTTTTGTAAAATGCTGAACGTTACAGTAAGCCTCACATCCGGGTACCACCCTCAATCTAATGGACAGACTGAGCGGCTGAACCAGGAGATCGGGAGGTGCCTGCGTTCCTACTGCAGTGATGCACAGAATGACTGGAGTGCGTTCCTTCCATGGGCTGAGTATGCACAAAATTCCCTGACCCACTCCTCCACTGGACTCACGCCCTTTCAGTGCATATTAGGTTATCAACCGCCTATGTTCCCCTGGTCGGGGAGCCTTCGGATGTGCCTGCTGTTGATGACTGGTTTCAGCGTAGCGCTAAGGTCTGGGAGGAGACCCACGTGCGGATACGGAGAGCAGTTAGGCGTCAGAAGATCTACGCGGACCAGAGACGCCGGCGCGGACCTGTGTACCGTCCAGGACAGCTTGTGTGGCTATCCACCAGGGATCTCCGGCTGAGGTCTAAGTGTAAGAAGTTGAACCCGCTACATAGGCCCCTTCAAGATACTGCGTCGTATCAACCCCGTGTCCTATCGACTGCAGCTGCCTCCGCATTACCGCATCAACCCCACATTTCACGTCTCGCTACTCAAGCCGGTTATCTCTTCCAGCGTCCCCGTCTCCCCAGCTTCAGCCTCCCCCACCTCTGGTCGTCGACGGTAGCCCCGCCTACAGTGTTCAGGAATTGCTGGATTCTCGGCGACGAGGGCGGGTTCTACAGTACTTGGTAGATTGGGAGGGGTATGGGGCAGAAGAGAGGAGTTGGGTCGACGCTGATGACATCCTGGACCCCTCCCTCATTCGGGACTTTCACGCTGCCCACCCGGACCGTCCCAGCGCCCAGGCCTCGAGGTCGCCCACGTCGCCGGGCGAGCCAGGGCGTCAGGAGCCGCCCCCCGAGGGGGGGATTCTGTAAGATCTGAGAGCAATACCACCGTTCGCCACCAGAGGTCTGTAAGATCTGAGAGCAATACCACCGTTCGCCACCAGAGGTCTCACTCGCCAGAGTACTGACCAGCTGTTCACAGTCAAAACTAATTAGAGTCGATATTTAAGTCCACCTTCCCCGCCTCTCACTGCGAAGTATTGCCAACTCTATTCGAGAGCATACCAAGCGTTTTCTCCGTGAAATTTCTAATTGTCTTCTGGTTTTCTGATCCTGTTCTGGTTTTGTCGCTTGCACCCGTCTAGCCCTCTGGTACCTCTGCCTGACCACGCCTTCGTCTCGGACCTGGCTGTGTGTGTGTGCCGTCCTACCCCGATCTGTCGTCTCCCCTGGCATTACCTCTTGTGTGTGTTTTACTGAGAATAAAGAGAATACTGCTGGCACTCTGCATATGGATCCTCATTTACAGCCTGACCCCCAGGCGTTACAGAGTCGATGAGCTGTAGAAATTCTCCCACTAGGGGCTTAGTAGGACAGCAGACATGAATGTTAAAATCCCCAAGAATCAAAACCTTATCTGTACTAGGCAGAGTAGCTATTAAAATGTCAGAGAAATCTTGGAGAAAGTCCTTGTTGAATTTGGGGGGTCGATACACAAGAGCACAGAACACAGGGCATGACAGTTCCACTATAAACAACTCAACCTCAAAACTCGAGTACTCCTTAACAGTCAGCAAGCGGCATTTAAAACAGTTGCTAGTCCAGGGCAGCATGGTGGTGTGGTGGTTAGTACTGTAGCCTCACAGCAAGGCAGTCTGGGTTTGATTCTCCGTCCGGTCTGCTCTATGTGGAGTTTGCGTGTTCTCCCTATGCCTGCATGTTAGGTTGATTGGTCCTTCTAGATTGCGTGTGGGTGTGTGTTGTGGAAATTTGAACCTTAATGGTGAGCAAGAACAGTCAACAACATTTCCGTATGGTATCAAAGTAAAGTACAAAGTTTATTAAAGACAAAAGACAAAAGAAAAATAGAAAGATGGATCGATCCAGAGATCTCTGTTACACACACTCAAGAGCGTCTGCAAGAGACAGCTGCCCCCCTCTCACAAACCAGGGTTATTATACTATTTTGCTACATGATTAAATAATACTTCCGGCTACATGATTGCATCATACTTCCGTGACACGAGTTAAGCATGCTAGGCCTCATAGGTGGCCCACGTGAGGTGAGGTGAGGTGAGGTGATGGGGTGAGGTATCACCCCTCCCCTGCCAGAGTTCCCAAGCCAAGGCCTCCTTGTTCCTCCGGTCCGCCAGGCGCCAGGCCCACCAGATATGCTGCTCTTCTGACGCAGCTCATCCTTATCTACAGGCCCGAGACCTTCAGAATTATCTGCCCTCAACTCACGAGGAGTGTCACACAATTTACTACTGAGAAAGAGTAGAGAGGGAGAGAGAGAGAGAGGGCCTACAAAGCATATAGTGATCAACAATTCCTAGGCCTAACATATGTTTAATATATCTTAATAAAGTGATTTCCAGTCTACTCAATACTACGTGTGATCAATACCAATATGCATATTAATGAATCTGACGACAGAAAGACAAAAATATGAATTTTTCCCCCACAGTGTGTTGGCCATGTGGTGGACTGGTGACCTGCCCATGGTGTACCCTGCCTTCGCCCAGTACAGATAATGAATGAAAAAATTAAAATGAGTTGCTAGTCCTCCAACACGGCCAGTGACCCTAGGTGTGTTTAAGAAATGACAGTCACCAGGGGACAATTCAACAAGCGGACACCAGCTGTAAGCCATGTCTCTGTTATGAATAGGAGATCATGGTCATGTGACATGAAAAAGTCATTCAGTAAAAAGGTTTTTTTCCCACCAAAGATCTAGCATTTATTAATGTTCCAGTTGAAGAAGGTTGCTGAAATTGGCCCCACTGTTTCGGAAGCACACAGGTTTGCGACGGGATCCCCGGTTGATATAACGTGGGCGTCGGACTATCTCCAGGGCAACACAGCGCGCGTAAATATGCAGAGGGAGCCGTCCCACTACATTAAGAAGCCACAAGTCCGATGATGTGTCTTGCAGATTACCCCATTACTCCTGGCTCGGTAGCCAAAAATCTCGGCGTCTTATTCGACTCTGACCTATCATTTGATAAATACATAGATAATACTACCAGGATAGCTTTTTTACATCTCCGTAACATTGCCAAGTTAAGAAATGCATTATCCCAGCATGATGCAGAAAAATTAGTACACGCCTTTGTTAGCTCCAGATTAGATTATTGTAACTCGTTACTGTCAACTGTCAAATAAACTTCAAGTAGTTCAAAATGCCGCAGCCAGAGTTCTAACTAGAACTAGGAAATTTGAACATATCAGCCCAGTCTTATCGGCCCTGCACTGGCTCCCAGTAAAATTCCGTATTGATTTTAAAATTATTCTATTGACTTATAAAGCACTGCATGGACTTGTGTTGGACCCCTCCTTAATCGCCTCCTTCCATAGAGAACGTCCAGATCGACCAGCGCCGCGAGGTCCTGGACGTCCCAAGAAGGATCGGCTGGAGAAGTCCCTGGGGGGGGGGGGGCTCTGTCACAGTGGCTAGGAGGAGAGGCCACCAGAGGGCGCGTGTAAGGACACGTAGCCATGGCAACGCCATGCACACGCCCCCTAGTTACACACCACTCCCTCTATCACATTCTCCACAATACTGACACCTGTTCCCAATCACCTGTCACCGTATTTAAGCCCACAGGTATCGCCATCCAGTGCTGCACATTGACAAGCCTTCGCCAACGTCATAGCCCTGGATCGTGCTACTGGTACACTGCTGCCAGTGGGCTACCGTCTGTGGATCTGCCAACGACTATCGTTCTCCTTTTTTTGTTTGCATTGCCTTTTGGCCTGAGTTCCTTAGTTGCCTTTGACCATGGATAATAAATCCTTTTGTCCTCAACCCCTGTCTCCTGCTGTCCCTGAAAACCCGTTACACAGGATGCTCAAATAGGAATATAAATAAACTTCAAGTAGTTCAAAATGCCGCGGCCAGAGTTCTAACTAGAACTAGGAAATTTGAACATATCAGCCCAGTCTTATCGGCCCTGCACTGGCTCTCAGTAAAATTCCATATTGATTTTAAAATTATTCTATTGAATTATAAAGCACTGCATGGACTTGCTCCTGACTACCTCCAAGAGCTTATCTCTTATTATGAACCCCCAGCGTCCACTACGATCCCAAGGTGCTGGCCTCTTACTATTTCCATCAATTAATAAGGTAACAGCAGGGGAAGAGCCTTTTCTTATAAGGCCCCCCAACTATGGAATAGTCTTCCAGAATGTGTCCGGGACTCTAGCACAGTCTCAATCTTTAAGTCTAGGTTGAAAACTTACTTGTTTGATCTAGCATTTGGTAATTAATGTGCCCCTTTAGATAAGGTAACAGATCCAGGGGTTCATGGGCAAAGGGTTTTATGGCAAACTGGGGCGCTGGTGCTGTCATCCTATCACTGCAGGCGGTCACTCAAGTTTGTCGACGGTGTAGTGGATGGATGCCAGTGTCTCAGGATGCTCCCAAGTCTGTTACCTTCTGGTTCTGCCCTTTAGCTAGGCTATAATAATTTAATTGCCGGAGTTGCTGCCACACTCCAGAAATGTTTACATTTCCTTTGTCTAACATATTCCATACAGAACTAATTGTTCCTCTTCTTCCCAATGGCTGCCCGAGAAATATCGGGACAAGGAGAGACGAGCCTTTCCCGTTACCCACCCCATACAAGCATCTAGGAGATGGTCTGGCTTACCAGTGGATGTGCCGATCCCGTGGTTGCCATTATCGCAAGTGGACGCGCTGATGCCAACTCCCACCTGAGGCTCATCTACTCTGAAGGGACTGTGACTACTCGGCCTGGAAGTAGAATCATAACTACAGGATTATATCTGGACTATACCTGAACTGTGAATGTGGACATTGCTATCGGGCCGCCCAATGGAGGATGGGTTCCCTTTTGAGTCTTGGTCCTCCCAAGGTTTCTTCCTAAATTCCTGCCATCTCAGGGAGTTTTTCCTTGCCACTGTCACCTTTGGCTTGCTCATTAGGGATCTGGACCCACGCAATTTGTAAAGCTGCTTTGTGACAACATGTGTTGTAAAAAGCGCTATATAAATAAAATTGAATTGAATTGAATGAATTGAATTGAATTGAATGTGTATTGGATCATTTTGCAGTTCATGTGTAAGTCAATCCCAGGGTTAAAACTCCAGGTTAAAAGGTACGAGCCACAACAGGCAAGCCAACGAGTGTAAACGCATCGTAGCTTACCCCATTCACCAATCAGCTGACCAGATAAACACGGTGTGATGAGGCACCACCAGCCAGCGAAATAAAATCCAGCAAAAAGTACTCCAGGTATAACTTTATATGTTAGAAATCCATCCGAGAAAACAAGGTCAGATGGACAGTTATTTACGGTACAGATAAAAAGATAAAACGCCGGAGATTAGCGGCAGCTAAACGCGCCAGCGTTCACTCAACCCGGAGGTTTGATTATGCTCCGTACAGATGAAGATGAAGATGAAGGCAAAGTCGCGGGTCTTCAGTAGTGCACGCACTTCCGCAGTCATGCAAGGCTTCTGGTTCGGGCGTGAGATGATTGTTTTGGAGACAGTAACATCATCAATGCACTTGCTGATGTAGCCAGTCACTGATGCTGTGTACTCCTCCAGGTTTATGGTGCCACCATCAATTGCAGCCTCTCTGAACATCTCCCATGCAGTGCGCTCAAAACAGTCTTGTAGGGCAGAGGTGGCTCCTGCTGGCCAGGTCTTCAGACTGATCTGGAGCATCTGATGAGTGGTGTATATGATGGAGTTACATGGACATGTGGTCAGAGAGCGTGATGTGAGGGTGGGGCTCTGCCCGGTAGGCACCGGGGATGTTTGTGTAAACAAGATCCAGCATGTTTGCTGCTCTTGTTGGAAAGTCCACATACGGAATTTCGGGAGGACTGCCTTGAGACTTACGTGGTTAAAATCTCCAGCAATGATGAACAGTCCATACAGGTGTTTGTCCTGGAGCTCACTCAGTGCTTCCTTGGCCTTAGCAGTACCGCCGGGCGGAAAGTACACGGCTGCTAGTAGCGTAGCGGAGATCTCGCGTACTGAATAAAAAGGCCTCCTCTAGCGCGAGTCTTCCCGCACAGTGCTGCACTCCTGCCTGCTCTGAACGCGGTTAGCCCCTCTAGCTGAATGGCGCTGTCAGGGATGTAGTCGCTATGCCATGATTCCACAAAGACATAGACACAGCAGTCTCTGAACTCATGCTGCGTGTTACCGCTCCGCCGTCAGACCGGAAGAGTCTGGCAGTTGGCGCTTACATGACCCTGGTCTCTTCAAGTTCAGTTCTCAGACGTTCACTGAGCCGGCCTAGTTCAGGCTGTTCCCAACTACCTAAGTGAGTGAAGTCTTCACAGAATGTCACCGCGGTGGGTTTGCAGGCACTCAGTCACACTTTCATTTGCATTGGTTGTCTTGCTGAGGGCTAACAGAGGGCTACACTAAAATCAATAACTGTCGGCCGAACAGGATCAACTTCAATTTAGCCGAATGACATAACATAACTAGAGAGACTAGATGAATGAGAGCAAGTTTTGACTAAGACGACATAAAACGAACTAGTTAAAGTACTTCAGGTTTTCTCGAGAAATCAATGAAGATCGTTCTTGGAGGCTGGAATTAAGTTTGAACTAAGTAGCAGTCTTTTGGCATCAATCCCATCTATAGATTCCTTCACGAGAAACGCTATTCAACTAACCTTTAAGGGCGTGATCATACTACAACTATCGGTCAATTACACTGTTGACCACCAGATCTTGCTTACTGAATATTCATTACCTCTGTCTGGGAAGGGGGGTCTTCGAGGAAAAGAGAGAGATAAAGAAAGTGAGTGTCGTGACAACTGCATTTCCACCCAGGTCCAGTTAACGGATGATGAAAAGCAGACTAGGTAGAGAACAGCAACACATTTTCCAAGACAAAGAGAATCCCAACGAGAATCCCAGAGATGGCAAAATGGGGCTGAAACCTTGGGGAGTCAGATAAGGCTGAATTCTAGAATTTATGAGTGAAGGTCCTTCCTGGGTCCTCAGGAGAAGGGTGATCATGACCAAAGCACCCTTTTTCATTCTTTATTACCTCTTCCCAGCACTTTAGGGGATCCGATAAGGTTAGGATTCTAAACTTTAGGAGGGAAGATCATTGTTGTGTTGTGATCTATGAGTTCCTCAGAGCAGAGGTGATGGGTAGAAAACCTTGCATTCCTTGTTACCTTTACCAAGCACTTTAAAGTGTGATGCTGATGCTTTGATAGTATATTAATTTTAGGTGACAAAACATGGTCCTCTTATGTCATAACCCTGCCTTTTAAATGGACATTTAACACATTTTAACCAGGGATGCCAATGATTATGGAGGGAGTTTATCTGAATCTACAACTTTACTGTCAAATCAGTCCAGAGTTCACCCCCCCCCCTCATCTTCTAGCCAACAGCTAACAGATGCTACATGAAACCTGTGGTGTGCACATACTCCCCAGGAGGGAAAAAGCAACCCACTGCTATGACAAGGGCAAAATAAGGCATATCACTGCAAAAAAGGGTATGACAGTGTTGGGAATTATATTTTAATCCTTTTTATTTTGCTAGCATTCCATTTCTAATCAACTGCTTAGCATCATGAATGTAACGGGGGTTGGACAGCAGCAGGAGGCAAGGAGCTCGAATGCATATCTTTATTCTCCATATTTACAAACAAGGAAAAGAACAAAAAATAAAGGTAGGTAGATTCAGCATATAAGGAGAAAAACAACAGCTCAAGGCACAAGAGAGACGCGAGGAGCAGGTAAATTCCGTAGGAGCGACGACTGCGTAGAATGTGCAACACCGGATGACAGGACCTGTAGGAATATAAAGGTAAGTGATAAGTGAACTCAGGTGATTAATATGCCGGTGATTGGGATCGGGAAGTGTCTTGTGTCTAGGGGCGTGCTTGTGTTGGTCATGTGACTCTGCCGGTGTTCTCCCGGCTGAGCACGCGCCCTCTGGTGGATGACCGGCTCCCTCACCGTGACAGAGCCCCTCCCAAGGACCCTCCAGCCAACGGACCCTCGGGCGGCCCGACCGGCGAGGAGCTGGCTTACCCGGGTGCTCCCGGTGAAAGGAGGCGAGTAGGGAGGGGTCCAAAATTTGGGATGCCGGAATCCATGACCTCTCCTCAGGACCATACCCCTCCCAATCAACGAGGTATTGTATACCCTTGCCGCGCCGTCTGGAGTCCAGGAGCCGATGAACACTGTAGACCGGCCCGTCCGGCAGCAAGAGGGGAGGCGGAGGCGAGGCTTCGCCAGTCTCGCCAAGCGGCTCCTCCCTGTGGGGCTTCAATGCAGAGACGTGAAACGCCCTCGACACCCTCTTATTCCCTGGCAACGCAACATGATAGGTCACACGGTTAATCCGCCTGGTGATGACGTAAGGACCCACAAACCGATCACCGAGCTTACCCCGCGTGCCCAGTCTGCCGTCGGTAGTGGACACCCACACTTTGTCACCAGGTCGATAGTCCGGTTCTGTGGATCGTTTACGGTCCGCCTTCCTCTGAAACCTTTTCATCGCAGTCCGGAGCCGCTGGTGAGTCTCCTCCCATACCCGTTCGCTCCTCTTGCACCACGCCTCCACCACGGGCTGGTCGGAGGTGGGTGCGTTCCACGGGTAGAGAGGGGGCTGCCGACCGAACACGCACTCGAACGGGGTCTGTCCCGTGCTGCTCTGAGTGAGAGAGTTCTGCGCGTACTCTGCCCACGCCAGTGATGCGCACCATGTGTCCGGGTGTTCGCTGCAGTAGGCCCGTAGAAACCTACTCAGCTCCTGATTGACCCTCTCCACCTGCCCGTTGGCCTGGGGGTGGTAGCCCGACGTGAGGCTTACGGTGATGTTCAACTTCGACATAAACTCACGCCAGACCCGCGATGTAAACTGCGGACCCCTGTCAGACACGATATCCTCAGGCAGCCCGAACTGCCTGAATACGTGCCTGAACAGAAGGTCCGCAGTCTCCCAGGCCGTGGGCAGGCCGGGCAACGGCAGGAAACGAACCATTTTAGAGAAGCGATCCACTATCACCAGAACGGTGGTATTCTCCTCCGACTTGGGCAGATCGGTCACAAAGTCAATTGCGATATGTGTCCACGGCTGTGTAGGAATAGGCAGAGGAAGCAGCTTACCGGCTGGCGGCGTCCTCGGGACCTTGCTCCTGGCACACACAGGACACGTGCCGACGTACCGCAGTATGTCCCTGTGCATCCCTGGCCACCAATACCGCGCCCCCAACAGCTGTGACGTCCTGGTGGAACCGGGGTGTCCTGTGCCCAGCGAAGTGTGTGCCCAAGTCATCAGCGCGCTGCGCTGCTCGGGCGGCACGTACCTCCTATGCGAAGGACAACGGGGATGAGGATTAGCCGCCTCGATAGCACGGTCGATCTCCCAGTCGATGCTACCCAGGAAACAGGTAGACGGTAACACAGGCTCCTCCTCCAAACTCTCCACCACGTTAGGGAAGGACCTCGAAAGCGCGTCAGCGCGCGTGTTCTTCTCCCCCGCCGATAGGTCACCTGAAACCTAAATCTGGAGAAAAACAGAGACCATCTCGCCTGACGCGCATTCATGCGTTTAGTGCTACGCAAATACTCCAAGTTTTTGTGGTCCGTTAGCACCAGAAAGGGGTGTCTGGCCCCCTCCAGCCAGTGTCTCCACTCCTCCAAAGCGAGTTTCATTGCCAGCAGCTCCCTATCCCCTACCCCGTAATTGCACTCGGCGGGACTGAGCTTGTGGGAATAAAACGCGATCGGTTTCAACGTACCGTGCCGTTTGAGTCTCTGGGACAACACCGCACCCACCCCCACGTTGGATGCGTCCACCTCCACTACGAATGGCCTCGACGGATCCGGTTGGTGGAGAACAGGAGCGGTGACAAACGCCTTTTTTAGCGCTTTGAAGGAGTGATCAGCGTCCTCGGTCCAATGAAGCTGCTTAGCGCCACCACGCAACAGGTCAGAGAGAGACTTCGCGACAGAGCTAAATCCCCGAATGAACCGCCGGTAAAAATTAGCGAAACCCAGAAACCTCTGGAGCTCGCGCCGAGTGTGCGGACAAGTCCAACGAGTCACCGCCTCCACCTTGCCGTATTGCATGTGTACAGAGCCCGGCTTGATGGTATAGCCCAGGAAATCAATCCGCCTGCGATGGAATTCACACTTCTCGAGCTTGCAATAGAGCCTATTGCGCAAGAGCGTGCCCAGGACGGCCCGTACATCATGCACATGTTGACTCCGAGAACGCGAGTAAATGAGGATGTCATCAATATAAGCGACGACACACTTACCCAGATATTCTCGAAGCACTTCATTAATAAACGCCTGGAAAAACGACGGTGCCGACGCCAAGCCATACGGCAAGACCCGGTACTCATAGTGACCCGAGGGACGTACTAAACGCCGTTTTCCACTCATCCCCTGCCTTGATGCGGATGAGGTTGTAGGCGCTGCGTAGATCGAGTTTAGTGAAGATCTGCGCCTCCCGCAGCTGCTCTAGTGCCGAAGGCACCAAAGGCAGGGGATACGCATACCCCACTAAGAGGGAATTGAGCCCTCGATAATCCACGCATGGCCTCAGCCCCCCGTCCTTCTTCTTCACGAAGAAGACGCTGGCCGAGGCCGGCGAAGTGAGGGAACGATGTAACCCTGTGCTAACGCCTCCCTCACATACTGTTGCATGGCGCGCTCCTCCTCCTGGGACAGAGGATAAACCGCTCCACGGGGAGGTACGCTACCCTCCTTCAGTGTGATCGAGCAGTCCCATGGCCGATGCGGCGGGAGTTGCGCAGCTTTAACAGGGCTGAACACCTCAGCGAGATCCCTGTAGGGGGGAGGTATGACCTGGGAGCTAGCTACGCCAGGGCTCTCTACTGTGGTGGAATACAGCTTCACGGTGGGGAGAGGGAGCCGAGCGATGGAGGGCGTGGCCCAGCCGGTAATATTACCTGTGTGCCAACTAATACGGGGACCTTGGGAACGTAGCCAGGGAAGACCTAGCGTGATCTCGTGAGTAGGCTCGGGAAAAATTAAGAAAATAACGTGTTCTGTGTGACCTTGAACAGTGAGCTTCACCGGGGCGCGTAGTCACGAATAAAGCCCCCCGCCCACAGGCCTGCCATCCAGTGCTTGCACTTTGCGTGGCTCCTCCAGCTCGCGTGGAAGGGATCCACATCCTCCTGGCCAGTTCCGAACTCATCATGTTTCCCGCTGCTCCCGAGTCCACTAGGACAGAGACCCCCAAAGACACGCGCTGGTAAGTTAATTGCACCGGGATGTCTAGCAATTTGTTCACCAAGGAGCTACTCACCCGAACTCTGCGGCCACCCGCGTGGGTGGGCTCCCTGGGAGGTCTCGTTATCCCGAGCTGCATCGGTTCCGCTGGTTCGATCACTGGCTGTCTCTCCGGGGTAACCGTATTACGTACGGAGCTTCCTCCTTCCTTTCTCTCCTTCAAGAGTCTGTCATAAGTGATCGCTAGGCGCACTACTTCGTTCAGCGTGCGGGTGTCCTGACGACAGGTAAGTTCTGCCCGCAACTCAGGTCTTAAACTCGCTAGAAAAACATCCACCAGAGCCGCGTCATTCCATCCAGTACTGGCGGCCACCGTGCGAAACTCTAGTGCGAACTCGAAGCGGGCCGCGAACCCTGTCTCAAATCCAGGAGGCTTTGTCCGCTTGCTCTTCCACGTCGAGGGTGGTTAAAAACCTCCTTAAACTCCTCGATGAATGAGTCATAATTTTGCAGCAAGACGGAGGATCCCGAGATCAATGCTGCCCCCCAGGTTAGAGCTCTCCCCGTCAAGCGGGAAATAATATACGAGACTTTTGCCCGTTCGCTAACACCTTGCCTCTCCGAAAAATAAATTTGGCACTGGACCAAGAAGCCCTCGCATCTCTCTCAGGGTCCCCATCGTATGGCTCGGGGGGTGAGAGGGGCAATCCTGGTTGCTCCACTGGAGTACTCACTTGTGCCTGGTGGGAGAGAACCTGCACACAACCGGTTAAGGCCTGCATCAGCGATTTTAGTTCGCCTATCTCTTGTTGCTGTTGTCCCAGCAGCCTACCTTGCGCCGATAGTACCTCTAGGGGAGAGGGACTCTCCTCTCCTGCTGGTCCAGGTTGCACATTCTGTAACGGGGGTTGGACAGCAGCAGGAGGCAAGGAGCTCGAATGCATATCTTTATTCTCCATATTTACAAATAAGGAAAAGAACAAAAATAAAGGTAGGTAGATTCAGCTCAATGAGAAAAAACAACAGCCAAGGCACAAGAGACGCGAGGAGCAGGTAAATTCCGGTAGGAGCGACGACTGCGTAGAATGTGCAACACCGGATGACAGGACCTGTAGGAATATAAAGGTAAGTGATAATTGAACTCAGGTGATTAATATGCCGGTGATTGGGATCGGGAAGTGTCTTGTGTCTAGGGGCGTGTTTGTGTTGGTCATGTGACTCTGCCGGTGTTCTCCCGGCTGAGCACGCGCCCTCTGGTGGATGACCGGCTCCCTCACCGTGACAGGTTCACTCTCCCATGGGCCCACCATCTGTGGGAGAGTTAGTACTAGGGCAGGGGTGCCCACACCTTTTCAGCTTGCGAGCTACTTATAAGATGACCAAGTCAAAATGATCTACCTACAATAAAAATGCAAAACAAATTTCTTTCTTCTATACTATAATTGAAGTTATTATTACTGTCTAATATTGTGTATTCTTTTTTTCCTTTTCCTTTTTTTTAATTGAAGTATTTTTTTTAATTGAATTTGAATTTCATCTACAGTACATATCATCTCTCCGTCTTGGAAGGACTTCTTGTGCTTAACAATTAAGTGACTCACCCGAAATGATGCTTCAGTGGCTGCCTTCGCTTTTGTGGACAGATGTGAGAAAAATGCTCTCAGCTCGCTTTTCGGAGGAAAGTCAATGTCAGTTTTTATGAAGAGTCTGAAAATGCCGCTCCACATTTCCCTTCTTTGGAATAACAACGGCACACTGACAGATGAGGCAAACCCACTTAGAATATGACATAGTGAAAAATAAATCCTCATCCCATTCTGTATGGAAGTGGTAGGTTTTAGGCTTCTTACTTCTTACTTACATTTTTATACCCTTTGTTGTATTTAGTTTAAATAAATTGGAGGCTAGCTACGCAGCAAGGTAACTGAACAAGTTAGCGCAGTTAAACGCGCCTGCGTAGGGTGTCAAAAGTTCAGACGCCAGATTGGCAACCCTGTATGTCAATCAAAAGACAACTGTCAGTGCAGATGGATGATAGCCTGTCATTCATTCCCTACTTTTTAATGTCATGCGATCTACCCACACATCCTTCGCGATCTACCAGTAGATCATGATCGACGTATTGGGCACCCCTGTACTAGGGGTTCGGTGCATTGTGGTTTGGGTGGAGGGCTAGAGTGGGCTTACTTATAGCTCCCAGGCTCTCTGCCTGTGTGTTGGGGTTTTCCCTGGTAGATAAGAGGGTTGCTTCCCTGCACCTTCGGGGTTGGGCAACGGACTCTGACTGTTGTTTGTGCTTATGCACCAAATGGCAGTTCGGAGTTCCCGGCCTTCTTGGAGTCCGTGGAGAGGATACTGGAAGGTGCCCCTTCTGGGGATTCCATTGTTCTGCTAGGGGACTTCAATGCTCACGTGGGCAATGACAGTAGGACCTGGAAAGGCATGATTGGGAGGAATGGCCTCTCCGATCTGAACCCGAGTGGTGTTCTGTAATTGAACTTCTATGCTCGTCACAGTTTGTCCATAACGAACACCATGTTCGAGCACAGAAGTGTCCATAAGTGCACATAGCATGAGGACACCTTAGGTCTGTGGGGAAAAATCTAACATTTTCCCCTTATTATATGCTTTAGTATATATGTACTTCAGTATTCTTGAGTGTTCTTTACTTTACATACACGTATATCACAATAGTAATGTACAATTTCAGTCACTCTTGTACTTATGGGCAGTAGGACTGGAGCGTAAATGGCGAAATTCAAAGTTAGAAGTGTATAGACTATCATGGAAAAGCAGCCTTATTGAATATAAGCATGCCCTCCATACTGCAAAATCCTCATATTTATCGGCTTTAATAGAAAAACATAAAAACAATTCTTGATTCCTATTTAAAACTGTTTCCAGCCTAACGAGGCGTCATGAGCAAATCAACTCATTAATCCCACTAGAGTGTAGCAGTAATAATTTTATGAAATTCTTTAATGATAAGATTGATAAAATTAGGGAAAAATTGGTTGTGCTATCTCAGAACCTGTCAATATGCCAATGCACCTTGACAGCTGTCTGGTCAGTTCTGATGCCCTGTTAGAGTCCTTCTCCCCAATTGGTCGTGAGGAGCTTATTTCATTGGTGGAATCCATGAACCCCTGGATCTGTAACCTGGGGGGATACCAAGGCGTTCCCAGGACAGCCGAGAGATATAATCTCTCCAGCGTGTCCTGGGTCTTCCCCGGGGCCTCCTCCCAGTTGGACATGCCCAGGCATCCGAATCAGTTGCCCGAACCACCTCTAGCATTTGGTAATTAATGTGCCCCTTTAGATAAGGTAACAGATCCAGGGGTTCATGGGTAAAGGGTTTTTTATGGCAAACTGGGGCGCTGGTGCTGTCATCCTATCACTGCACGCGGTCACTCAAGTTTGTCGACGGTGTAGTGGATGGATGCCAGTGTCTCAGGATGCTCCCAAGTCTGTGTTACCTTCTGGTTCTGCCCTTTAGCTAGGCTGTAATAATTTAATTGCCGGAGTCGCTGCCACACTCCAGAAATGCTTACATTTACTTTGTCTAACATATTCCATATAGAACTAATTGTCCCTCTTCTTCCCAATGGCTGCCCGAGAAATACCGGGACAAGGAGAGACGAGCCTTTCCCGTTACCCACCCCATACAAGCATCTAGGAGATGGTCTGGCTTGCCAGTGGATGTGCCGATGCCGTGGTTGGATGTGCCATTATCGCAAGAGGACGTGCTGATGCCAACTCCCACCTGAGGCTCATCTACTCTGAAGGGACTGTGACTACTCGGCCTGGAATTAGAATCATAACTACAGGACTATATCTGGACTATACCTGAACTGTGACTGTGGACATTGCTAGCGGGCCGCCCAATGGAGGATGGGTTCCCTTTTGAGTCTTGGTCCTCCCAAGGTTTCTTCCTAAATTCCTGCCATCTTAGGGAGTTTTTCCTTGCCACTGTCGCCTTTGGCTTGCTCATTAGGGATCTGGACCCACGCAATTTGTAAAGCTGCTTTGTGACAACATGTGTTGTAAAAAGCGCTATATAAATAAAATTTGAATTGAATTGAATTGAGCTGGTTCCTCTCTACGTGGAGGAGCAGCGACTCTACTCCAAGCACCTCCCGGATGACTGTGCTCCGTACCTTATCTCTAAGGGAGAGCCCAGACACCCTGCGGAGAAAGCTCATTTCAGCCGCTTGTATTCGCAATCTCATTCTTTCGGTCACTACCCAAAGCTGGTGACCATAGGTAAGAGTTGGAACGTAGATTGACCAGTAAATTGAGAGCTTTGCCTTTTGGCTCAGCTCTCTCTTCACCACAACGGTCCGGTACAGCGACCGCAATACTGCAGCCGCAGCACCGATCCGCCTGTCAATCTCTCGTTCCATCCTTCCCTCACTCGTGAACAAGAACCCGAGATACTTAAACTCCTCCACTTGAGGCAAGGACTCACTCCCGACCCAGAGAGGGCACTCCACCCTTGTCCGACTGAGTACCATGGGCTCAGTTTTAGAGGTGCTGATTCTCATCCCGGCCGTCTTGCACTCGGCTGCAAACTGATCCAGCAAGAGCTGTAGGTCTCGGCCTGATGATGCCAACAGGACCACATCATCTGCAAAGAGAAGGCGTGGAATCCTGAGGCCACCAAATCGAACCCCCTCTGCCACTTGGCTACGCCGAGAAATTCTGTCCATAAAAGTTATGAACAGAATCGGTGACAAAGGGCAGCCTTGGCGGAGTCCAACTCCCACCGGAAACCAGTCTGACTTACTGCCGGCCATGCGAACCAAACTCCTGCTCCATTTGTACAGGGCCTGGATAGCCCGTAGCAACGGGCCCCGTACCCTATACTCCCGGAGCACCCCCCAGAGGAATACCCAAGGGACACGGTCGAATGCCTTTTCCAAATCCACAAAGCACATGTGGACTGGTTGAGCAAACTCCCATGCACCCTCTAGGACCCTCGCAAGGGAGAAAAGTTGGTCCAGTGTTCCACGACCAGGACAGAACCCACATTGTTCCTCTTGTAACTGATATTCGACTATTGAGCGGACTCTCTTCTCCAGAACCCCGCCCGCCATCTGATCCAACTCACCACTAGGTGGTGATCTGTTGACAGCTCAGCTCCTCTCTTTACCCGAGTGTCCAAGACACATGGTCGCAAGTTCGATGATACGATTACAAAATCGATCATCGAACTGCGACCTAATTTTAAAATCAATTCGGAATTTTACTGGGAGCCAATGCAGGGCCGATAAGACTGGGCTGATATGATCAAATTTACTAGTTCTAGTTAGAACTCTGGCTGCGGCAATTTTAACTACTTGAAGTTTATTTAGATTCCTATTTGAGCATCCTGACAGTAACGAGTTACAATAGTCTAATCTGGAGCTAACAAAGGTGTATACTAATTTTTCTGCATCTGCATCATGCATTTCTTAACTTGACAATGTTACTGAGATGTAGAAAAGCTATCCTAGTAGTATTATCTATTTATTTATCAAATGATAGGTCAGAGTCGAATAAGATGCCGAGATTTTTGGCTGCTGAGCCAGGAGTAATGGGGTAGTCTGCGAGATTTAGCATTAGATCTGGTATTTTCTGTCTTGCGGCCTTTGGGCCCAGAAGGAAAACCTCTGTTTTATCGCCATTAAGTTGGAGGAATTTTAGTGACATCCAGCATTTAACATCTCTTACGCAGGCATCAATTTTTCCTAATCTGGATTTGTCATCAGGTTTGGCTAATATATAAAGTTGGGTGTCATCTGCATAGCAGTGAAAGTTGAGACCATGTTTATTTATAACTATTCACAATGGTAACATATATAATGTAAATAATAGAGGTCCTAGGATAGACCCTTGTGGGACTCCATATTTCACTGCTTCTTCTTAAGTAAGAATTAAACCATGAAAGGACTGAACCCAAGATTCCAACCCACTTTTCTAACCTTTCTAGCAGGATCTTGTGATCTATTGTGTCGAAGGCTGCACTAAGATCGAGAAGCACTAATAGAGATACATAACCTTGAGCAAGAAGGAGATCATTTGTTACTTTAACTAGTGCTGTTTAAGTGCTGTGATGGGGCCTAAATCCAGATTGCAACTTTTCAAATATATGGTTCCTGTGTATATATAAGAATAACTGTTGGGCCACAGCATTTTCTATGACCACTCCTACAACATGATGTTGTAAAATGTGCTATAAATTTGACTTTGACTTTATACAATTTTATCCAGGACAGGATTGTGGTGTTCACTATTGTGAAGGATTTGCAGTGTAAATTGCTTAGTGCAATTTCCTGGTATTTTGAATTTATTCATGTGTGCTATAATGAATATATCTGGGTGGGTTGTCTGACTCCCTAATTCATGCAAGCTTAGCAGTGAAGCATTTAATGTGATTTTTTAAAATGAAACCAAACTGACAGTGATATTTGCAACTTTAAGATTATCCCAATAAAAATCCTATTTGTATTTTTCTGTCCGGGGCTCCCCTTTGTTCCAGGTATAAACCAAGGAGTGGCGTAGGCTGGCCTATTGTACATAAGGGGGCACCATATTTACAAAGTATGATCAAGGACCATTATAAACAAAGAGGACTATGATATTTACTACTACAGTAAACATTTGACTAGAACTATTATAAAATACTGCATAGAGAAATACTATTTGAGGGCTTGCCAAGGTTGTGCCTGGCTCCCAGCCAGAGACACATGCCCACTGATCAATGCTCGCACCATTCCCACCTCTACCAATTCTGTCTCATTTGAGCAACTCCTTTTGTTTTGGTTAACATGTCTGATGGACATTGTAACACGGTGAATACCTGTTCCATGAGGTTATTAATTGGAACAGACCATTGGGGGGGAGGTTGAGTTATTTGTTTGGGGATTGAGTTTGTATTTTAATATATTTGTATTTTATATAGTATTTAAAAAAAAATTTCTATGTGTAGATTGGCACCACCAGCAATGAGTTGGAAGTGTGTACTCTGAGACAATGGTTTGGGCCAACTATATAAATGGCGGAGCTTGAGAGATTTGGGAGAAGCAGATAGACAGATGATGCATAAAGAGCCGTTATTGAAATGCTGAGTAGACCTGTTCCACAATAACATGCTATGAGTGAGTGATGAAAATTTTCATGAAGGGAGTTCTAGTATATGTGTTTTATGTTGGTTTGTTTATTTAGTAAATACATTTATATAGTTTAATTGGATTTGATTTGGGGGAGGCAGTACTAATCTGAGTACTCACTCTGGGAAAGTGTGTTTGGAAACCTGAGAGATAAATAAACAACTACGGTGCGTAAATTTCCATGAAGTCTTCTGTCTCAGTTTCTCCCACGGTCATCTTGTAACAGACATGTCTGTGGATCATTCGTCATGCTCCCTCCTTGTGTTCACCACTGCAGCTATATTTTCAACCACAATTATAGGGGAGCTTTCTGTGGATTAATGTCATCATTTTTGGAAGTTTCTGTTTGTGGAAGTGTCTGTCACACACTAGTGATCACTAGGGTGCTGTGGTGCACACGTGCCCATAGTGGTTCTGCAGCCCTAGCCCAGCGCCCGGGGAGCAGTTGGGGTTAGGTGCCTTGCTCAAGGGCACCCCAGTCATGGCCTCAGGCCTGGGAATCGAACCCACGACCCTCCGGTCACCAGACCGGTTCCCTAACGACCAGACTATGACTATCCTATAGAAATGTTAGTCCTATAGTGAGTATAAATGATAATAGCAGCAAACAAGACTGGCATCAAAGCAGCATGATGAATGAAGGCGCCTTACTCAGGGCGAGAGTCTTCCAGGCTCGGATTGCTGTCCACTGGTGCCAGCAGGAATACGTGGTATTTTGAGGTACAAAATACACCCACACATATTTTCCGAGGTTATGCCAAGCACTCACAGTGACCTAGCTGTTTGGTGAAGTTGAGCGACGATGTATGAGCGGGTCCATTGCAGACCGCTGCACACTTGGTTGAGTAATCAAGGCCTTCGTGGACTTGGACAGGTGTGCTCGCTCTCCAGTCTTTATGCGCTACTGTAGAATTTGTATTTATTTCTTCTAAAGACAGAATTAATCCTAACTGTACAAACAAACACAGGAGGCAAGATAACTTTGCGACACGCGTTAGAGCAAATTAAGTGAGTTTAAACGAACTCACAGCTAAACAAATGTTAGGCTTTACTTAATATATTATATACTTAGTTCTTGGATTCCCTTGAGATTGACGTTTTCATGGAAATCCAGGCACATTTCTTGTAGCAATGTTTCAGCTTCTTTCCAACTCCTAATTCCAACTTCCACTTCTACTAACTTTTCTTAGCAGGTTACTAAGTTTTAGTATTGATCCAAGGGCGTTGCGAGAAGGGAGGGACTAGCTGTCATGAATATTCATTGTTAAAGCATTTCCCTCCAGTTGGAAAATAAAGAAACAAAGACACAGGAGCCTGGACAAGAGAGAAAAAGTTAAATTACATATCAACAGACACGGAATAGTGTATACTTTTAAATAAGCTGTCATTCTATAAAAAAATACTTTCCACAAGGGACTCATATGCCTATTGTCACGGTGAGGGAGGCTCCCCTCCCGGTCACCTACGGTACAGCGGCAGTTGTCCTGTTGTTGTTGCGTTGTGTACTTCCCTCAGGTGGGTGGGGCTTATTAGCTCCCTCACCTGACGGTAGTTTGTCTGTCTATAAATGCCTTGTCTATGTACCAGTTGACTGCTGGTTATTGTATCCTTAATTTGGATCAGTGCACGGGATTTTGGTTAGCGCACATTATTTATGACCTGCTGACGCTGCTACCTGCTGACGCTGCTACCTGCTGACGCTGCTGTGGGAGTGTTTTTCTGATCTTACGATTACGCTAACTTTACGATTATTTTCTAATTTGTGACCACTATTTCCCTACTGTTCCTAACTGTTGCCTTCCTAGACCACTTTCACAGGTAGTTTTTCCACAGTCGAGGCGAGAAACTGCTTGTTCCTGCCACAACGACAAACTGCTAGCGTAAGTTCCTAAATTTTGGCTAAACGCGGTAAGTTTTTTGATTTATCTATGGCTGGTGCTGGTTTGTTTGCCTGTTCGGAGTGTGGCATGTTTAGTTTAGCCCCTTTCGCCGCTGATAATAGTAATAGCATTTGTAATAGGTGCCAGTTAGTCACTTCCCTCGCGGCAAAAGTGGAAAGTTTAGAGCGCCGCCCACTCATTATTAAGGGATAGAGAGCAAGAGTCAGCTGTAGCGGTGGACGCGCCAGGGAGAGCTAGTGCCTCCGCGACTCCGGTATTAGAGCCCTTACAGCGGGGCGCATGGGTGACGTCTCGGCGGCATAGTCGGAGAGCGAGGGCTGCAGCTAACGCTAACGCCAACGCTAGCCCACCAGAACACCACTCCCCAGTTCATGTGTCCAACAGGTTTGCCCCGCTCAGTGAAACACCCACTGAGGAACGAACTCTGGTCATAGGCGATTCTATCGTTCGGCACGTGAAAGTAGCTAATCCTTTAGGGGCTCCAGCGGTTACAGTCAGTTGTTTATCGGGAGCCAGAGCACCGGACATTAGTGGCAATCTTAGACTATTAGCTAAAACGAGATTTTCCAGGATAGTTATACATGTAGGGGCCAACGATATACGCCTGCGGCAGTCCGAAGTGACTAAAGCTAATATTAAAGAGGTGGTTAAACTGGCCCAGACTATGTCCGATGCAGTAATTTGCTCTGGTCCCATCCCAATGCGGCGCGGGCGATGAGCAATACAGCAGGCTCACGGCGTTAAACCGTTGGATGTCTGAGTGGTGTAACGAAAATCATGTGGGCTATATTGACAACTATAGAATTTTCGAGGGCAAGCCTGGTCTTTTAGGCAGGGATGGTGTCCACCCCACTCGGGATGGCGCCGCCCTGCTTTCCTGCAGCATAGCCCATAGCCTGTTAATTAGTCGGCAGAGTAGTATTAGGAGCTGCTGACGATCCAGAGTCCCGACCAGGCCGCAGACAAACCGGCTTACCCGACTGTCTGCACGCTGCCAAGAGGCGTCACCAAGTTCCTATAGAATTGAGACTGTGTCTGTGCCCCGCGTTAAATTCAATCATAGGAAAATTAAAATAGTCCGTCCAAAATTTTTAACTACTATTCAAACCTCGCATCCGATTATTAGTAGCAATATAACCAATCTGAAAATCGGATTACTCAATATTCGATCGCTCAATTCTAAAGCAGCTATTGTGAACGAGATTATAAACGACCAGAAAATTGATATTTTATGTCTCACAGAAACCTGGATTCGATCTGGCGAATATTTAACTTTAAATGAGGCCACACCTGTGGGATACAGTTATATTCATAGACCAAGATTGTTAGGCAGAGGAGGAGGAATATGCATAATCTACAGAAATTCTTTAGAAGTCCACCAGAAACACTATGATCTCTCCAATTCTTTTGAGATGCTATCTATTAATATAACTAATCCGGCTACAAACAATGAAGCTCTCTCACTCACTAATGTGTACAGACCGCCAGGGCCCTACTCAGACTTTATAAACGATTTCAGTAATTTTGCAGCAAACTTAGCAATATGTAGTGACAAAATAATAATGGTAGGAGACTTTAACATACACTTTGAGAAGGCAGAGGATCCGCTGAAAATGGCATTTAGTTCGATATTGAACTCTGTCGGTATTATTCAAAATGTCACGGGACCTACTCATTATCACAATCATACTTTAGATTTGATTCTGACGCTGGGTACCGACGTAGCTAATATAAATACATTTCCGCAAACCACAGCAATCTCCGATCACTATCTAATCTCATTCGAGCTACATCTTAACCTAAATACCCGCCAGTCTCCACGGAATTGTTTAAAACGCCGATAAATTCGTCAACCGCCACACAGTTTACTGAAACCATCCCAGATTTAACGACTTTAGCCTACTCGCCAACAGATCCAGAGGAGTTAGACAGTTTAACCGACTGCTTAGAGAATACTTGTAGATCAGCTCTAGATATAGTAGCTCCATTCAAACATAAAAAGGTCAGACTTAAAAAGCTCGCCCCTGGTACACCGACCAAACTCGTAATTTAAAACAAATAGCACGTAAATTAGAGCGGAACTGGCACTCTACTAAGCTGGAAGTATTCCACTGTGCCTGGAAGGATAGCCTTATTGAATACAAAGGGGCACTTACTAAAGCACGGTCAACATACCTAGCCTCACTGATCGAAAAAAATAAAAATAATCCTAGATTTCTTTTTAGTACTATTTCTAAACTTACAAAAAAAAATCAAACCAGCGCTGAACATCAGATTCCAGGGAACCTAACTAGTAATGTATTTATGGATTTCTTTGATAATAAAATAGAGAATATTAGACTAAATATAAATCCTTCTATAGGTAATTCATCTGGTTTGTCATCTGGATTGGCTGATATTGAACAAAATCTAGCATTAGAAGAAAAGCTTGAAGCTTTTCATCCACTCCCACAACTAGAATTGGAGAAAATAATTTCATCGTTAAATTCTACTACTTGCACATTAGACTCGATTCCCTCTAAATTACTCAAAGAGGTTTTACCAGTTGTAATCGAACCTCTTTTAAATATAGTTAACTCATCCATCACAATGGGTCACATGCCCAGATCCTGTAAACTAGCAGTCATTAAACCCCTGATCAAGAAACCAAATCTTGATCCTAATGTACTATCTAGCTACAGACCCATCTCGAACCTATCATTTATATCTAAGATCATAGAAAAAGCTGTGGCCAAACAGTTATGCTTATATCTGCACAGGAACCACATATTTGAAAAATTCCAATCTGGATTTAGGCCCCACCACAGCACTGAAACAGCACTAGTTAAAGTAACAAATGATCTCCTTCTTGCCTCTGATCAAGGTTATGTATCTCTATTAGTGCTTCTTGATCTTAGTGCAGCCTTCGACACAATAGATCACAAGATCCTGCTAGAAAGGTTAGAAAACTGGGTTGGAATCTCGGTACAGCCCTGTCATGGTTTAATTCTTACTTAACCAATCGCTATCAGTTTGTAGAGCTCGATAATATTCCCTCCAAACACTCAGAAGTGAAATATGGAGTCCCGCAAGGCTCCATCCTAGGACCACTATTATTTACATTATATATGTTACCATTAGGAATAGTTATAAATAAACATGGTGTCAACTTTCACTGCTATGCAGATGACACCCAACTTTATATATCAGCCAAACCTGATGACAAATCCAGATTAGGAAAAATCGAGGCCTGCGTAAGTGATATTAAATGTTGGATGTCGCTAAACTTCCTCCACCTTAATGGTGACAAAACGGAGGTTCTCCTTCTGGGCCCAAAGGCCACAAGACAGAAAATACCAGATCTAATGTTAAATCTTGCAGATTACCCCATTACTCCTGGCTCGGTAGCCAAAAATCTCGGCGTCTTATTCGACTCTGACCTATCATTTGATAAATACATAGATAATACTACCAGGATAGCTTTTCTACATCTCCGTAACATTGCCAAGTTAAGAAATGCATTATCCCAGCATGATGCAGAAAAACTAGTACACGCCTTTGTTAGCTCCAGATTAGATTATTGTAACTCGTTACTGTCAGGATGCTCAAATAGGAATATAAATAAACTTCAAGTAGTTCAAAATGCCGCAGTCAGAGTTCTAACTAGAACTAGGAAATTTGAACATATCAGCCCAGTCTTATCGGCCCTGCACTGGCTCCCAGTAAAATTCCATATTGATTTTAAAATTATTCTATTGAATTATAAAGCACTGCATGGACTTGCTCCTGACTACCTCCAAGAGCTTATCTCTTATTATGAACCCCCGCGACCACTACGATCCCAAGGTGCTGGCCTCTTATTAGTTCCATCAATTAATAAAGTAACAGCAGGGGGAAGAGCCTTTTCTTATAAGGCCCCCAACTATGGAATAGTCTTCCAGAATGTGTCCGGGACTCTGGCACAGTCTCAATCTTTAAGTCTAGGTTGAAAACTTACTTGTTTGATCTAGCATTTGGTAATTAATGTGCCCCTTTAGATAAGGTAACAGATCCAGGGGTTCATGGGCAAAGGGTTTTTATGGCAAACTGGGGCGCTGGTGCTGTCATCCTATCACTGCACGCGGTCACTCAAGTTTGTCGACGGTGTAGTGGATGGATGCCAGTGTCTCAGGATGCTCCCAAGTCTGTGTTACCTTCTGGTTCTGCCCTTTAGCTAGGCTGTAATAATTTAATTGCCGGAGTCGCTGCCACACTCAAGAAATGTTTACATTTACTTTGTCTAACATATTCCATATAGAACTAATTGCCCCTCTTCTTCCCAATGGCTGCCCGAGAAATACCGGGACAAGGAAAGACGAGCCTTTCCCGTTACCCACCCCATACAAGCATCTAGGAGATGGTCTGGCTTGCCAGTGGATGTGCCGATGCCGTGGTCGGATGTGCCATTATCGCAAGAGGACGCGCTGATGCCAACCCCCACCTGAGGCTCATCGACTCTGAAGGGACTGTGACTACTCGGCCTGGAATATATCTGGACTATACATGACCTGTGAATGTGGACATTGCTAGCGGGCCGCCCAATGGAGGATGGGTTCCCTTTTGAGTCTTGGTCCTCCCAAGGTTTCTTCCTAAATTCCTGCCATCTTAGGGAGTTTTTCCTTGCCACTGTCGCCTTTGGCTTGCTCATTAGGGATCTGGACCCACGCAATTTGTAAAGCTGCTTTGTGACAACATGTGTTGTAAAAAGCGCTATATAAATAAAATTGAATTGAAAATTGAATTTATTAAACCCCTCTTTTTCTCTGAGACTTGGCGTGATCGCTTCCTTTTCGTTCGCACCTCCTGCCCGTCACACCTATATTGTACAATACATTACCAAGAGATTCATGATCATTGAAGTAGTCCAACTAATGCCTCATTACCCTAATATTTAAAATAGATAATCTGTTTCACAAATGTTAAAACCATGTAGATAGAAGACAAGAAAGGGGATAAAACATATCTTTGTGGTGTACGTTATTCACAATTGTCCACACTGATTCCCTTTCATTAATTACAACCCTTTGATGGTGATTTGTGAGAAATTCTTGTCTTCATTCTTCAAATTCTTAAATGTCTTCGAAGAAAGATGCCAGCACTGGTTGCAAGATCAAACAGACATTGAAAAAAGAATGTGTGTCTTCATAGTATTTACAGCAGAGCTAAAATATATAAAACACACACTCACACAGGCAATCTAGAGTGACCAATCAACCTAGCATGCATGTCTTTGGACTGTGGGAGGAAACCGGAGTACCTGGAGAAAACCCACGCAGGCACAGGGAGAACATGCAAACTCCACACAGAGCAGCCCAGATCGCCTTGCTGTGAGGCGACAGTGCTAACCACCACACCACCATGCCGCCGCATGGGAATCACATATTTGAAACATTCCAATCTGGATTTAGGCCCCACCACAGTACTGAAACAGCCCTAGTTAAAGTAACAAATGATCTCCTTCTTGCCTCAGATCAAGGCTATATATCTTAGTGCTTCTCAATCTTAGTGCAGCTTTCGACACAACAGATCACAGTATCCTGCTAGAACGGTTAGAAAACTTAATTCTTACTTAACTAATCGCTATCAGTTTGTAGAGCTCAATAATATTCCAAATGCACAAAAGTGAAATATGTAGTCCCGCAAGGCTCCATCTTAGAACCACTATTATTTACATTATACATGGTACCATTGGGCATAGTTATAAACAAACATGGTGTCAACTTTCACTGCTATGCAGATGACACCCAACTTTGCAAATCAGCCAAACCTGATGACAAATCCAGTTTAGGAAAAATTGAGGCCTACGTAAGAGATGTTAAATGCTGGATGTCACTAAAATTCCTCCAACTTAATGTTGACAAAACAGAGGTTTTCCTTCTGGGCCCAAAGGCCGCAAGACAGAAAATACCAGATCTAATGCTAAATCTCGCAGACTAGCCCATTACTCCATTTGGCTCTGTAGCCAAAAATCTCGGCGTCATACTCGACTCTGACCTATCATTTGATAAATACATAGATAATAATACTAGGATAGCTTTTCTACATCTCCACAACATTGTCAAGCTCAGAAATGCGTTATCCCAGCATGATACAGAACTAGACTAGAACTAGAAAATTCGATAATATCAGGCCAGTCTTATCAGCCATGCATTGGCTTGCAGTTAAAGTTTTTTCTTGCCACTGTTGCCCTTGGCTTGGACTCAGATACTTGTAATGCTGCTTTGTGACATCAAACTGTTGTAAAAAGCACTATATAAATAAATTGTATTTGATTGATATATGGGTTTTATTAACGAATGGCGCTAGTTTAGTAACGTGGCAGCAGCACATGCAACACAAACAAGACTCACAAAGACGAACACGGGACAAGACTAACTCACACAATATATACGCAACGTATATCAAGCACCATGTGTAATTCATCGGACTAACGAGACGGGTGAACACATACACAAACTGCCACACCACGGACTACACATACACACGCCCGAAGGGAGGGTCCGGGGCTGTAACGTGACAATCAGTCTTAAAAACCTTTATAAATATGACATTTCAAAGAAAACTTTGATTATCTGAACACTGCAACGTTCACCATCAGCTACCTTTTATTATTATTATTTTTAATTATATACCACTTTTGAATGCATGAATAAGCATTCCATGTTCACATTAAAAAAGGAATTAAATGAGCGTTTATTGCATTTTGTAAATATTTGAATGTTTTTAACTAAGAACATTTGACTTTATTTTGACTTTATTCAAATTATTAGTCCCTGTGACGTATTTAGGTCGACAGCAGGAGGCGAGGGTAGCGAGCTTCCTTGTTTATTTAAATCCATGCTCTTACAGGGATAAATCAAAATAAAGGCAATTCTGCCCAGTAAAACGACAAACAGAATAGAAATGGTTTCAAAGTTCCAAGGCGTTGTTCAGGAGCAGCGAGTCTTCCTTGAGATCCGTAAGGCGTGATCTTCCAAGTGAGGCCAATGCGCAGCACTGAACGACAGGACCTGTGGGCTTAAGAAGGGATCCCAAATACCGTGCACAGGTGATTAGTATTCGGGTGAATGAGAAGGAGGGAGTGACGTGGTGTGTGTGGGTGTGCGTCTGCGCCAGGTGAGGGTGTGACGTGTGCCAGGTGCTCTCGCGGGTGCCCTCTGGTGGCGATCCCGCCTTCTCACCGTGACAGTCCCACTCTCGCGGCATTACATTGGCTTCCGATTAAACATCGAATTGAATTTAAAATTCTTCTCTTAACCTATAAGGCGTTAAATGGTCTTGCCCCACAATATCTGAGTGAACTCATTGCTTACTACAACCCATCTCGCCCTTTACGCTCCCAAAATGCTGGATTTCTCTTAGTTCCAAAAATTTGTAAGACTACAGCCGGAGGCAGAGCTTTCTCCTTTAAAGCCCCTCAATTATGGAATAGCTTCCATAATTCAGTTAAATATTCCCCTAGTAAGGTGCGGGGCTCAGGGGCCCCCAGACGTTGAGATTTCTGGTAATCTGAGATGTTGATGCTGTCATCCAGCTGTGTCATGGCATCACTCTAGTTGTGACTGACTTGACTGGAAAGCAATGTCTCAGTGAGCCCTCATGACTGTGGTCACCTCTGGACCCCTCCCTTTAGTTAAGCTGCTATAGATTAGCCTGCCGGAGCTACATGCTAATCACTGGCACATGAGCTATGTACATTTAAATCAATGGTGGTTAAACTGACATCCTCACACTCAGTCTGTATTGTCCATCTTTTTGCATGCTTCTACCCAAGACGACTGCATGCAAGCACCTACAAGCACCTGGGAGATGGTCTGGCTCGCCGGTGGATGTACTGATGCCGGGGTTGGATGTACCATTGTCGTAAGGGGACGTGCTGATGCTGGCTCCTACCTGAGATGCACCATCTGCACCGAAGGGACTGTGACTACTTGGCCGGGGAACAAGAACTTTAAGCTATAACTGTAGAACCACCTCTTGTTCACAAATACGGACTGGTGCTAACGGGCCGCCCAATGGAGGATGGGTTCCCTTTTGAGTCTTGGTCCTCCCAAGGTTTCTTCCTATTCCCCACCATTTTAGGGAGTTTTTCCTTGCCACTGTCGCCTTTGGCTTGCTCATTAGGGATCTGGACCCATACAATTTGTAAAGCTGCTTTGAGACAACATGTGTTGTAAAAAGCGCTATATAAATAAAATTGACTTGACTTGACTATTGATTTGAAAAATGTTAATTAATATTGTATGCAGAAATTAAGTTTACTAAAAGAACGGATTGATTGAGTTAAACCTAAATTAAGTAAAGTTTACTAAAAGAGGATTGAGTAAAAGATACTAGTTTTAAACTTAAACTTTTTTTAAGTGAATGTAACTCTTTTTTCAGTGTATGGGATTATCACCGTTCTCACAATTGGGAAGAATTAGTTTGTTTATCTTAACGTCATCAAATCAGTTTTAAGCAATGAAGCAAAAAGTAAAGCTTTTATTGTTAATTAATAACTGAGTACCCAGCCCCCTCTCAGTAGTGCTTTGGCAAATCATTTATCACTTAAATAATCTGTAATCTGACCCATGGTGCCTTTGTGGATGCTTAAGGAATTATAACAAAGATGTGTGGCTTCTGTAACACAAGCAGGGGAATATGAATGAGAAGAAATGATGAGGCATTTCTACTGTATGATGAAATTCCCCTCCCCTCCACCTCCCCCAAGTTACCTCTTTATCACTGATTTTAAAGAAAGTGCTGCCTACACAGTGATTTGGATTTTTTTACCCTCCAAAAGGGCATTTCTTGACAGGTTTGTTTTTTTTAATGGAAGAGAGGGATTCAGCAAAGATTTAACAGAAGCTTTAAATTTAACTTCATCTAATTCCAAAGAATAATTATAATAAACAGGCCATGTAGTGGACTGGCGACCTGCCCATGGTGTACCCTGCCTTCGTCCGGAGATGCTGGGATTGGCTCCAGGCCCCCGTGACCCCGACTAGCGGGATTAAGCGGTACAGATAATGAATGAATGAGTTATAATAAACAACAACAATCATACTCTTTTCTTAGTATAACAAGACTATCCATTCAGCACATTCTGCCTTCTAGTTTCTGGGGACATACTGAAAATTACTGCCTAGGGCTTATTCTTAAGTACTTCTTATGCATAATTCTAGTAACAAAATTACCCATGTTTAACCACAGGTCTACTATAACAGTCCTAATCAGAGTCTTTGGAATATCAGAGTGACATGATAGTGTAATGGGGTGACAGAAGCAGCAGACACAGAGGATGGTGCCGTGTTCTCTTTAATGTCCATTTCCATGATAGGCACAGCTCAGTAAATAAGGAATAAAGAGACAAAGGAGCATAGCGTGCTCTAAACTATAACTTGGCCCAGACGACGGTAGGACGGCAGCAGACGTCCAGCAGGTCCGGAATACACAATGAATGCACAGACCTGTGGACTTAAGATGGGAGCGTGTGTAATGAGGGACAGGTGCAGGTGATTAGTATGATGGAGATTGAGACCAAGGGAGTGAATGGGAGGTGGAGTGTTGTGAAGTGGCCGGCTCCCCTGTGGAGCCAGTCCGGCCTACTGTGACAGATAGTTTCATTAGCTTGGCAGCTGGCATGCTGGGCCATAAGCTCTGCCAGGTGGAGAATCTCCTCAAGTACAGATAATGCAGCCCTATACTTCTACTTTTCTTTGTCAATATCTTGTCATTATCTAGGAGTATGTATATGGAAGTTATTCTTTGTCAATATTAAAATGAAAATGTAATGCACAAAATGGCAATGTAATCCTAGATTTGCTCATACAAGCAAATTTGAGCTCAAAATTCAAATTCAAATTCAAGAACTTGGTAGATGTCTATTTATATTTCATTTACACATACATTTTGCTGCTTTATTTGTGCCTTTATTTAACCCTTGTATTGTGTTAGAAATCTGCACACGTCTTTTGTGTTAGTGCGTCAATTTTGTGGTGGGTGTGTGGTGAGTCACACCTTTTATGTGCAACAGCAAGTATTCTATGCTGGGTCAGATTTGACCCATAACACCACAAATGTCACTTTTTTAATTTGAGACATTTAGAATTGACTAAAATTATAATAATTGCTTTTATTTTGTTAAAATAGCTGTTTCTGAGGATATCATGAAATCTTGTTCCAAAACAGAAAAGCAAACAGTACTTTTTACACACCTGAACTTGAAAGCGGGTCAAATTTGACCCGAACACAATATAAATGAAAATGTATTTCCCGATCATGCAAAGATTGTATCAAAATTATAATTAAAATGTTATTCACTTAATAAGCATTTGCATTCCATGATAATGCGTTTGAAATGTAATTTTCAACCTCACCACCACACTAAAAAGAAGTCAAAATTACTATGTTACATTAGGTACTTCTTCCTCCACACATCAAAAAATAACTTGTGGGGTACCCCAAGGATCAATTCTTGGGCCTTTACTGTTCAACCTATATATGCTTCCATTACCACATATCATTAACAAACATGGCATTAGTTATCATCAATATGCGGATGACACTCAACTTTACATTTCTCTAGAACCTAAAGCCCTAAAATCAATTAGCTCACTGTTTGAGTGCATAGGTGATATACAGACATGGATGTCTGACAATTTTCTGCAATTAAATAAAGAGAAGACAGAGGTTCTTGTTCTTGGTAGTGACTCACAAAGGGAAGATGTTCAGACCTATTTAAATAAAATTAATATGAAAGCCAAACAATATGTTAAGAACTTGGGCGTCACTTTTGATAATGAGCTAAGATTTAAATCACACATCATGACCACATGCAAGACAGCTTATTTTCACCTCCGAAACATCGTTAAGGTCCGAGATATGCTCTCTCCTGCTGATAGTGAAAAACTTGTCCATGCATTTATCACATCAAGGCTTGATTATTGTAACGCTGTCTTATCTGCTCTCCCAAAGAGCTCGATTTCTCAGCTACAGCGAGTTCAGAATGCTGCTGCAAGGGTCCTGACCCGCACGAGAAAGAGGGATCATATTACACCTGCGCTCCACTCACTGCACTGGCTACCTGTCAGCTTTAGAATAGATTTTAAGGTTCTGGTGATGGTTTTAAATGTCTTCATGGTCTTGCTCCTCTTTACCTCAGTGAAATGATAGTTAGATATGTTCCAATCAGGTCTCTCAGGTCGTCAAACAGTAATCTACTGGTGATTCCTAAAAGCCGATTAAAGATTGGTGAGGGTGCCTTCAGCCGTTATGGCCCAAAACTCTGGAACTCTCTTCCTGAGGAGGTCAGAGACATTTCATCCCTGCATAGCTTCAAGAGGAGTCTTAAAACCTTCCTGTTTAGATCTGCTTTTAGTTAAGCTATGTCTGTACTAGGTTTCCATTTTATTTACTTTCTTCATCATTTTCTTTAGTTACATTTTATGTTTGTTCTAATTATTTTAATAGTTCTATTTACCAAAGTACTTTATTACATATGATTATTATATTACATTTTCATTTTAATATTGACAAAGAATAACTTCCATATACGTATGCTATTTTAGTGCCATGTATATTTAGTTTTACCTAGACTGGCCAAATGTATAACACAAAACATTTAATCACAACCCACAAACCTTTTTTTTTCTCTATATTGTACTATGAGAGCTGTTTGCATAATGGTACTGGTGGTAATGATGTAATGTAATAATTAAGATTGGTCTCCAGATTTAAAGTGGTGAAAATGGACATTTCCTTGATGCCAACAGTGGAGTGTGGTTAAATAACAGCACTATACCTGTACCAGCAGGACTCTTTGTCTCATTGTGTGATACCTGGTAGGGGTGAGGCTACAGAATAGCACCTGTGCCCTATGAATTATTACTACCCAGCACCTGTAAACTAGAGAGAGAAGAGTGAGAGACTCTGTATGCTAGAATGCATGTGTAGGTGTCTATATGTCCGTTCACACATATGCAGAGACACAAATGCACACAGAAATATGGTGACCATCTGGCTGTAGCATTTAGATATCACACAGTCAGAGCTGAACTTGCATTAGTGAGGTATTAAATAGCATCCCATGTCACTTAATGCGATACTGACAGTAGATATTGTGTTTTGTATGGTACCATATGGAACAAAAGAAATGACACTGGTTGATACTGGGTACACACAGCATACACATGCAGACTTTAACACTCCCCCTTCTCTAGGAAAAGAAAATCTCAAGAAGTATCAAGAAGAGGACATGTCCGGGTATAACAGGACATCTGGTCACCCTATCCAAGATATGTATGCAATACTTCACAAAGTGTCCAGGCAAAGTTCTGGTATATATCATGGCATTTTGAAGAGAAACAGGTGAGACCTAATGCTGAGGGAGGAGGTCAGATGACGCAGGGAATTCTCGGAATGACATTACTTGACAACTTTGTTAATCAAGGATGTTATAGCTGCTGTTTTGCATGTATTTTGTTGGAGTTGGGTTATTCCAGTGTATATATTAATGCCTGTAAATGTATATTTTGAGATTATGAATTGCATTGAGTAGAATTTGTAATTACTGTAATTTAATCATTACTGTCCCACTGTGATGCAACCTATGACCTCATGTGAAAGGGCAATAGATTATGACATGAAGCGAGAACTGTGGGTCAAGGGGGTAGAAGAGCTTGGTAATACAAATTGTTTTGTCCACCCTCATATAGCCTATCAACTATAACTGTAAAAGCAGCTTTCTTTCTCTTTTTTTGTACCTGTGATTAAACCATATGTAACACTTCACAAGGGGAGGATAGATGCAAGTGCAGGAGAGGAGGGGTTTAATCAGAATTAACACGACAGACACAAATCTACAGATGACAAGATGGACAAGATGTACACTTCAAATGAGTGTGTGTGTCATACAAGCTAAGCTTTAAAAGAAATAAGCAACAAAGTGCCAAAAATCCTGGATTCTAGTTACAAAGTTTATGTAGAAATATTATTAACATAAAGCGTTTCTATCAGTGAGGTCTTGCACTTTGAAAATGTGACTACACTGTAACTAAAGATACAGTGTATAATATGTAGACTCCTGTCTGGTGTAAATGGGTGAAAGAACTGTATCATGTACCCACACAAAGACCTTTTACTAGAGTTCTTCAGGTGTTGAGATGTGGGCTTATTGACAGGGGCTTATTAATTATCTCCTGTCTCTGAAAGAAAGAGTTACTCCATGCTTTTGGAAGAAAATGTTAATTCCTCATACTTATCAAAAATGAAAGCTACTTCATGGTTCTCTATGCTTCTTTGACTATTTTGTCTGCATTTATGATGGAGTAATAACAATTTTATGCATTTCTTGATGTATTTTTCTTTATAGAAGAATTAGTCAACTATACAATTGCTCACTTTTTAAAGGATTCATTTGGAAACAAATAAATGATTGAATGAATTAACATGTATAATTTTTAAAATGGTTTCACATGGATTATGACAAAATTATTTTTCACTTTTTGAATTTAATAAACTGTCCGGAAAAATAAATAATTATGTTATGTCAGCACCATGGACAGCTCATTTAAACCTATTCTCATACAGGGATGATCATCTCTCTCACTAATAGACAGTCAAAATACTACTAATTGAATCTGGAAAAAAAAGAAAATATAAAAATTATATGTAGGTATATACTACCAATAGCATATGGTCGCATTGATTCTTATCAAACTATGTGTAAATCGTTGAGTTTTCGTATTGTCACGCATAATAATTATCTTGCAGAAACGAAATCGAAATGAATGAGAGCAGAATGTAGTGAAAAAAAAACATGTAATATCTTTCACTAGTGACTCAAATTTGGATTAACGTTAAGGCGAATTTTTGTTTGCCCTTCCTACGCCTTTAAATGGCGTGTTTTGGAGTATGCAGTGGGCGGACCAGTGGCGCTCGTGAGTAAGTCTGGTTGTAGCGCGCATCGAACTGGGATTTGGGATGCTCGGGCTAAGAACGTTGCCTGTCCCGCTGCATTGTAATTAACCTTCGCATCACTCCATCACTTGCAGCTTCCATTAAATAAGGAATTGATATATTTCTTTATAAGATCTTGGAATATAAACAGAAGAGATGTGCTCTTCCAAATTAAAGGTAAATAATGACATCTATTTGTGAGAGGTTTAACTAGACACACTCAAAAGCCTTTGGTGGACAGCTTATTATCTGACAGAGTATAAATGGATAATATTTCGTCTTCCAGTTACTGTGTTCGTATATACAGCTTCATTGTTTGAGTTTGCTAAATTGCTTTAGGTTTTAGTGTCCGAGCTTGGGCACGTTACGTCAATTGATTGTAAAAATTATCCCTGAATTTGAACGTCTATTTTGTTTTTCTTTAATCGTAATATATGGATCACTATCATAGATCTGAAATGACGTATTGCTTACCTTATAGACGTGCTATACAATTTCCTATTTACTCATGAGAAAATGTCGAATTCTTCAGCCTGACATCAACTGGGTAGAGGGGGCAAAATGTTTCTGTTCAGTGGTCTGATTGAGTAGCAATCCTTGTGATGCCGCTGCAGCTGAAACAGACATAGAACATTTCAAGTAACCCAGTTATTGCACTCACATCGAGTATCCCACTATTTATCCACCTCACGTCAGTTCCTTTCATGCCCTTGCAAGCAAGCGAATTTCCACATATAACTAATCTGAATTTTGGGGGTTAATACCTGCAATTTGTATCGGCACTTAGATTAGCAAAATTCCCAATGTCACTTGGACTAATCCGTAGAGGATTCAAATCTTGAGTCCACAGGATTTTTTATTGCGAAAACTGGGCTTTATTATTTTATTGTCCTCTGAGCAAATATGCGCCATTGCTCACTTTGTTTACTGATGTTAAACTGAACCACCATCTAAAATGAGAACAATCTAACGAAAAGCGATCGCGGCAGGAGGGCGCCTGAGTTTGCCAAGGCTCAAGTAAATCCGGGGTAATCGTGAGATGAACGATTCCTGCATGTCGGGAAACATACAAAAATATTATAGTCTGCTCTGACAATTCGCAATTCAGTGATATTTTGAATTCTGAACTATATCATACTGCAGATTTAAACGTGCAAATAATACAGAGCATGGATAACGAATTATATGGAATAAAATAAGGCACAACAGTGCAGTGGTAGCAAGTTCCTTATCCCTTCTTTTCAGATGTCTTGTAACCAGCATTGTCACCTAAAAGTGTACTCATAATTTTAACTTATGCGGAAATAAGTAATTGACATATCATCTCTGTTCACTTAATTTGATGCACATCATTTGGAACTAGATAGCCTGGTATTGTCTTTCTAATAAATCCGCCTGTTGATTGTAGGGGGATAGTGGATGGTAGTTGTCATGTGCTGTGCATCAGTGTCAGGTTTCAGACATTCTCTTAGCAATAGAGCTGGCACACACCATTTAACTGAAATCTACTCAGTGGTGATAACTGTCCCATCCCATATTTATGTCTTCCAAATAATTTGAAAGTTTTTGCATTTTTATTTATTTTTTTGGATTTCCAAAAATGGAATACTGGCTCACCACTGTCATATGAAGATGGCCTAGTGTTGTTAGAGGAGACACTATGCATCATTGCAGGTATCAGTTATCTGAGCTCAATAGCTCCCTGCCAGGGAGAGATTAACTATTCAGGGCAGGTGGTTAAAGGAGCTATTGTGTTCCACTGCTGTAGAACTTCTACAATTGGGGAGGGTATTGTCGACTGAAACACCATGCCAAAGCAACAGCAAGGGCATAGAAGGATGAAATTATACACACATACAGGTTCCCTGAGTGAGTCACCTGATCAGCCAGTATATGCTGTAAATACTTGGGTATTGTGGCAAGGGAAATCTATTATATAGCTGCCTTTGTGTCTTGATTCACAATTAAGACACACAAGATACTTGTATCATTATTATTTTATTATTATTGTTGTTAGTGTTAATATCATTATTTGCAGAATTGTGAAAATATTGACAGTGTCTGTCTCCAGTCTGTTTGATAGCCATTAGAGAGGAATGGCTCTGAATCCTCATAACTGAAAACATTGTAAACAACTGGGGTAGATCTGTAAAATAGTGAAAAAATGTCTAAGTGAATTCTCTTAGGGGGCATGACATAGGGAATAAAAAGACATTGATTACAGTTCCTCTTAGCACAAAATGAGACTGATGTCTAGCCTTCAACATGAGCCTTTAAAGAGTGAGCACAACAAAGAGAAAATACAAATCTGACTATGTCTTGCAAAGTGAAAATGCAATGAATCAATTTCAATATATGTTAAGAATACACATTGTGGTGTCAAAGACAATGTCATTAAGCAGCTCAGAACACTATAATCTAACTTTCTGGACATGTCAGGCCAAGTCAAGGTCACTGAGGTCATTAGCTAAGATAATCACTTAACTATTAAGAATATGTTAATCAATCTGCGTTATTTGTTCTTCACAGGTTCATTATAAAAACACCAAACGCTTTTAGAATGTGGCAACATTCCAAGTCAAACATTACAAGTCAAATCCAGCATGGAGGACATACATTCTAAATCTGGAAGTTGGTTCAAATAAATGACATCAGAGAAGCTTCTCTAACACTGACTGTACAAGGTGAATAAGTTTCTCTCCTCAAGGAAGTTCTGTCATTTGGAATTCACAGCCTGAATTTGGGATGTGTTTTCTTCCATCTCAACAGCCTTGCCTTTTTTGCCCACACCTTTCGCATAAAGAGTATATGCTGACTTTTCAACAATCACCTTGTCATCTTCTGGGAAAATCAATTAGAGAATCTGACTGTTGAACCAAGGTAAACAGGATTTTGTTTTTTACCCAAGCAACAGTGCAATAAATTTATTTTTGTCATGTCTCCCCTTTGCCAACCACATAATGTATTTTTCCTGTTCTGTACATTCTTGGGCATGGGCCTGGGTCTGGAGTTCACAGGCTCCCAAGGCCAGTGGGCCCGTTATCTACGTTGGGATGCCAGCACAAAAAGCGACCTCACATTTCAGTTCAAAACAGCTATGTCTGATGGCCTAATACTCTACTTTGATGATGGGGGCTACTGTGACTTCCTTCTCATGACTATCACAGAAGGGAAACTGCAGCTTCATTTTAGTGTGGATTGCGCAGAAACAACAATATCCTCAGACAAGATGGTCAATGACAGCTGCTGGCACTCTGCCACCATCAGCAGACACAACCTACAAACAGTGCTCAAACTAGATGGGCAGTCCAAAATGGATGAGGTGCGGCCACAGAGACAGTTCATGCAGATCATCAGTGACCTTTACCTTGGAGGCGTCCCTCAAGACATCCGAACGTCGGCCCTAACGCTCCCAGCAGTTAAGGAGATGCAACCTTTCAAGGGCATCATTACTGACCTGGGATATGGGATTAAGGTGCCCACACGCCTGGGTAGTCATAAGGTCCAGCTTGAAATGGAGGGCTTGTGCACAGAGAACCCCTGTGAAAATGGCGGAAGTTGTGTGCTGGTGGATGTAGAACCTTACTGCGACTGCTCTAAAACTGGATATGTAGGTCGTTACTGTAATGAAGGTAAGAAAATAATCCTGTTTATATATTAAACTGCTCATAGTAGATTTAATAATGTTTTTAATTAATGTTACCCTCTTTAATATTCTAACGTTCTCAAATATTCATAAAATATTCAAGTCAAACATTTGCACTCCTGGCAGTATGTTAAGGAAGTGATGTATCAGGACCCAGAATCTGGATTACTAATCTGGATTTACCTGTGAATCTAAAGCCTGTTCATTGGGTATATATAGTTATACTGGAATAACAACATAAGCCACAAAATTAATGATTTACCAAGGTTGGGATGTCTTTGTGCTTACCTGTGTCCATCAAAGTGCACAAACGTTACACCTGTTTCATTCATTATAGCAGTCCTACATTATGATTTATTACAATCTTTTTTAACACGCTGTTCTGATTTTTACATGTCCTGGGATGCTTATTCATCTTGATTGAAGTACATTTTCTTTGTTCAGGTGAAATGATAATGGTCATTGTTACCAGTGATATCATATTTTCTCCCATCAAATATCTAGATCCTGCACACGTAACACACCATGGAAGGTACATGACCATTTCAATGAGTTGAAAATGTTGATGTTTGGTTTATCAGGTGCTCTATAGTACTTAATTCAATATATCTCTTTGTATCTGGGCCAGATGGGCTCTTTTATTTCAGCTGGATGGGTTTAAGACTGTTGAGACCTACCTAGAATTATTTTCATTATTGACTCACCTGCAGATGCTGACTCATTGATGCTGAATGCACCCTGAACTATCAAGATTAATGTGATATCAAACTTCATGTAACCAAGAAAAAACAAAGCCTTTTTATTCCAACATAATATTGGCATGCCACAAGCAGCTATGTTGGGTTAAACAAGATCAGATTTTTTGTTTTGTAATGAGTTTGGTGTATAGACATTTGCAGTGAAGATATACAACTAATGCCACACAAAAGCAAGTTAGTAGTGTGAAACATTATTTGGCCAAAAAATAAAACAATAGAGTTACCATAGAATTTGAAATCCCCTAAAACCTTATAGCTTCTGATATTTGCAGTACTAATAATCTTCCATAGTGCCCTGAATATAGCAGCAATCACCACTGGCCTCATAAGAGGTCTGATAATGATGAATGTAAGGTCGTTGATTTTGATCTCAGAACAGTAGGGTTAGCTCCTCCAGCCTGTGCTGCAGTCATGATGCAAGCTGAACCATCATAGCTTCCCTCTGGCTCATCAGACACCAGTAGCACAGATGACTGGATGTGCCTGATTGTCTGTTACACTACAGAGCAGTGGAAGCGTATGGTAATTAGCAAAATAATTGGAGGGTGAAAAGGTAATTTACTGCTGCAAGTGAGGGACAAATAATGATGCAGCATGTTAACTGACCGGCTACTTTTACAATAACACATGCTTTTGCTAATTTTAAGCATTGGCACAGCGGTACAGCAAATTATTTTGGTGTGGCTCAGATAACTCACAAATGAACGAGGGGAGCGCAGTTGCCGTTTCATGTGTGAGGTTGTAAATGAGTGATTTTGTCACTCTGTCTAACCTGAAAATGTGTGACCTTTTTGCTATCTTGTGATAGCAAGAGGCTCTTAGAGTATGCAGACTGCACAGGATTCACTCATATTCTTTCACTGTGTTTATGTCTCTCCCTTTTTGTCTCTCTCACAGTCACAGTCACACACACACACATTTAACCACAGTCTCACTAAAAGGGTCAGTCTACTAGTCCTTGAACACCTGGAGGTGCATTATGATCTGAGCAGACTTAAAGGGCAACCAGATTAAAGCAACAAGCATTTGGTCATAAACCATGTTCCGTCTGTTTTGCTCTCTTTCCATTCCTTTTTTTATCCTTTTTTTAAAAACCAATGATGGCATGGTTTTACTCTTTTTGCCTAGTTTAACGTGCTCACTGATTTTAAAGTTTAAATCCTGCCAAGCAAATTTGAAACTATTTTGTGCTGCAAAGGAATGGTACAAAGCAAAATGACTTGACCCATATGCAATGTGACGCGAGGGAAGCTCAGGCGAAGCACATTCAAACACGGTTTATTGAGTTTAGCTGCGCAGTTAGTGCTTAGCATTTACATGAACACTTCTTACACACACAGAGATTCAACGTGTGATAGATTCAACAAAGATGAGCACAGAACAGAACGTAAGAAGCACATAATAAGCCCCGAGTGTGACATTCACAAGGTGAATGAACATACACACTTAACCACCCCCACAGGAACTACATACACTATATTTTTTCAATTCAATTCAATTTTATTTACATAGCGCTTTTTACAACACATGTTGTCTCAAAGCAGCTTTACAAATTGTATGGGTCCAGATCCCTAATGAGCAAGCCAAAGGCGACAGTGGCAAGGAAAAACTCCCTAAGATGGCGGGGAAATAGGAAGAAACCTTGGGAGGACCAAGACTCAAAAGGGAACCCATCCTCCATTGGGCGGCCCGTTAGCACCAGTCCGTATTTGTGAACAAGAGGTGGTTCTACAGTTATAGCTTAAAGTTCTTGTTCCCCGGCCAAGTAGTCACAGTCCCTTCGGTGCAGATGGTGAGCCTCAGGTAGGAGCCAGCATCAGCACGTCCCCTTACGGCAATGGTACATCCAACCCCGGCATCAGTACATCCACCGGCAAGCCAGACCATCTCCCAGGTGCTTGTAGGTGCTTGCATGCAGTCGTCTTGGGTAGAAGCATGCAAAAAGATGGACAATACCGACTGAGTGTAAGGATGTCAATTTAACCACCACTGATTTAAATGTACATAGCTTATGTGCCAGTGATTAGCATGTAGCTCCAGCAGGCTAATCTATAGCAGCATAACTAAAGGGAGGGGTCCAGAGGTGACCACAGTCATGAGGGCTCACTGAGACATTGCTTTCCAGTCAAGTCATTCACAACTAGAGTGATGCCATGACACAGCTGGATGACAGCGTCAACATCTCAGATTACCAGAAATCTCAACGTCTGGGGGCCCCTGAGCCCCACACCTTACTAAGGGAATATTTAACTGAAGGCTTGATTATATAGGTGAGTCTTAAGTCTAGATTTAAAGATTGGAACTGTGTCAGAATCTCGGATTGGAGCTGGAAGGCTATTCCATAATTGAGGGGCTTTAGTCTTACAAATTTTTGGAACTAAGTGAAATCCAGAATTTTGGGAGCGTAAAGGGCGAGATGGGTTGTAGTAAGCTATGAGTTCACTCAGATATTGTGGGGCAAGACCATTTAACGCCTTATAGGTTAAGAGAAGAATTTTAAATTCAATTCGATGTTAAATCGGAAGCCAATGTAATGCCGTGAGAGTGGGACTAACATGATCAAATTTTTTAGCCTTAGTTAGGACTCTAGGACTATATTGCTAAAAGTATTTGCTCACCCATTCAAATTATCAGAATCAGGTGTTCCAATAACTTCCATGGCCACATGTATAAAATTAGGCACCTAGGCATGCATACCTCGGGAACTCAGTGAATTCCAGTGTGGAACTGTGATAGGATGCCACCTGTGCAACAAATCCAGTTGTGAAATTTCCTCGCTAAATATTTCACAGTCAACTGTCAGCTGTATTATAAGAAAATGGAAATGTTTGGGAATGACAGCAACTCAGCCACGAAGTGGTAGGTCACATAAACAGATGGAGCAGGGTCAGCGGATGCTGAAGCGCATAGTGCAACCAACTTTCTGCAGTCACTACAGACATCCAAGCTTCATGGAATGGGTTTCCATGGTCGAGCAGCTGCATCCAAGCCATACATCACCAAGTGCAATGCAAAGCGTCGGATGCAGTGGTGTAAAGCACGCCGCCACTGGAATCTAGAGCCATGGAGGTGCGTTCTCTGTGACAAATCGCAGTTCTCCATCTGGCAACCTGATGGATGAGTCTGGGTTTGGCGGTTGCCAGGAGAACGGTACGTGTCTGACTTCATTGTGCCAAATGTAAATTTTGGTGGAGTGGGGATTATGGTATGGAGTTGTTTTTCAGGAGCTGGCCTTGGCTCCTTAGTTCCAGTGAAAGGAACTCTGAATGCTTCCGCATACCTAGACATTTTGGACAATCCATGTTCCCAAATTTGTGGGAACAGTTTGGAGCTGACCTCTTCCAACATGACTGTGCACCAGTGCACAAAGCAAGGCCAATAAAGAGATGGATGACAGAGTCTGGTGTGGATGAACTTGACTGGCCTGCACAGAGTCCTCACCTCAACCCAATAGAACACCTTTGGGATGAATTAGAGCGGAGACTGAGAGCCAGGCCTTCTCGTCAAACATCAGTATGTGACCTCACAAATGCGCTTCCTGAAGAATGGTCAAAAACCCCATAAACACACTCCTAAACCTCAAGGACAGCATTCCCAGAAGAGTTGAAGCTGTTCTAGCTGCAAAGGGTGGACCAACGTCATATTGAACCCTATGGATTAGGAATGGGATGTCACTTAAGCTCATATGTGAATCAAGGAAGGTGAGTGAATACTTTTGGCCATATAGTGTATATGGGCACAAACAGATGCAGACTACACATACATACGCCCATACACACACAGAGTGGGGTCAGGGGCTGTACCATGACAGACTCCCCCACCAGGGGCAGCTCCTCCAGGAGTGCCCAGGACAGCCCGAACACACAATGACGGGCAGGCCCGGGGCTTCTGGAACCAGACGCTCCTCCAGACGTCCTCCATGAAATCAGCATAGAACACCCTCTCTGGTAAGACAGGGAAATAGACATTATACAAAAACATCGGGATAGGTGCAAAAATACACACAGGCCCGTTCAAAACGAGGCAAAAAAGGGAAAAGGGGATTTGGGAGAAACACTGGGACAGACAAACACACAGGCACAAACACAGACACACATAGTACATAGTTTTCATCTTTATGATTGCCTAGGAAGCCACGAACCACTGCGACAAAACTGTTCCAAGCCGCTCTCTCCTTCCTATTCATCTTCTTGGGAAATTCACTGCACTCTATGATCTTCTTGATTTGTGGTCCGACGAAGACACCAGCTTTGATCTTTGCTTCAGACAGCTTAGGGAAAAGATCTTGGAGGTAATTGAAAGCTCTCCTTATCTAGAGCCCTGACAAATTGTTTTATGAGCCCCAACTTGATGTGTAGTGGTGGCATCAGCACCTTGCATGGGTCCACCAGTGGCTCCCACTTTACATTGTTCTTCCCCACAGTGAACTCTGTCCGCTGAGGCCAGTCCCGCCTGTGGTAGTGCGCTTTAGTATCCCGGCTGTCCCAAAGGCAAATAAAGCAAGGATACTTAGTAAAACCACCTTGGAGGCCCATATGGAATGACACCATTTTGAAATCTCCAATAACTTCTTGACACTGGTGTATTCCTTTTAGGTGCACAGAGTGAGCTACAGGAAGAGATGGATACTTGTTCCCATTGTGAAGCAGCACGGCTTTGAGGCTCTTGCATGAGCTGTCTATGAAGAGACGCAACTCATTCGGGTTACAGGTGATACCTATATCCTTGAATAGACCGGCCACATTGTTGCAGAAGCACAGTCCGTCTTGATGACTGAAGAAGGTGGAAAAAACTTGGTGACTCTTCCTCTGACCTGTGACTTGGATGCTTTCATCTAATAAGTTCCATTGCTTGAGCCTTGATGTCAGAAGCTCAGCGTTGGACTTGTCCCCTTTGTCTGTGATGGCTGTTGCCCACTTACTTAATAGTTCTCACAATTTCAGAAGCTTCTTAAGTATCTTGAAATATGGTGAATATCCTTAAAAATAGATCAATTTCAAAATATCACTGTGCTGACCATAAAAGCAAAGTTTACAGGGAATGATAATAATAATTACAGGGAATTTTCTCTTAATTTAGGGTACAAACAATCAGGAAAACACACTTAACAACTGGGAACAAAAAAATTTTTGAAAATTGTTACATGGTGTAATCAATCGTTTCCTCTGAGCACACAGAGGGGGGCGGACCCTCCTCTTCCTCCAAGTCTTCTTCCCCGAACTCAAACTCCGGAGGGGCAGGCATCATCACTCCAGCACCCTCAGTTCCTCTGGGCCTCGACCATTCTCATCTTGCAGGGGGAGAAGCCCCTCGCTGGCTGGTGGGGACAGTTCTTCCATGCCTCTTGCGTGAGGTCTAGGTAGAACTCCACAACCTCCTCCTCCTTGGCCTCTCGATCACAGCGAAGCAGAGATGCTCAAATAGCATCTCCTCCGAGGTTGTGGGGGGCGCATTGCCGAGGTGCGCAGGGGAGGGTGCGCGATAGCATTTGCCCTTCTTCTTCCCCTGCTTTCCTACTTCTGCTCGTCTTTCTGTAACGGGCGAGGTGAGGCAGGATGTGGAGACGGTTATTCCAGTTCACACGTTGTTTAATAAACAACAACAGGCTAACTGCGCGAGTAGCACTATAGCAAACAATACACACAATATATACTTATACTATATAGACAAAACAAGACTAACTCACACAATTATACTTAATACGTGTGAACACATACACAAACAGCCTCACCCACAGGAAGTACATGTACATTCAATTCAATTCAATTCATAGACATGTACATACATGTGTACAATTCATGTACATACACACACCTGAAGGGAGGGGGCTGTAACATGAGAGTCACACACATTAGGTGAAAATAAACCCGGAAGTAGATTTTAGAACCTGATTTTTAAGGTGTCCACTTAATAGTCTGCAGTACACTGTTGAATGGCTCCATTCACATTATAAGCCTTACTGTTCATATATGACTTTTTGCTCTTAGATATGATTTTCCCATCTTGACAGTTCACAGTTAATAATAATAATACATTTTATTTGTAACGCACTTTACATTTAAAGAAATCCCAAAGTTCTACAGAGTAAAATCACCGATATAGAAAAACAAAACCAACAATTTCTTTAAGAATGGTAAAATCTGCTAAAAAGAAATGTTTTAAGTCCTTTTTTAAAACTTTCAACTGTCTGTGGTGCCCGCAAATGTGATACGGGAGGGAATTCCACAAGCGAGGGGCAGCAGAAGAAAAAGCCCGATCACCCATGGTGCTGAGCTTAGTTATTGGCGGAAGGAGGCAGTTAGAATTTTTAGAACGGAAAGATCGTGAGGAGGTTTGAGTTGTGAGAAGATCTTTCAGGTATGGATTGGCACTTCCGTAGATGCACTGGTAGGTGAGGAGTTTTCAATTCTGACAGAGACTGGGAGCCAGTGGAGCGATTGAAGAACAGGTGTGATATGTTCATGTTTCCGTACCCTCATTAGGATCGGTGCAGCAGTGTTCTGAATGTATTGCAGTCTCTGAATGCTTTTGTGTGGTAACCCAATGAAAAGTGCATTACAGTAATCCAATCTGGAGGAAATTAATGCATGAACCAGTTTTTCAGCATCTGAGAAATAGAGGGACAAAGTTTGGCGATGTTTCTGAGATGATAGAAGGAAATCTTGCAGAGATGCTTGATCAAAAGTTAGATGGGGATCAAACTTTATTCCGAGATTGGTGACTGTTGTGGATAGAGAAGTAGTGTGACCAAACAGAGTTACACTGGTTATGGGAAATGACTGGATCTGATGTGGAGTGCCGATCAGCATCGCTTCAGTTTTTGTGCGGTTCAGCTGAAGAAAGTTGTTCTTCATCCACATGTTTATGTCTTCCAGGCAGGCAGTCAGTGTAGCGAGAGATGTTGATAATGAATCTGTTGATTTTGGAGCCGAAGTATGGGAGGAGATTGTATCAATTTTCATGTAGATCAGCTTATAACCAGGATATTTTTAGTCAGAAAGGTGCCAATTGGTGGTGGATTATTATGAATCACTATCATTACGTGAAAATGAGGATAAAATGTATCATCCAAAACCATAAAATATGCCCACAATCTATTTTTATGAATGAAGAATCTTGTTGCCGTGGTGCTATTCACTATTAATGACATTAAATCTGGTGGTAGGGTTTATGAATTTGGCTAGTAATATTTTCACCTTCAGTTAAGAAATTTTTAAGCTATTCTTTAACCTGCTGTAAGTATGCTTTTGAATGATTTCTTCAAGGCGACTTGTCTGCAACTATTTGAATTTGAATAATTGGAGAGACACAATTAATAGACATTTTACATTTTTGAATCCTCACACTTCATAGTGTTTACTGGTTTTTTTTTTAAATATTGCTTTAAAATTGTATGTTTTGCTTTATCAGGAGTTCATTATTTTTAAAAATGATATACATCCTGTGCTCATTTGGTAATCAGCATTCAGCCTAATCAGTGTGCATTCAGCCTAATCATTGAGTATTCAGGAGTATTAAGGTTTGTTGAAACACAGATTTTTGGACTTACAGAAACACAGACTCCACACACACACACACACACACACAGATATTCAATCAATCAAGGTAAAAAAGGTACAAAACCTATGCAGTGAATGATACATCCAGTAGGGCCACTGGGACACCTGTTCAATCCTCTCTGCAGCTGTGCACCAACCTTCTACACACCTCACACACATACACAAACACACAGAGTGAGTCAATAACAAAAATAATTCTCATTGGTCCAGAAAGTGTCCAAAGATCCGCAAAACTCACAACCTCATAAATCCATGTGGTCTGCCGTAGACAGCTGGTTCAGTAACCTGCTTGGATTTATGCCTTCAAACTGTGTATGTGAGTTATATTGTGGTATTCTGGACATTAGACATGTTCATCAAAGGTAATGGTCTCAATATAATAGGGTCGTTTGAGAGTGTCAATCTGAATCCCTGAAAGGATGGGACAGATGTCACTAGATTCTTCCATGGGCGTTTTTGTTAAATAGGCATGCAGAGGGACAACCTTTTTCCCTTGCATGACAAATGACTCAATAACACGTTTTGGAAAATTTTGCATGATAAATCTCATGCAAATTCACGCAGAGTGTCCCTAACATTGCAAATCTGTCTTCTCCCTACCCCATCCCCCTTTCAATCTTCTTCTGAAAAACAGCAAACCAGAATCATGGTAAGTTTTTACTCAATAAAAATTTGCATTACTTCATACTTCCTCTGAAAAACCATTGAGCTAAAGTTTGTAAAATAAATTTTAATTTTATGTTAACGTTAAAATAGTTTTCTAGAGTTTAAATGTTGATATTGTACAATGACTATAGAGCAAGGGAATAAAAAATTACTTTTTCTATACTGAAAGCTTTTCATGACATCTAGAGAAGGTTGAACTGCAGTGTGCTAACCATGGTTTGCCTTTGAGCAAAGCATGACTAGTCACAATACCTCAGAGTTACTGGTATTGGTGTGCCTAAGCTTCTTTTCTCTTTCAATTGCTCTTGTGTCCTGCCTCAACCCTTACAAGGTTTTGCGCACATGGTGAAGTCTCAACAAGGTATGCTCTTCTTCCATCTTCTGTTATCTAGTGTGCTGTTTGCTGTGACCCTGCAATTTAGCTCTCTCTTATTAGTCTCTTTAGTCTTTTGTAAGTCACAGTCTACACAATCTACAATATGATCAATGTCATATTACAGTATAGCTATATAACTTAAAATAATACATATCTGAGCAACTGAAAAAAATACTGACTACAGACGCCTTAGAAAAGTATATGGCCATGTAATTTGTGTGATGTTTAACTGGTCTGAAGGAATTGTAATTTTTTGCCAAACTTGCCAACACAGCAGGGATGTGTATTAAGTGTTGCATAGCTACAAACGTGTAAGATTCAGACATCTGAAAACAGTCAAGAGCACTATTTGTTTAACAACTAGTGTATTAGTGCATAAGTCAACATGTTTATATTTCAGGTTTCAGTGTACTGGTGAGGGATAGAATAACCTGAAGCCCATCACATTTTAAATCTAATTTGGAATCTTTACTCATTACATTTTTAAATTTCTGAAGGTACATCATGCTACCAGTATCTTTTATTTAAATGATTTTGCCCATTTTTGTGTAACATAAAAATGATTATGGATCACTGTCAGATGTTGCTAATTTTCAGTAGCCTGAATTAGTATTGTCCAACTTTTTAGATATTAGTGTATAATATTATTATATTATAATAATATTATTATATTATAATATCATAAAAATACTTTGTACCTAATATATATATTTTGTAGTGTTACATAAAAAGCAGCAGTCAGATTTTTTGATGATTATTATTACTAAACTTTATCATTAGTGTGGAATTTGTAGCCTTTTTAGCAAATTAGATTTAATCATTAAATTAGACTTTCATTTGAAAGGTAATCATTACAAAATAGCTCACAGTAGCTGTTAGACATTAAACATTTGCAAAAGTTCAAACAGTAGCTTTGACACCAATGTATCTTCTAATGCTATGATTCTGACACATGGGTTTGATTTTATATTGCATATGCTTTAAAATTATTTTTCTGCTACAGCGCAGTATCACCTAAGTGGTTTTGTGGATTGTGTTGTTAATGTTCTCATTCACGTTAGCAGTTTGCTTTGCAACAAAAATGCAAATATGCATGTTGGGGAGCAGGTTGCTCAAAAGAAAGAATCAGCTTCATATGTGGACATTCCTTCTACTGCATATAGCATGCTTTCCAGAACATCCTGCTTTCCATATGAAGAAAAATAGAGTGTGGCTGAAAATACAATAGCTCCAAAACAAACAATTTTTTTTTTGTTTTTGTCTGTTTCTCTGTCACTGTCTGTCTATCTGTCTTCCACAATTGGCTCCAATCTCTTTGTGTCCTCTTCACTGTTTGTTGGATATCTACTCCAATATATCTGTAGGCAGAAACAAAGGTACAGCATGTTTTCCTTTAATGCTACTCATTATACATTGATATATGTATTATTCATTGGGTTTTTGCTGCTAAGAGCTGACCTGGACTGGGATCACACCCACAACAGACCACGGGAACACTGATAAATGTCAAATGTCTGGACTATGTTGTGGAAATTTCTGAAATAGATGAGGACTCAGACGTGGTTAAAACAGAAATTTATTAAAAAGTAAAAAAGCATGAGAGTCTCATCTAGAACAAGAACTCTGAGGAGGGAGTGCAGAAATATCTCCTTTATACAGGTTTAACAGGCTGAGTTATCACCTGTTTACAGTATATTTGGGCACACTGAGAAACTGAGGGGGGAGAATGCACAGTAGACAGTTTTCGCCTCACGTGCATTCCTCCTAATATGGAAGAAACTGACGTATGAGTTGTACACAGAAACAGCTGATATGTCCACAGGTTAAGAAGATAGCGTGGTGTTTTCTACCTCTGCGCATTCCCTTTGCTGTGGGTCATAATACACACGTACACATGAGTTCATGATTACATACTGAATCATACAATATTCTTATTATCAGAATAACATGTACTAAATCATACTGTTTATAGTTGTAATCAGAATGACGCAATTTCCTCCACAACTGAAAAATGACTTTCTAGGATTATGTAGAGCAATTGTAAAGCATTTTTCAGGACTGAGTTCTCTGAGAATTCTAGGACAGCAAGAAGCCTGATACACAAGGAAAATCAGTACATATGATTATATTTAGTGATATCTGACATAGTGATGTATAGTGGTGGTTAATGAATATCTTTATATATTCCTTCGACCTATTATATGCGTTTTTATGGCATTCGAACAGGGGCATGTTTGCTTTCAGCATGTTCTATTGCATTTTCTGGAGCTTCATATTGCCGGGCAATGTAGATATTTGGGGTGTAAAATACATCTTAATTTCATTTGTAGTTCATGTTATTTTGTTTCATATTTTCTTTAGTTAATAGTAATTTAATTGCTTTGAAATTTATAGCTGTAGGTGGCACAGTGGTGTGCACTGTCGCCTCACAGCAAGGCAGTCTGGGTTTGATTCTCGGTCCAGTCTGCTCCTTGTGGAGTTTGCGCCTTCTCCCTGTGCCTGTGTGGGTTTTCTCCAGGTACTCCAGGTTTCCTCCCGCAGTCCAAAGACATGCATGTTAGGTTGATTGGTCACTCTAGATTGCCCATAGGTGTGGGTGTGTGTGTGTGTTGGCCATGTGGTGGACTGGCGACCTGCCCATGGTGTACCCTGCCTTCGCCCAGAGATGTTGGGATTGGCTCCAGCCCCCCATGACCCCGACTAGTGGGATTAAGCAGTGCAGATAATGGATGGATATATAGCTGTATTATACAATTCCCATAGAGGAATATATGGTCAGTGGGTAATGGAAGTCTTTTTCCTATTTGTTATGTTTGGTTAAACTACAAAAACTAGCTACTAAAACCACTCTGCAATGTACTTTTATGCTAGCTTTGAGGAGAATATTTTTCCTTCAGTCCAAGCTAAAGGGTGAAAGTCAGAGTCATTGTCATCTAAGACTGCTCCTCACAGGCTAACAGATATGAATGGGGGCGAAGCTAACTGTAGTGATTGTTTAGTGCTGTCTTCTCTGGAGAACAAGAGACATGCTTGTGTGACTTGATGAGAAGCCTGTGTGTGTGTGGGTGTGTGTGTTAGAGAGAGAGAGTGGAAGATGCAGAAGCAAGAGAGAAAAGACAGATAAGGAGAACATGTGGTTTGACTGTGGTGAAAAGTTCAGCTCTGGTGTGTATAATCTATATGCCCACACAAAGCTTAGAGTTTTGCCATACTGCTATAGTCCTGTGGACTTGCTCGCACTAATTATCTCATAGTTCTGTGGTGAAGAGCCATGGAAAATCCACCTCATCATTAGGAAACACATATACATGGTACATCTGACACCTCAGGACAAAAACTGAAATCCCTCAGCTTTTCTGAATCCCACAGCCTTTTTTAACTCTTGGTTACAGTGAACAAATTAAACCAGTCTTGAGCGCATAGATGCTGTTGAATATTTTTTTTATGTTTAACTGCTGATTTGTTGCCAATTCCTAAGTTAGTGGTAATGCATTATACTATTAAATATGCTAAATATGCATTGACTCTAGACCCTTCAGAAATCAGTTAAGCATGACGGATTTCCTGTCATGTAATGTGGCTACTACTACAAAGTCAGAATACAGTTTAAGCAGTCACTGAATGCCAGTGCCAGTTTCAAATCCCTTAGCCTAAACATAATGTTTTTGTATATCTGGCTTGTCAACATCAGACCCCTGGGGGCTGCAACACTGCACAGTTTTCTAATTTAAATGCATTTAATTCAACATTGCAAGTAACTTTAAAAACACTAAACTGAGTGGTGCTGACACCTTTCTTTGAGCTCCCTTTACGTTTGTTTGAAAGTTTTATTTATTATTGAAGATGTTACAGTGGTTAGTTTTGCCTTTGTCATTGTGCCATTTTTTGGGATATGTCGGTGAGTGGACGATTGTGGGGGTTTTCTCTTTTATCCTAGAAAGAAAACCAGTCATCTGTCCATGTCACTCTTCTTACTTTGTTATTTTCCTATCTCTGTTTCTCATTTGTCTGTCTTGCTGCTTTTGTCCTTCTGCTGTATCACCATTCCCATACTCTATGCAGTCCCTGGATTGTTCTTGGTATTGATTTTTCTTTCTGCATCCACACTTCCACTTTTTCACATGTTCCCATTGTCTTACTTAAGTTGCAGTCATTTCCCATAGCCTTTCCGTCTCTGCTGGCCTCCTAACCCCATTACTAAGCTTTATAGCAAATGGCTTGAACATCATTATATCTCCTGTCAAAACGCCATGGATGGATGGAAAGTGGACTGAACCAAAGGTGAAAACTGAAGGAAAGCCTAAGCTGTTGAGCATGCAAATTCACTCCCACTAGCTAAGATATTATGCACATGCCCCGTTATCCCAGGCATTAGAGCATCATGGAGTTTGCTGCTGCTCAGCAAAGATAATTGAGTAGTGATCAGCACTGGGCATATAAGCACACAGCGGAACTCTTGTAGACCCTGTAACTTCCACATTCTGAAATCTCACTAACATTGTCATGTCATTCTCTCAGTCATGTATGTGTGAATCACGTGAAACATGTCAGGCTCTTTTAGCCAAGTTGTCAACATGGAAACCCTGCTTCAAGATTCATGGAGAGGAATGTTTAATTCATGGGCTCTGAAAAGTATCCCAGCTGAAATTACTGGGATAAGGGGGATTTTCACCCTTCACTTTCCTTCACCAATGATTCCACTTCTTTCCTATTTCCTCAGACATGTTTTATTTAAACTGTTTATTCTGACAGTTGAAATATTGTAATTGTTTACCCTCTCAGAGCATATTTAACTTTTTTCTGTTTGACAGAGACTATAGTAACTGGCTTAATTTTTCCACACTTGTGAAAATCCTTCTGACTCACGAAGACATGTGAAATCTCATAAATTTACCGCCATTGGAGTTAAAACCTGCAGAGACTATAATAGTAACTTATTCTGTGATCAGGTAATTTATATGTAATTACAGTGAGCATAGATTCACAATAGGGTTTAATGTGAGAGTGCATTGAAATGAATTCAGGAACAGCTCCATTTGTAAATGCATAACAGAAATACAAAAAAATATTATTCAATTGGAAATACTCTCATGGGTTGTGGTTAAGGAATGTATGTTTAGCATGGTCAAAAAGATTTTAGAAATGTTACAGATGGGAAACTGTGTGTGTCCGTGCAAGGTTATTCATTCTGTAATGGTATGGAAGCAGCAGGAGGCAAATTGGTAGCGAATTGTTATGTCTTTAATGTCCATAATAGCAAACCAAAAGATACAGCTCACCAGCGAAAAGGAAGAGAGGCGCAAAGGAGCTACAATAAACAATCCTAATCAATACTCGAGGTGCACGAAGTAGATCTCAACGACTTCAGGGCGTGATGGAGACTAGCTCTCTCAACGCAGGCTCAAGGAATACACAGCACTGAACGGTGGGACCTGTGAGGCTTTAAGGGGCAGAACAAATGAGAAACAGGTGCACAAGTAATGAGAGATGTGTCAGTGGATGGGTGACTGAATGGGAGAGTGACGCTTTGGAGGTGTGTCTGGAAGTGGGCATCTCACCTGAGTGCTGGGACCGGCCTACCGCGACAGAACCCCCCTCATCACCTTACCCCTCTGACGTGAGTCCAGCAGTGTACGCATCGCGTACACTTGGCCATCTTCCAATAGGATGGGAGGCAGAGGCCCCACGTCCTCGTCTTCACTAAGCAGTCCCTCCACCACGGGGTTGAGAGCGGACACACGGAAAGCCGACAATGCACGGCTGCTCCCTGATATGCCGATCCTGTAACTGACGGGGTTAATGCACTTGATGATGGAGAAAGGATTGCCATACCCTGCATCCAGTTTGCTGCGTGGCCCCACCCGACCATTTGTCTTTGCCATCCAGACCTTGTCGCCGGGGTGATAGGCAGGCATCTCTCCTCTCCTCTCACTCGCTCCATAACCTCCCTCCATACCCTTGAGGTGAACTGGAGCCCCCCACCCCCAGTCGGACATAATGTCCTCGGGCAACCCGAGCTGCCGAAAAATGTGCCAGAAGTGGAGCTCATCTGTCTCCAGACTTAGAAGGAGAATAAAGCGTGCCATCTTAGCAAACTGGTTACCTACAACAAGGATGGCAGTGTTTCCCTCAGATTCTGGGTGGTCTGTGAGGAAATCAATGGCCAGGTGAGAGCATGGACACTGAGGGGTAGTAAGGGGGAGCAGCCTACCTGCGGGCAGAGTGTGCGGCACCTCACTCTGCGCACAAGGCAACTTGTTTGCTAGTGTCCCAGTTCATCACCGGTCACCAGTAACATGCCGCCAGATGCTGAGCTGTCTTCATGGTGCCTGGGTGCCCTGTGCCCAGTGAGGCATGTGCCCAGCTAATGAGTTCCGTCCTGCGCTTCAGGCACGAATAACCGATTCTCGAGGCAGTGAGGGTGAGGGTTGGCGCATTGTATGGCGAGATCCAAACTCCATAGGCCCCTAGAAAACACTGGGGATGGAGCACTGGCTCTTCGCAGGTGTGTTGCTGAGAGAGTGCATCCGCCCTCGTGTTCTTCTCCCAGCCGATACGTTACCATGAACGCAAACCGGGAGAAGAAGAGTGACTACCGAGCCTGCATTGAGTTAAGCCTCTTGGTGGATTTGAAGTACTCAAGTACTCAGTGATCACCACGAAGGGGTGCCGCGCTCCTCAAGCCAGTGTCATGCCGGGGGAGTGGCACTGTGGAGGTGTGTCTGGAAGTGGGCGTCTCCCGTGAGCGCTGAGACCGGCCTACCGTGACACATGCAAGTAATTAATATGCCTCTGAAGCATGATGCTGCCACCATGCCATCCCTTGGGGGGGGTATGTTGTGGGGCATGGCCAGTGCCATTTTTTAAAACTGCATGTGTATTTGAGGGAGGGAGAGACAGACAGAGAACAAGAGAGAAAATCTGTATATTAGGACACGCATGAGAGTGATTTTACAAATCAGCAGAGGAATAATTACAGCTTTCATATGTAATTGCTGCATTTCAATACTGCTGTGAAGAATGCTGACTTAACAATTGGATTAACGGTCCATTCTGCCTTAGCTTATAATGTACATTAATTAACCCCAGTCACCCCGACTGCAGAGAACCAATAGTCAATCTATTTCCTTAATAAATGATCCTGTGTTACACCTCTCTCTGTTTAAATGCAACCTTTGTCGCTGTTAGATGACTCATCATTACTTTGGAGTTTTATATAACAATTTGCAATGTCTAGGTTGCAAACTACAAAAAAAAACTGACAGTGACATGATTTTTCTCATGGCTATGACTAAAAAGATCACCTTGTAAGAGTTGGCATTTGTGTATTATTACCATAGTGAATGTTAAGAATAAAGATGAGGCAGGGGTTTGTGTCAGAACTAGTGAGGCTCAGAGACTCTGTGATAGTAGCTTAAGGTTATGCAAAATAGGAATGATTCACTAGGTCCTCTGTAGTCATTTGCATCAGAATTACTTGCAGTCAAATGAGCAGAGTTGAGCTAACCTAACAACACGTTGTTAATAGTTGAATGAATCCTGAAATCCCACATTCCATTGGGGTAGGACCATTACATATTTTAAACCAACCTTCTGTGTCTACAGAATTTTTTAGATTATTTTTTATCCTACTGTATAAGAATGTATGTGGGTTGTATGTGTTTTATTATTTTTATGAAATTTTGAGTTTGAATACATTAAACTTAATATAGTTGTAATTGACATTCTTACTCGCTTACCTTAAGCCATATATAATGGTTATGGATTTGCAGGAACACAATCTATGGAAGTCTACCCATTCATTTGTCTCTGCTGTCTTAAAAAGACCTGAAGGTCATCTAAAAAAATGATGTTGCACATGACCACACTGGCTGATCTCTGACAGGACTCTTGATTTATGATCTATATAACAAAAGACAGTATTGTGAATATGATGCCAGAGGCCAAAATACAGAAATATAAACAAGAACTTCCGTGTGAGGCGGGAATTGCATAAGTCCAGAAGGGAGGGGAGAGAGATGCCAACGATCTTCTCAGCTGTGCTCACGATGCGCTGCAGGGTCCTGCGGCAGGATGCTGTGCCGGCCCCATACCAGCTGGTCAGGATGCTCTCACTGTAGAAGGTGCTCATGATGAGGGTGGGGGCTCCAGCTCTTCTTAGTTTGCGGAGAAAGTGGAGCCGCTGATTAGCCTTCTTGGCCAATGATGCCGAGTTGGTGGTCCAGGAGAGGTCCTCTGTGATGTGCACACCCAGGAACTTGGTGCTGCTCACCCTCTCCACAGCAGTACCATTGATGAACAGGGGAGTGTGATGTGTGTGGGTTCTCCTGAAGTCCACAACAATATCCTTGGTCTTGTTGGTGTTCAGAGAGAGCCTCCTTGTGTTTGCACCAGGCGGCTCACCTCGCTCCTGTAGTGTGTCTCATCGTCGCTGATGAGACCCACCACTGTCGTGTCATCCACAAACTTCATGAAGAGATTGGAGGAGTGCTCCGGTGTACAGTCGTGGGTCAGCAGAGTGAACAGAAGGGGGCTCAGCACACATCCTTGGGGAGCCCCTGTGTTCAGTGTGATGATGCTGGATCTGTTGCTGCCAACCCACACTGCCTGTGGTCTTCAGAAGACCTGAAGTGGTGCATGACTAGGCGTTCAAAGCATTTCATGAGGGTTAGTGCAACTGGACTGTAATCATTGAACTCTTGGAGTACTGCATCTTCACTTTTCTGATGCCACAGGACAGGTTGGGCCTAGCTGTCTTCAGGCCTTCCTGGTCTCTTGCTGTGAAGGCAGCATTTAGGAGCCTGAGGATCTCTCCTGTCAGCCAGGCTTCTGATTAGCTTGAACAGTGATGGTCTTGAGGTCAGTTACATCATCAATGCTCTTGGCGATGTAGGCAGATACCGTTTCTGTGTAGTCCTCAATGTCTGTGGTGGAGTTTTGGGTAGCAGCCTCTCTAAACATATTCCAGTCTGTCATGCTGAAACAGTCCTGAAGTGCCTCTGAGGAACCATCCGGCCACACTCGTACCTGCTTAAGAACTGGTTTGGTGACATTAACCAGTGGTCTGTAGGCTGACATCAGCATAATGGTGAGGTGATCAGAAGCACCAAGGTGGGGGGGAGGGGGAGGCTTTGTAGGCTCCTCTACTTGTGGTGAAGACCTGGTCCAGTGTGTTGTTTCCACGGGTTGGGAAGTCTATGTGTTTAAATAGACCAGAAAACACACTCTTTGGATCTACATGTTTAAAATCTCCAGCCAGGATGAGAAAAGCATCTGGGTGTGCTGTCTGTTGTTCACTGATGTGCTGGTGCAGTTCATTCAGTGCCTCACTCCTGATGTTGTTGTTGGAGCTCAGAGGGAGATAGACTGCAGTGGTCAGCACGGTTGAGAAGTCTCTCGGTAGATAGAATGGTCGGCACTTAATAACCATCAGTTCCGCTATCGGTGAACAGTATTTGCAGACCACAACAGCATTGCAACACCAAGCATAGCTGATGTAAACACAGAGCCCTGCTGCCGCAGGTCTTACAGCATGCGCCTGCGCCTGATAAAATGTTAGCCGCTTGAGCTGAATGGCGTGATCCGGGACGCTGTTGTTGAGCCAGGTTTTCCGTGAACACATAAACACAACAGTCTCTCACGGACTTCTGAGTCGACTGAAGTAAGCGTATGTAGTCCAGTTTATTGTCCAAAGAGCGTATGTTGGCCAGAATCATGGAGGGGATAGCTGGCATGTTTGGGATAGCCGCTAGCCTCTCTCGGATACCTCCGCACTTGCCCCGCCTCTGCCTCCTATCCCGCCGCTTGTGGCGCTTCCATGGTGGGCGAGATGCAGCAGTGCAGGGGGTGGGTGGGCATGCTAGTGACCTGAGCAAGCCGCAGACTCGCAGCTCTTCGTGGAGTTCTTGGTTGAATTCCAAAAATGGCTTCAAGCAGGTACTCACGGCTATATGTGCGTTTCAAGACGTGAATGTACGACAAAGATGTACAAAAGTACTGCGACTCACGGAAAAACATGAAAACGCCGTTTCCTCGGGAGAGAGAGAAGCCACTGCATGTGCACACGGCACCATCTTGAGATCGTAGGTCTTGCAGGATTTGTTTTTGAACCCCTGTGTAACTGAGTCATTTTCTTTGAGCAGTATCGCCTCGCTCCAACGGGCAGCTGGATGAAGGTGACCCTACTCGCCATTTACTATCTGTGCCAACATAAACTCTTGTGAGGCAATGCATAAATTTAGCTTTCCAAATTACAGTGCTTTGTTGGTTGTTCAATTCAAATGCATTATTTAAATATTGTACTTTTAGCATTCATCCAAAGTAAAGCTCTGCATAAAGTCAGGACTTGCATTGTTAGTTATCCTCCTATTTGAGACTTCTTCGTTGTGTGTGTGTGGATGTGTGTGTGTGTGTGAATAAATTTGCAGAATTATGATGGTTCGACAGTTTATTATATGTGTATTATATGGGCCAGTGATTACATCACCGCAGACACTAGGGGATATCTAGATCTCAGGCTGCATGCATGTGAAGCTTCCTATGTAAGATATGAAGGCATAAATTCCTCTTGGGTCAGTGTTCATCTCTCTGTCTCAGTGTTTCTTTGTTTCTTTCTCAATTCATCTTTCTTCGGTTGTTTCTCTGGCTAACGGCTTCTCTTGAGACAACAGGAAAATCACTGCTTATTGAAACTCATTGTGGGCAGAACAGGTGCTTTTGAACTCTTTGATAATGGAAACAGTGCAACAACTTGCCCACTATTTGAGTAACTTGAAGGGTGTTTGTACAAATGAAACATTTGAAATGCAGTAAAAAGTCAGGTTTATGTGATTTTAATAGATATATGGATAGATTCAAGTGTCTATCACTCGTATTTCTCTTTTTTTAGCACATGGCTCATTATAAATGGGCGGGGGGATTAAGTAATGTCATTAAATGAAACATGCCTCTCCCTTGTGTGACTTCCAATAGCTGAAGGGTGGGGGGTGAAAGAACTGGCACAGAGAGCCTCTGAAGCATGCTGGGATACCGACTGAGACCGTTTGTCATTTTGGCAGACAGATGTGCTCTAACAGAAGCTATAGAGATGACAGAGGGCAGAAGGGAGCTGATCCTTGCTATCATGGTGATCATTGCCCTTACTATGATCATAGCATTTATTATTTGTCATTGGAGCAATGGCTGGCATTTAAAACTGGGAAAGCCAACATAATGTAAATCATATTGGAGATGTATAGTATTCTTTTTCATTATTTGAATCCAGAAATGTTTTTGCATGTGACGTATTTAGGCAAGCAGCAGGAGGCGAGGGTAGCGAGCTTCCGTCTTTATTATCATCCATGCTCATTAGGTACAACAACAGAAATAAAGGCAGACTGCCCAGTATTATAACAACTGAAATAAGGAACAGGAGTTTCCAATAAGGCGTCGTTCAGAGCAGCGGTCGTTCTTGGGGGTTGCGTGGTAGGTCCGACCACGTGAGGCCAATGCGCAGCACTGAACGACAGGACCTGTGGGTTTAAGAAGGCATCCCAAATACCGTGCACAGGTGATTAGTATTCGGGAGAATGAGAAGGGGGGAGTGACGTGCTATGTGGGGGTGTGCGCCTGCGCCAGGTAAGGGTGTGACGTGTGCCAGGTGTTCTCGCGGGTGCCCTCTGGTGGCGGTCCCGCCTTCTCACCGTGACATTGCAAAACTGTTTGAAAACCTCATGTTCGTAGGTCAGGTGATCATAAGTTTTTCCTTGTGACTGCTTGCATGGATAATGAGGCTAAACTAGCCATAGGTGTTTTATCGTTGTCAACTGTACACCTTTCTCTTACCTTCTGTGATTTTAAAGAAAAACACAAGAATTAATTGTGAACTTTAACAGGTTTGCTGTAAAATGACCAAAACATACAGTGATGTAAAAAAAGTAAGTAAAATCAGAGAAATGTTTGAAGAGAAGAGTGAGGAAGGGAATGAGGAAGAGGGAGAGAGTGCTCTAACCGGTGCCTGAGGGTAAAGCCACTCAAGAACATCCCCTACAAATTCAAGTGACCTGCTTTTCAGCTCCTGTATTTTTCCTTTTTTCCCATTACTCAGAGTGGCATTTCATTTAGGGCCCATCATTCATCTTTTCGTTTTCTGCCAGGCCCAGGAAGCACTGAGCCTCATACTGCCCTGCTCTTGCTCCCTTTCCTCCCTCTGTGCACCTCCAATCTGTCCCCATGAGCTATATTTTCTCTCTCTCTCTCTCTCTCTCTCTCTCTCTCTCTCTCTCTCTCTCACTCTCTGCCTACCCCTCTCTCTTTCAATTCAGTAAAATTTTAAGTTCAAGGTAGCTTTATTGGCATGACTGGATCAGGTAAAAGAGTGTGTCAGCAAATAGAGTTTGGAGCTGAACATGCTCTCTGGCAATGATAATGTTTAGGTTATGGTGACAGTGATGGTTCTAACAGTCAAGTAAAAAATATTTCAAATGATAATAAATTAGATCAAATTTAGGTCCACAGGTAGACTGTGCCTAGGAATTAGCGATTGTGTATGGTTGAAAATATCCAGATTCTAAGCAGGCTAAGATAGTAAAGACAGAAAAGTAACGAAACAGACAAAGGACATAAACCAAGTATGCCACACTAGCAAACCATAATCTAACATCTGTAAGATACTCACAGGAGCTGCACAGACAAAACAAAGATCAGCACTGAAACACCAGAAAACACAGGGTTTAAATACACAGGTCTAGCAAGCGGACTAAACTTACAATCACAGACCACTGGTTACAATTTGATAGGAGTGTGGCAGGAGAACACATGAGAAAACCAAAACAAAAGCACATGGAAATCAAAACAAAGACATGACTGACGTGGTGGCAGGGCTAGTGTAACGGCAGATGCATCATGGAGCGGACGTCATGGAGGCGGACGCATGTGCTGAGCAGAGTGAGGTTTATTAAGGGCATATCCATAATCAGAGTTCCAGGTCCAGGTTCAACAAGCCAACACTGAGATTCATAATAACAAACAGAGAACCTAAGCAGAAAAAACATAAATTGGAAATAACTTACAGGTTAAACAGACAAACAACAAGAAGAAATATTTCCACTTACTAACAGCCAAATATAGACAAACTAATAAGTATGAAACTCAGGATACACAACCAGGAACAATGTTCACACATTCAATAACCAGCACTGAACAAGACAAAGAACAGGGTTTAAATCAAAGTCAAAGTCAAAGTCAAATTTATTTATATAGTGCTTTTTACAAAACATGTCACAAAGCAGCTTTACAATCGTATGGGTCCAGATCCCTAATAAGCAAGCCAGAGCTGACAGTGGCAAGGAAAAACTCCCTAAGATGGCAGGAATTTAGGAAGAAACCTTGGAAGGACCAAAACTCAAAAGGGAACACATTGGGCGGCCCGCTAGCAGAAGTCCATATTCATAGTTCAAATATAGTTCAAACATAGTCCTACAGTTATAGTTCTAATTCCAGGCCAAGTAGCCACAGTCCCTTCAGTGCAGATGGTGAGCCTCAGGTAGGAGTTGGCATCAGAGCGTCCTCTTGCGGCAATGGCACATCCAACCACGGCATCGGCATGGCGTTGTTGAAGGCTTGATTAAATAGATGGGTAACGGGAAAGGCTTGTCTTTCCATGTCTCGGTATTTCTCGGGCAGCCATTGGGAAAAGAGAGGGACAATTAGCTCTGTATGGGATATGTTGGACAAAGGAAATTTAAACATTTCAGGAGTGTGGCAGCGACTCCGGCAATTAAATTATTTCAGCCTAGCTAAAGGGCAGAACCAGAAGGTAACACAGACTTGGGAGCATCCTGAGACATTGGCATCCACCCACTACACCGTCAACAAACTCGAGTGACCTCGTGCAGTGACAGGATGACAGCTCCAGTGTCCCAGTTTTCCATAAAACCCTTTGCCCATGAACTCCTGGATCTGTAACCTTATCTAAGGGGGCACATTAATTACCAAATGCTAAACTAAACAAGTAAGTTTTCAACCTTAAAGATTGAGACTGTGCCAGAGTTCCGGACACATTGTGGAAGATTATTCCATAGTTGGGGGGCCTTATAAGAAAAGGCTCTTCCCCCTGCTGTTACCTTATTAATTGTTGTAACTAATAAGAGGCCAGCACCCTCTGATCTTAGTGGACGCGGGGGTTCAAAATAAGAGATAAGCTCTTGGAGGTAGTCAGGAGCAAGTCCATGCAGTGCTTTATAGGTCAATAGAATAATTTTAAAATCAATACGGAATTTTACTGGGAGCCAATGCAGGGCTGGGCTGATATGATCAAATGTCCTAGTTCTAGTTAGAACTCTGGCTGCGGCATTTTGAACTACTTGAAGTTTATTTAGATTCCTATTTGAACATCCTGACAGTAACGAGTTAAGTCAAGTCAAGTCAATTTTATTTATATAGCACTTTTTACAACACATGTTGTCTCAAAGCAGCTTTACAAATTGTATGGGTCCAGATCCATAAAGAGCAAGCCAAAGGCGACAGTGGCAAGGAAAAACTCCCTAAGATGGCGGGGAAATAGGAAGAAACCTTGGGAGGACCAAGACTTAAAAGGGAACCCATCCTCCATTGGGCGGCCCGTTAGCACCAGTCCGTATTTGTGAACAAGAGGTGGTTCTACAGTTATAGCTTAAAGTTCTTGTTCCCCGGCCAAGTAGTCACAGTCCCTTCGGTGCAGATGGTGAGCCTCAGGTAGGAGCCAGCATCAGCACGTCCCCTTACGGCAATGGTACATCCAACCCCGGCATCAGTACATCCACCGGCGAGTCAGACCATCTCCCAGACGACCCTGCACCCACAAACTTCACCCACAAACTTCTCCCTTTATACCCCCCCCCAGCATCTCAAAGCGACAATGGTCACAAAAAACAGGTTAACCAATGGGAATCAGGCTGCTGGTAAAGACAACAGAGTACATTTGCATACAGAGTGCATTTCCACACAGGACTGCCACCTTTGGGTTGAAGTCTACAAGTCTCAAAGCAGCTTTACAAATTGTATGGGTCCAGATCCTTAATGAGCAAGCCAAAGGCGACAGTGGCAAGGAAAAACTCCCTAAGATGGCGGGGAAATAGGAAGAAACCTTGGGAGGACCAAGACTCAAAAGGGAACCCATCCTCCATTGTGCGGCCCGTTAGCACCAGTCCGTATTTGTGGACAGCTTGTGGGAAGAAGCTGTTGCAGAGTCTGGCTGTGTTGGTCTGAATGCTGCGGTACCTACTTCCCGACGGCAGGAGAGAGAACAATGTGTGTGAGGGGTGGGTGGCGTCATCCACAATGCTGGTTGCCTTGCGGATGCAGTGGGTGGTGTAGATGTCTTATATGGAGGGAAAAGAGACTCCGATGATATTTTCAGCCTTCCTCACAATGCGCAGGAGAGACTTGCGGTCAGAGACCATGCAGTTCACCCACCAGGCCGTGATGCAGCTGCTCAGAACGCTCTCTATGGCTTCTTTGTAGAAGGTGGTGAGGATGGGTGGAGGGAGACAGGCTTTCCTCAGCTTCTGGAAGAAGTAGTGGTGCTGGTGTTCAGGGTCCAGGTGAGTCTGTCTTCTAGGTGAACACCAAGAAACTTGGTGCTCTTGACGATCTCCCCCAGGGACCCATCGATGTTGAGCAGAGAGTGGATGTTTTGTGCTCTCCTGAAGTCAACAACCATTTCCTTAGTCTTGTTGATGGTGACGGTTGTTGACTTTACATCAGTCCGTCAGCCGCTACACCTCCTCTCTGTATGCCGACTCGTCACATTTGCTGATGAGACCCAGCACAGTTATGTCATTGGCGAACTTGATTATGTGGTTTGAACTGAATCTCGCCAGTCATGAGTCAACAGGTTGATCAACGGAGGACTCAGAACACTGTTCTGTGGGGCGCCAGTGTTCAGTGTGATGGTGCTGGAGATGTTCCTCCTGATCCGGACTGACTGGGGCCTCCCTGTTAGGAAGTCCAGGATCCAGTTGTAGGTGTTGAGGCCCAGTGAGGTTAGCTTTGTGGAGAGGGTCTGTGGGACGATGGTGTTAAATGCTGAGCTGAAGTCTAAGAACAGCATTCATTTTGCATATGAATCTCTCTTCTCCAGGTGATGGGTGGTGGTGATGACATCGTCAGTGGAACGGTTGGGACGATACGCGAATTGTAGGGGGTCCAGTGTGGGGGTCAGCTGTGCTTTGATGTCCCTCATGACTAGCCCCTCGAAGCACTTCATGATGATGGGGAGTGAGTGCTACGAGTCGGTAGTCATTTAGGCAGGATGCTGTGGGTTTCCTCAGCACAGGAATGATGCTGGTGGATTTGAGGCACATAGGAATGGTGGAGTTGCTCAAGGAGATGTTGAAGATGTCTGTGAGAACATCTGAGAGTTGTTCTGCACATTCCCTGAGCACTCTTCCGGGGATGTTGTCTGGTAATGCAGCCTTCCGTGGGTTGATTCTGGACAGAGTCTTCCTCACGTCTAGTGGAGTCAGATCCAGCACCGGCTCCTCTGGCTTGGGGGTGGTTTTCCTCGCCGTCGCGCCATTTTGTACCTCAAACCACGCATAGAAGTCATTCAGGGCATCAGAGAGGGAGGCATCACTGTCACAGAATGATGGTGTTGTTCTGTAATTGGTGATGGCCTGGATGCCCTGCCACATGCCTTGGGTGTCGCCTGTGGACCTGAAGTGGCTGTGGATCTTACGTGCGTGTGTGCACTTAACCTCTCTGATGGCTTGCGACAGCTTGGATCTGGCCTTCCTCAGGGCCACTCTGTCGTGTGTTCTGAAGGCTGAGTCATGGGTTTTCAGTAGTACACGCATTTCCACAGTCATCAACAGCTTTTGGTTCGGGCGTGAGATGATTGTTTTGGAGACAGTAACATCATTAGTACACTTGCTGATGTAGCCAGTCACTGATGCTGTGTACTCCTCCAGGTTTATGGTGCCACCATTAGTTGCAGCCTCTCTGAACATCTCCCATGCAGTGCCCTCAAAACAGTCCTGTAGGGCAAGTCTTAAACTGCTTCTGGACTGCTCTGGAGCGTCTGATGAGCGGTTTGTATGCAGGAGTCAGCCACATGGACATGTGATCAGAGAGCGCGATGTGGGGGTGGGCTCTGCCTGGTAGGCTGTTTTTATAAACAAGATCCAGCGTGCTTGCTGCTCTTGTTGGAAAGTCCACGTACTGGTGGAATTTGGGCAGGACTGCCTTGAGATTTACGTAGTTAAAATCTCCAGCAATGATGAACAGTCTGTCCGGGTGTTTGTTCTGGAGTTCGCTGATGGCTCCATACAGCTCGCTCAGTGCTTCCTTGGCCTTAGCAGTACCGCCGGGCGGAAAGTACACTGCGGCTATTAGCGTACCGGAGATCTCACGTACTGAATAAAAAGGCCTACATTTAATAATCCTGAACTCCACCAGCGGAGAACAGTGTTTAGCAACAGTCACAGCGTTATTACACCATTCCGTGTTGATGTAAATACACACTCCTCCATGGGCTGGATGTTCTGAAGTCAAAGTGGGACACACCTCCTAAGGTGTTGGAGAAGGACCAAGCTAAGATGCAGTGGGACTTCCAGATACAGACTGATAAAATGGAGTACCAAAAATAAAGGACCTTTCTTAGATCCACCTTGCTAGTTCTGAGCTGGACCCCTTTTGCCTTCAGAACTGCCTTAATCCTTTGTGGCATACGTTCAAGAAGGTACTGGAAACATTCCTCAGAGAGTCTGGTCCATATTGACTTGATAGCATCACGCAGTTTCTGCAGATTTGTCGGTTGCACATCCATGATGCGAATCTCCCATTCCACCACATCCCAAAGGTGTTCTACTTGATTGAGATCTGGTGACTGTTGAGGCCATTCGAGTACAGTGAACTCATTGCCATGTTCAAGAAACCAGGCTGAGATGATTCGCGCTTTATGACATGGCACGTTATCCTGCTGGAAGTAGCCATCAGTTGATGGGTACACTGTGGTCATAAAGGGATGGACATGGTCAGCAACACTGACACATTGACACAATGCACAATTGGTACTAATTGGCTCAAAGTGTGCCAGGAAAATATCCCCCACACCATTGCACCACCACCACAACCAGCCTGAACTGTTGATACAAGGCAGGATAGATCCATGTTGTTGATACCAAATTCTGACCGTACCATCTGAATGTCGCAGCAGAAATCCAGATGTTTTTCCAATCTTCTATTGTCCAATTTTGGTGAGCTTTTGCGAATTGTAGCCTCGGTTTCCTGTTCTTAACTTACAGGAGTGTCACCCAGTGTAGTCTTCTGCTGTGTCTGCTAGTCTTCGACGTGTTGTGCATTCAGAGATGCTCTTCTGCATGCCTCGGTTATTTGAGTTAGTGTTGCTGTTCTATCTGCTCGAACCAGTCTGGCCATTCTCCTCTGACCTGTGGCATCAACAAGGCATTTGCGCCCACAGAACTACCGCTCACTGGATATTTTCTCTTTTTCGGAGCACTCTTTGTAAACCCTACAGATGGTTGTGCGTGGAAATCCCAGTAGATCAGCAGTTTCTGAAATACTCAGACCAGCCCGTCTACATGCCTAAATGGATTGAGTTGCTGACATGTCATTGGCTGATTCAACATTTGCGTTATGTGACGGGCAGGAGGTGCGAACGAAAAGGAAGCGATCACGCCAAGTCTCAGAGAAAAAGAGGGGTTTAATCATTAAAGTGCGCAAACCAAAAACCCGTGCACTGTTCCGAATTCAGGAAATAATAACCAGCAGTCAACTGGTACATAGACAAGGCATATATAGCCAAACAAACGACCATCAGGTGAGGGAGCTAATAAGCCCCACCCACCTGAGGGACGCACACAACGCAACAACAAGACAACTGCCGCTGTGCTGGAGACGACCGATAGGGGGAGCCTCCCTCACCGTGACATGTTAATGAGCAGTTGGACAGGTGTACCTAATAAAGTGGCCGGCGAGTGTAAATGTTTATTTTCTAAACAAACCGTTGTTTACTTGGAATAAGCTATTATGGTAGTGTGTAATGGTTAACATTGAATTTGTTTTTCTTGATATTACCAGAAAAGAAAAACCTAAATGTTTTAAAATATTGCATGCAAACAGACTTCTAACTCTGACAATAGGTTCATAGGTTTCAGCTACCTTCACCTTGTAGAGTGCTGTCAAATTTCACAGAAAATCTCTCAAAAGCAAGGGGAAAAGACAGCATATGTGCAATTCCACAGTGAAAGTTCTCTGTTCTGTTCAGCAGGCGGGGTTTCCCATTTACCATTCCCATAAAACATAACATTTCAGTCTTAACATTACTGAGACTAGCAGAATTTGAATCCCTCAAGATGGCAGCAAATTTACAAGACTTACACATGTTCCAAAGAGAAATATAGATGAAGTATGTAGTATATGCAAACTGCATGCTTGTAAATTGAACATCCATTTTTTCAGTGCATCAGTTGGTATATTTTAGTACAAAGCCTTCTCCTTCGTTATCTTATTTGGTGCTTGAAATTCTGCGCCAGAATGCATTATTCTACACACACACAACATACATTACTACATACACATTACATGACATGATTTTGTAATAACAAATACACCAATAACAATGCATGCAGTTACTGTAAGATCTGAAAGCACTACCGCCGTTCACCACCAGAGGTCTCACTCGCCGGAATACTAAAGACCAGCTGTTCTCGGTCAAGGCTAATTAGAACCTATATTTAAGTCCACCTCCCCAAACCTCACTGCGAAGTATTGCCAACTCTATTCGAGAGCATACCGAAGCGTTTTCCCCTGTGAAATTCTGATTGACTTCTGGTTTTGTGATCCTGTTCTGGTTTTGCCGTTTGCACCCGTCTAGCCCTTTGGTACCTCTGCCTGACCACGCCTACGTCCCCGGACCTGGTTGTGTGTGTGCCCCGTCCTCTCCCGATCTGCCGCCTCCCCTGGCATTACCCTTTGTGTGTGTTTATTGCAAATAAAGAAACACTGCTGGCACGCTGCGCATGGATCCTCATTTACAGCCTGGCCACCAGGCGTTACAGTTACTTTCAGGAATATCCCGATTAAGTCCGAGCAGGAAAATAATGTGATTTTGAAAATTTGACACCCCTGAATCATCATAATTGTAAATAAATTCAAAAGATTATTTACAGGCTTATTTTCTCCCTGTAATGATGTGGTGCACACACACCCCCGTATAGGTTCGTTGGTACGGTCCTCCGTGTGCCTGTTTTGTTGCTGTTCATTGTTATTGTTACAATAATTGTAGTCACTCCCTCCTTGTTGGCTTGCCCTCGTTAATATGTATATTTAAACCATCCTGTTTTGCTCTCCATTGTTGGTTTTCGTATTGTCACATGTGTTTCTAGTATCTTCTGTGTATGTCTGCGTATTTATTAAATGTTCTATGTTTGTACCACTGTCTCGGTTTCCGCTCCCTCACTTCCCATGACACTCCATTTATTTATTGGTTAGACATATGCTTTTAATCAGTACTCCAGTGACAATGTCAAGGGAAGCATACTCCAATTGAAATTCAGGGCTTGTGTGCACTATTGGGAGGTTTTGACTAGTTGAAGCTGATTCAGAGAAGTATGCTGATCTTGCTTTATGAATTTTACAGTCTGCGAAGTTTGAACCATGGTGATCTCACACATGGAGGCGGACATCTACTAATACTAAGCTGCTCAGCTGTGCATGCATCAACATGCTAGAACTTTCCAGCAGAACATGCAGTTAGAGAAACTGTAGCTTTTTATATCTCCCCGTCCACCACTTCACTGACTTCCTCTAAAAGTTGCAGACCTCTGGATTCAAGCCCTCTTCCTTCCCTTGCCCTCTGATTTTGCTCCAGTGGCCCCAGATCAGGTTTGACTCACAGTGCATATGTATTTTCTAGTGATTACAGCTTGATTGTCATGTGTACAGTGATGGTTTGATGTTCTGTAATCCTCTTTCTCTGATCTCTTTGCTCCATCTGCTCAATCTCCATGCCCCGATTCCTGCCATAACCTCCATCCTCACTTCTCCTGTCTCTGCATCGCTTAATTCATCAGATTAGGGTGTATATCTCTCACCACTATAGCTCAGCAGTGCCTTGTGCGGTAATCATTTGGCGACAGTGTCCCACTTTCTTTGGCTTATCAGACCTCACAATTCTTTGCTTATTTTTTGTTGTTGTTGGTTTTTATTAACATTTCATTGAAGTTTATCAGTGTAATCCTGTAAATGTTTTTGTTTTTAAAAGACTTTAAAAACTTTAATACATTTGATGTTATAATTCTGAATGATTTGGAAGAAACCACAAGTACCTCAGATGTATAAAATTCAAATATGGGGGTGGGAGTAGGGAATAGGTATATGGTTGCCATGCCACCCTGAGGCCATTGCTTTCTTCAATTTTTATTCTGAATGCTTGCCAAAAGAAGAAAACACCATCTCAGCATGGAATGCTGACAGCATTGTTAACATTGCAAAATAAAACATTTAACAAAGTACATCTGCTACATCAAGCAACACAGGCTAAATCCAGGTCAATACTTAGCCCCATTTCACCTACCCTGAAGAATCATTATCTAAACGTCAAGCAGCAGGTCTGCCATTGTTATGTCTAACAGATGCTTGACTGTCGTGCAGATATGCACATATCCTGCAGTACTGCACACATTTTCATATTTTTGTTACTTAATCACCAAAGTGGAAGGAGGAAAAACAATTACCGGTAAGCTTTTTGGATGTGGCTCTTACAGGAAAGGGTCCTCTTCCCTCCCCTCATTGCTGATTCTGTGGCGGTACTAAGCAGGATTAGTAATGATTGGAGTTTTGACGTGAGAGATTTTCTGTTGAGAATTATCTCCCAATCTGGGTGGGGGTTGGGAGTTGAAGGAGAGTGTGAGTGAGAGTGCTCCACCATCAAATACACCATCTTCTCAGCATCATCTATTTGAATGATTTTTTCATCAATACATACTCAATGTTGTAATGTGCAATTTGTAGGGAGTTCCACAAGTGCACAAAAGTCAGCTGTCAGCTCTCTAGCTGATTTCTTTGCTGCCATTGGGAGCTTTTTTTGTAGGAAACAGAGGAGAACAAATCAATCTGATGTTGACCTCTCTTTAATCAATTTTAGCTTCCATTCTTTGGACAAATCAAAACATAATACACATAAATGTAACATCATTCCTAAAGCTTAATGAGAGATTGTTGAGTCTATTTTAATGGGAGAAGACTGAGTATATTTTAGAAGAAAACTTTGGAATGTAATACAAAAAAGCTTCATATACTTTCAATATCTTATTTTCCTGAGTTAAATAATTTTGGCTGTCTTTTAAAAACCCTTCTTTGAAGGATTAATGAAAGCTGTCTGAACAGAATGGTCATCTGTTGCTCACCATTCAGTTTTAGTTTACATTCAGAATGTTTGCATTCTACAGCAGGACTAGAATACTTTAATATAAATTAGAAATAATTTTTTCCAAGTTTCTCTCATCCAGTCAAAACCTTTTTTGGAAAGATGGACAATAAAAAGATTTATATCATTTACATCAAAGTCAAATTTATTTATATAGTGCTTTTTACAACACATGCAAAACACAACACAAAGCAGCTTTATTAATTGTATGGGTCCAGATCCCTAATGAGCAAGCCAAAGGCGACAGTGGCAAGGAAAAACTCCCTAAGATGGCGGGGATATAGGAAGAAACCTTGGGAGGACCAAGACTCAAAAGGGAACCCATCCTCCCTAATAAATTTTCAAATAAATTTGACTTTGACATCAGAATAATTGTATTTATAACAGTCCCCACAATAAAGGAGGGAGGTGATGGCATGATAAAGAAAATTCTTTATGCTTAATTCTGCATTGTGGATCATATCTTGCTGTTTTTTCATTTAGAGTTGAAATGAAAGCAGGAAGAAGGGACAGGGAGAAAGGGCTGTTCTGATGTTGACGAAGCTCACCTAAGACGTAACATGGAGGCAAAGGGGCTTTTAGCCTAGTGGTAATATGTAAATCACGGCTTGTTTTTCTCTCTTGTGCTTTCAGAGGCACTTGTGCAGCTAGCATATTTACACAGGGAAATGCTGTGATTAATGGAAATACATATTTGGCAGTATTCCATAGCAAAGCATAGAAAACTGAACAACTTTGACAAGGATCTGTCTAAAGCTATTCATGTGTTAAATTGTGAATATATCATTGATGTACTCAATATTGAATCATAAACCTGAACACTGAACACTTTCAGTAGTGTGGGATTTTATTTAAAGACATATTAATGACATTTGAAACCTTTATACTGGCCTTGGGGTGATCTATATTTAATTTATTCTCATCAATAACAGGATAATGTTTTTTCAATCTTTCTAAAGTAACTTTATTGCATGCTAAATAATATGTAGTACAGTTGTTCATGATGTCAGAACTGCAGCCCAGGCCTCTATCAAATATATTTGAATAAAATCTTGACCAGTGGATATATAAATCTTTATTTAGTCCTCTTTCCTTAAGAATTAATAGCTTAATAATTAGACAATTATAAGATTATTATATAAAATGTGAATGTTATAAACTTTAAAAACTGAATCTTGCTCCTAACTCATGGGGCATTGTCAAGTCAAGTCAAGTCAATTTTATTTATATAGCGCTTTTTACAACACATGTTGTCTCAAAGCAGCTTTACAAATTGTATGGGTCCAGATCCCTAATGAGCAAGCCAAAGGCGACAGTGGCAAGGAAAAACTCCCTAAGATGGCGGGGAATAGGAAGAAACCTTGGGAGGACCAAGACTCAAAAGGGAACCCATCCTCCATTGGGCGGCCCGTTAGCACCAGTCCGTATTTGTGAACAAGAGGTGGTTCTACAGTTATAGCTTAAAGTTCTTGTTCCCCGGCCAAGTAGTCACAGTCCCTTCGGTGCAGATGGTGCACCTCAGGTAGGAGCCAGCATCAGCACGTCCCCTTACGGCAATGGTACATCCAACCCCGGCATCAGTACATCCACCGGCGAGCCAGACCATCTCCCAGGTGCTTGTAGGTGCTTGCATGCAGTCGTCTTGGGTAGAAGCATGCAAAAAGATGGACAATACAGACTGAGTGTGAGGATGTCAGTTTAACCACCATTGATTTAAATGTACATAGCTCATGTGCCAGTGATTAGCATGTAGCTCCGGCAGGCTAATCTATAGCAGCTTAACTAAAGGGAGGGGTCCAGAGGTGACCACAGTCATGAGGGCTCACTGAGACATTGCTTTCCAGTCAAGTCAGTCACAACTAGAGTGATGCCATGACACAGCTGGATGACAGCATCAACATCTCAGATTACCAGAAATCTCAACGTCAGGGGCCCCTGAGCCCCGCACCTTACTAGGGGAATATTTAACTGAAGGCTTGATTATATAGGTGAGTCTTAAGTCTAGATTTAAAGATTGGAACTGTGTCAGAATCTCGGATTGGAGCTGGAAGGCTATTCCATAATTGAGGGGCTTTAATGGAGAAAGCTCTGCCTCCGGCTGTAGTCTTACAAATTTTTGGAACTAAGAGAAATCCAGCATTTTGGGAGCGTAAAGGGCGAGATGGGTTGTAGTAAGCAATGAGTTCACTCAGATATTGTGGGGCAAGACCATTTAACGCCTTATAGGTTAAGAGAAGAATTTAAAATTCAATTCGATGTTTAATCGGAAGCCAATGTAATGCCGCGAGAGTGGGACTAATATGATCGAATTTTCTAGCCTTAGTTAGGACTCTAGCTGCAGCATTTTGTACAAGTTGTAGCTTCTTTATGGACTGTTTAGAGCATCCAATTAGAAGACCATTACAGTAGTCCAATCTTGACGAGACAAAAGCATGGACCAGCTTCTCTGCATCAGCTAATGAAAGTAAGTGTCTCAGCTTGGCGATATTACGTAAATGGAAAAAGGCAGCCTTAGTGACATTGCATATATGTGTGTCAAATGAAAGATCCGAATCAATAGTGACACCTAAGCTTTTTGCGGTAGACTTGGGTGTTACTGAAAACCCATCTAGGGTAAGGGGAATATCAGCCCAGCTGCTTCTAGCAGCTTTAGGCCCAAGAATCAGCACCTCAGTCTTATCAGAATTTAGTTGAAGAAAATTAGACGCCATCCAGTTTTTAATGTCCTGGACGCAGCTCTCAATCTTGAGAGTAGTGGTGATATCATCGGATTGGAAGATATATACAACTGAGTATCATCTGCGTAGCAATGGAAACTAATACCATGCCTACGGATGATAGTGCCCAGTGGAAGCATATATAATGTAAATAATATGGGGCCCAGTACAGATCCTTGTGGGACACCATATTTTACCTTACAACGCTCTGAGCATTCGTTGTTTACTAGTACAAATTGGTAACGATCTGTCAGGTAGGACCTGAACCAGGAGAGTGCTTGACCTCTTATACCAATGAGTGTCTCCAGCCTATTAAGTAGAATATTATGATCAATGGTGTCAAAAGCCGCACTGAGGTCTAGCAGTATGAGAAAAGAAATGTGTCCTTTATCAGAGGATATCAAGAGATCATTTACTACTTTAGTCAGCGCAGTTTCAGTGCTGTGGTGGGGTCTAAATCCAGACTGAAATAATTCTAAGACATGTTCTGTCTGTAGGAAGGAAGAGAGTTGTGAAGAAACTACTTTCTCTAGAATTTTGGATATGAATGACAAATTAGAGATAGGCCTATAGTTGGACATTTCCTGGGGGTTAAGACCAGGTTTTTTTAATTAGCGGCTTGATAACTGCAAGTTTAAATGAACTGGGAATATAGCCCAGGCTCAGAGAGCAGTTTATTATAGTGAGCAAAGGTTCTATATTGCTATGCAGTAATTCTTTAAGTAAATGGGTTGGTACTGCATCTAGTATGCATGTGGAGGGCTTGGCAGATTCCACCAATGAAATAAGCTCCTCACGACCAATTGGGGAGAAGGACTCTAACAGGGCATCAGAGCTGACCAGACAGCTGTCAAGGTGCATAGGCATGTTGACAGGCTCTGAGATAGCACAACCAATTTTTTCCCTAATTTTATCAATCTTATCATTAAAGAATTTCATAAAATTATTACTGCTACACTCTAGTGGGATTAGTGGATTGATTTGATCATGGCTCCTTGTTAGGCTGGAAACAGTTTTAAATAGGAGTGCAGAATTGTTTTTATGTTTTTCTATTAAAGCTGATAAGTATGAGGATTTTGCTGTATGGAGGGCATGCTTATATTCACTAAGGCTGCTTTTCCATGATAGTCTAAACACTTCTAACTTTGAATTTCGCCATTTACGCTCCAGGATCCTCGCGGCTCGTTTGAGACTACGCGTGTGCTCGTTATACCATGGCGCTATTCTTCTCTCAGAGGCTCTCTTATAGTGTAATGGTGCAACCTTGTCTAATGCTGTACGAAGAGAAGTCTCAACGTGCTTGGTAAAATGCTCTAGTCCTTCCGGAGCTACAGGTGTATCAATTTCTGTCAAACCAGGTAAAATGTCAGTGAGTGCGGCTATGGTACTAGGTGCTATAGTTCGTTTCATTCGGTAGCGGGGCGGCTGATGAATACCGTCAGTCAAGCATAACTTGTACGTTATGAGGCTGTGGTCTGAAACGGCCTCGCTCTGAGGTAAAATTGCTAAGCTGGATATGTTAATACCAATAGATAAAACCAGGTCTAAAGTATGACTACAATTATGCGTAGGACCCACCACATTCTGAGTGATACCCATTGAATCAAGAATTTCTTGAAAATATTTGCTTAAAGCGTCAAGCGTCAAGATTCTCAAAATGGATGTTAAAATCACCAACTATAATCACCTTATCGGCTGATAGCACTACATGAGACAGGAAGTCTGAAAACTCCTGCAAGAACTCAGAGTAAGAACCAGGGGGCGGTAAATAGTAATTAACATAAACGACTGTGACGCCTTGTTGGTTGTCAGATTTGATACATTTGAAACAGTGAGGATGAGATGTTCAAAAGAATTAAATTTAAAGCCGAATTTTTGAGAAATGTCTATATCAGAGTCATATATTGTGGCGACACCACCTCCTCGACCATTTGGACGGGGGTTATGAACATATCTATAGCCAGAGGGAGAGGCTTCATTTAGGGCCATATAATCATCTGGCCGGGTCCAGGTTTCCGTCAAGCAGAGCATGCATAGATTATGATCGGTAATCATTTCATTAACCAGCAATGCTTTAGATGACAGGGATCTAATATTTAGCAGTCCTAGTTTCAGATTTAAACTACTCTCCAAGGGAGCATAATCCAATTTAACATTGATTAAATTTTGTCTACTAACTTTGCGAGAGTTATTTTTGGTACTCGAGGAACTGACACAGTCTCAATCCAGTGTGACCTAGGTGACGTCTCTTTGCAGCTAGCAGACAGTCGGTTTAGCCTTTGTGTCTGCTGCCTGGCCTCGGCTCTGGTTTGTCAATCCCCATTAACAAGTCCTACACTACCACTAGTAAGCCTAGCAGATATGCTACGGGAAATGAGAGCAGCACCCTCCCAAGAAGGGTGAATGCCGTCTCGCTTCAAAAGGCCAGGCCTGCCCTCAAAACGCGTCCAATTATCTATATAACCCACGTTGTTTTCTGAGCACCATTTAGACATCCAGCGGTGTAGCGCCAATAACCTGCTGTAGGTTTTCGGCGCCACGCCAGTGGAATGGGACCAGAGCATATTACGGCATCTGACATAGTCCCCGCTAACTCACACACCTCTTTAACATTACCCTTAGTGATCTCGTACTGTCTCAAACCCACATCATTGGTGCCGGCGTGTACCACTATCTTTGAATATTTACGATTAGCCAGCACCTTAAGATTAGCCCTGATGTCAGGCGCTCTAGCCCCGGGATACACTTAACTATGGCCGCTGGTGTCTCTAAGGGGGTCGCTATATTCACTTGTCGGAGCTGGGAATCTCCTATTACCAGAGCTCTTTTAACAGGTCGCTCAGTCGGTGTATTACTGAGTGGGGCAAACCTGTTTGACACGGGGAATCTGAGTAGAACGGTGCTCAGCCCTACGGCTATGCCGCCGAGACGTCACCCATTCGCCCCGCTGCGAGGGCTCTAATGCCGGAGCTGGGGACTCGCTAGCTACGATGGCTACGGTGGTGGCAACCGGGCCTGCTACGCTAGGTGCTACGCTAGGTGCTACGCTAGGTGCTACCGACTCTTTAGGACTCTCTAAAGCCCGGATGCGCTCCTCTAAAAGCGAAATCTTCTCCGTCATGCTAATAATTAATCTACACTTGTTACAAACAAAATTATCCCTACTGACGGAAGAAGAGTAGCTAAACATGCCACACTCCACACAAACAACAGGCGACTCAGACATGGTGAAATACTACAGATACTTAGCTTCGGTTGAGATGAACTTTGAATGTTTTTCGATGGCTTGTGGAGGTTGTTGTAGCCGGAGTTATGCGTAAATATGTCCACAAAGTCCACAAAATATTTGTAGATGTATCAGATGTAATTAAACAGATAGAAAAAAGGGTAGGCAAAAAATACTCTGCAGCAACGTCAGCAAGAAGCAGCGTCAGCCAAGAAGCCCACAACCACAACCAGGCATTGTTAAGTACGGACTGGTGCTAACGGGCCGCCCAATGGAGGATGGGTTCCCTTTTGAGTCTTGGTCCTCCCAAGGTTTCTTCCTATTTCCCCGCCATCTTAGGGAGTTTTTCCTTGCCACTGTCGCCTTTGGCTTGCTCATTAGGGATCTGGACCCATACAATTTGTAAAGCTGCTTTGAGACAACATGTGTTGTAAAAAGCGCTATATAAATAAAATTGACTTGACTTGACTTAAGAGAATTCTAAATAACTAGCATGATGGCTCTGTGTTAACACTAGAAGCGCTGCACCTCATTTACATACTTATACCTAGAAGCACAAAGGGCCAGTCATTTGACCACTTTCACCACCTACTAATAGCGCCGTGTTGTTTTCACCTACTTAAAGCACACCTTTAAAATAAATAAATAAAATTGACTTTACACAAGGAAGCTGGTACTGACACATAATTAACGCTAGATGGCATTAAAAGGCACAAAAGGCAGAATGAGCCGCAGAAACAAAATATTTGTAATGGTGACATTTGCATGTAACGTCAATAAGTTAAAACTAAACTAAACTAAAAGACTAAATTGCCTTTTAGAATCAGTGCCCTGTGATATGGTTTTCCCATTGTCCGTTTTGTTTAGCATCATATTTCATTTCCTGGTTTGTCCGAAGTTGTAAATGCAAAATATTGGTTTCATTTTGTTTTTGTTTCTTGGTTAGTGTAATAGTTTGCTTATTTGTGTATTATTCTGTTGGCATGTATGTCACTAGATTATGATGTTCGTATGGAACACCACTGACCCACTGGCCCACACCCCCGCTGTGAAGAGTAGACTAAACGTTGTGCATGTTAGTGTAACGCAGGCTATGGTGAACATAAATCTGCAAATAAATGTCTATAATGTTTTATATTGGACAAAGAATAAAAAGCACAAATAGGCAAATGCCAAAAGTAATTACAAAAACATGTCACGCTGAGCATTTCAGAAAGGAAGCCGGAATCGCAAGCTTTGACAGACAGACATATATTTTATTTATATTTAACATGCGCAGGACACTGCGCAAGAACACATTAAATAGACAAACCACACTAACCCCTAGTGGCACGGGGCTGAGCGTGACAAAACAATTATAAAAGGTAGGCTATGTACATGAAAAAACATCTCAATTTATAACAAAATGCAAAATTATTTAAATGATACAATGTGATGGTAGAATCAAACATTGGCTTCACGTAGTTGCCTCTCTCCTATCTATAATGTTCACTTTGTTCTCTCGCCGAATTGTTGCCTTTTCAAATGGAGAGGTGTTCGAGGTGATCCCATGTTCTAACAAATGTCTCATCAGATGTTTGATGATGTTTCCATCAAAGTATGGAGGTTCACAAGCAGCTTTATCACCATTCAGTGATTTACATTCTTTTTAGCTTATATTGCATAAGTTTCGTCCACAGCTCAAGTCAAGTTCTCTTTATTTTGAATTGTGTGTCCTCTTCACACAACTCAACTTTCAAAACACATCTTAGGTGCAGTCTTTACACATTTTCCACAGACCAGTCGCTTACATGTCTGGCGGATGTCATAAGCTTTGTTCCCTGAACATCTCCCGACTTGGCATTGTTTTCTTTTTGAGAAAGTGGCTTTTGTGCCACTGCCCTAGCTGCTTTCGCCATTTTCTGCTGTGCACACAGCTCCTTTACCAACTCAAGAATAAACCTCCGTCTGCTCAGGTTAACGTTCATGCACTGTTTGAAAAATATATGTGCATTTATTGCAGCCAGGTCTAGGAGGTTGTAGAATTTGATCCATAACATCAACGCCACATTTAGTCGTTGTAATAGGAAACAGTTTCAGGCAGTTTCTTTGCGCCATTATCAATTGAAACTGCTTTATGCATTGTGCTCAGGATGCATACATTTTTTTTTAGGTTTTGCCTGGTAAATCGTTAGTTATTTTTCCAGCCCGCAACACCTTGGTGGAAAATCTTTCAGACTGTGCCTGTGTACATGGGGGCATCTCAGGTCTGATTTTATTCATCGTTCCAACAATATAGGTTTTGTTCGCCAAAAGGGTGTTTGCAAGTGCCAATGAAGTGTCAGTCGTTACATTTCTTCCTTTACCCATGAAGTGTCAATTGTCAGTCATTACATTTCTTCCTTTACCTATGAAAGGCGTCATCAAATGCAACACAATATTTTCAGACAACCGTGGACCAGCTGGTCTGCTTTCATCTCTCCCTAGATAGGAAATTGCGTTAAGCATATATTTTGTCTCAACATCAGTGGCCACTCAGAACTTAATCCAAAATGTATCCAGTTTATTGGCTATGTACTGAGTGAAATGACAGCAAGCTTTGGTTGGGAACAGTTGCTCGTCCACAGTTATGTTGTCACCGGGCGTGTAAGAAGCAATACTGTTTTTCACAAATTTATCGAATATCTCAGATCATGGCAAATTTATTTGTCACAAGGCGGGCCGCCCTTGTGTTCTTGTCATCAAAACGCAGATAGCACATGATATCACTGAATGTCTGTCGAGACATTGTCTCTTTGAAAATGGAATTTCCCAAATAAGCAGACCAGTATTCATCCAGTTTCATGCTTTTACCAGCTGTTGTACCTCCAAAAAATAAACGAGACTCAGTTCGTCAGCTGTTAGTTTGAACTCAGAATTATTTTCTTCAAGAATTATTTTCTTCAGCTTCTGCCTGTGTATTTCAGAATTGCGCCCCACATTTCTGAGTCAAATACAGTAAGCTGGTCAGTGGACTTTTAATTTTGTCCTTGGCATAACACGTATAGTTAGGTCCATATACATTTGGACACAAATTTAGTCTTTTTACCTGTTTACTGAAACATATTAAGTTATAGTTATATAATGTACATGGACATAAAGTCCAGACATTCAGCTTTCATCTGAGGGTATCCACATTAAAATTGGATGAAGGGTTTAGAAGTTTCAGCTCCTTAACATGTGCCACCCTGTTTTTAAAGGGACCAAAAGTAATTGGACTCAAAGGCTATTTCATGGACAGGTGTGGGCAATCCCTTTGTCATTCTCAATTAAGCAGATAAAAGGCCTGGAGTTGATTTGAGGTGTGGTGTTTGCACTTGGAAGGTTTTGCTGTGAAGAAAACATGCGGTCAAAGGAGCTGCAGGTGAAACAAGCCGTCCGTAAGCTGCAACAACGGAAAAAACTCATCTGAGAAATTGCTACAGTATTAGGAGTGGCAAAATCTACAGTTTGGTACATCCTGAGAAAGAAAGAAAACACTGGTGAACTCATCAATGCAAAAAGACCTGGGTAAGACCAATCATAAGCCTCAAGAATAAAAAGGCTAGACTGGGCTTTGCTAAAAAAAAACATCTAAAATAGCCAGCACAGTTCTGGAAGAACATTATTTGAACAGATGAAACCAAGATCAACCTCTACCAGAATGATGAAAAGAGAAAAGTATGGCGAAGGCGTGGTACAGCATATGATCCAAAGCATACCACATCATCTGTAAAACACAGTGGAGGCAGTGTGATGGCTTGGGCATGCATGGCTGCCATTGGCACTGGGTCACTAGTGTTTATTGATGATGTTGCGACAGGACAGAAGCAGTCGAATTAATTCTGAGGTATTCAGAGCCATACCGTGCCTTGCAGTCAGACTGATTGGTCGTGGTTTCATACTACAGATGGACAATGACCCAAAACATAAAGCCAAAGCAACCCAGGTAAATGGAATATTCTTGAATGGCCAAGTCAGTCACCTGATATAAACCAAATTTAACATGCATTTCACTTGTTAAAGACTACACTTCAAGTCAAGTCAAGTCAATTTTATTTATATAGCGCTTTTTAGAACACATGTTGTCTCAAAGCAGCTTTACAAATTGTATGGGTCCAGATCCCTAATGAGCAAGCCAAAGGCGACAGTGGCAAGGAAAAACTCTCTAAGATGGCGGGGAATAGGAAGAAACCTTGGGAGGACCAAGACTCAAAAGGGAACCCATCCTCCATTGGGCGGCCCGTTAGCACCAGTCCGTATTTGTGAACAAGAGGTGGTTCTACAGTTATAGCTTAAAGTTCTTTTTTCCCCGGCCAAGTAGTCACAGTCCCTTCGGTGCAGATGGTGCATCTCAGGTAGGAGCCAGCATCAGCACGTCCCCCTTACGACAATGGTACATCCAACCCCGGCATCAGTACATCCACCGGCGAGCCAGACCATCTCCCAGGTGCTTGTAGGTGCTTGCATGCAGTCGTGGCAATGGTACATCCAACGAAACAAGGCAGGGCTAGGGTGAAGGACACAAGGTAAGGACGGAGGGCGGAGCTATACGTGACATTATAAAAACCCACGAAAGAGTGACGCCGCAAAAGCCGAAGCACGGAGTGGCGAGGGATCACTGTATATTGAGAGCAATTTTTTCTCCACGTTGTCCTTAAGAAAATGTTGGATACTGTAATGATTGGAGAGGCCAGACTGGGCGCAAATGCAGGAGACTTGAGATTTAAAAAAGACAAAAGCTAATATAAACAGAACAAAAATAGCAACATTGACGACGGGAGATGCGACAACAAACCACATCAAAGATAAACACACTTGGCTAACGGGTAAATTAAAAACACGGAGAAAGATGAGAACTGGAGACATAGACCAGGGAAGACTAATCAGACATAACCCACACTCAATACCTAACATGAAGAAGGAAATACTAAAGCACAGAACCAGACATGGATACTAGACATGGGCTGGGAGTAACACAACAGGGAAGGAACTTGAAGACAACCTTACAAAACATAACTACAAAACATGGAACAAACCATGATACAGGATTTGCATGGATATTAGGGAGCCAGAAATACATAGACATACACAGAATACATGGTTACTGGAACTCCGAGCTAACGGGGAAACCGACTTACAATAACCAAAAACGGGACTGGAAAACACGAAGATTATACACAGAATAAACGAGGAAATGAAAGACAGCTGAACAAGATAATTACTAAGGCAGGGACACAAGGTACAGGGGTGTGACAGACAGAAGGGAAACCAAGGAAACGCGGTACAAGGGAAGACATGGGAAAGGGGCCAAAGGAAACAGGACCGAAAGAGACCGATGCAGGAGAGGAAGAAATGGACAGAAATATACTGAGGGGTACAGGCAGACAAAACAGGACTCTGGACCTTGTGGGACTGGACAGAGGCAGGTACAGGCACAGAGGTTATAGGCCAGAACGGGGAATAAGCAGAGATACAGGAACAGGACTGGGTGGGACAGGACCGGAAACTGACAGAGACACAGGGGACGAGGCAAACACCGAACAAAGGCACAGGAACAAAGTGGATGATAATTCTGGGGACTGACACGTGGACAGGAACTGACACAACAACACCAGATACAGACATGGGAATGGAAATGTGGACAGAGACAGGGAACAGAAAACCGGGAACAGATCAGGGTTAAAATGGGAATACAGGCATAGACGAGGAGTCACACACAGGGGACCCAAAAACAGTCTCTGTATCAGGCCCACTGGCTGACGGCACAGTCTCTGTATTGGACCCACAGGTTGGAGATACAGTCATTGCAGCCTTCAGGGACGAGTGCAAGCCTCAGTCAGGCCTCTGGAATGTGGGCATACCCCAGGCGGGGCTCAGGAACGTGGATTCTGTGCCTCTACTCTCTTCCTCCAGACTCTGGGACCTTGATTTCCAAACGAAATGCAAAATTTGCTTTCATCAGAGAACATAACTTTGCCACTCAGCAGCAGTCCAGTCCTTTTTGTCTTTAGCCCAGACGAGATGCTTCTGATGCTGTCTCTTGATCAAGAGTGGCTTGACACAAGGAATGCGACAACTAAAAACCATGTCTTGCATACGTCTGTGTGTGGTGTTTCTTGAAGCACTGACTCCAGCTGCAGTCCAGTCTTTGTGAATCTCCCCCTCATTTTTGAATGGGTTTCAATCCTCTCCAGGGTGAGGCTATCCCTGTTCTTATACATTTTTTTCTATCACATCTTTTCCTTCCCTTCGCCTCTCTATTAATGTGCTTGGACACAGAGCTCTGTGAACAGCCAGCCTCTTTGTCTTTCTCTTTTATGTCTTTCCCTGCTTGTGTAAGGTGTCAATTGTTGTCTTTTGGACAACTGTCAAGTCAGCAGTCTTCCCAGGGCCGGTTTTAGCTATGGGCAACTCAATCTATTTGAGTGTGCATGAGCGCCGTCAAAAAAAAAACAAACTCAAAACAAAACTCTCCAGTTTTGGGGGTTATGTAGAGGGTTAAGCTAGGTTTATACATTCGCGTCTGACCGTAGCGCTCGACTACCGCTCATTTCCAGGTCACATTAGTGGAGTGGGTGCTGGGGCGCCCTCACTGTCACGCCCACTTGCTGCTGAGTGAGAGTCATACAGGTTGTGTGTGTAAGAGGAGGCGAGGGAGGGGGGGTGGGGGCTTTCGCCCAGGGCGTAAATCTAGCCAGAACCGGCCCTGAGTCTTCCCCATGATTGTGTAACCTACAGAACTAGACTGAGACCTTTGCAGATGTTTTGAGTTAATTAGCTGTTTAATTTTGTCTTCAACATTGAACCTTTTCACAATATTTTAATTTCCTGAGATACTGAATTTGGGCTCTTGATTAGATGTCAGATGTATAAGAAATAAACACTTGAAATATACTAGTCTGTGTGTGAATGAGTATAATATACAAGTTTCACTTTTTGAATGGAAGTACTGAAATAAATGATATTCTAATGACATTCGTGATATTCATGGTGGAAGTGAAAGATTTTGCTTAGTGGTAGTGTTGGTAAGCATTAGAACATTAGTCAGTATTTTACTGACTGTGTTCTGTAAATCTCTAAGAATACAGAGAAAGGACAGCAGCAACAGTAAAGAATATTGTTTTAGAGAGAAAATATTTGTTCAAAGCAGTCAGAGACACATGTCCAGAGGCATACAGAGGTACTCATACTCTCTAACTCTGCACTAATTTTAGAAAGGTTGGCTGAGCTAGGGTACACTGAGCATAGTGCTTCTTCCTCCACACTGAACATTCAGTCCTGTAGAGCCTGGAGGATTCTGTGCTCTTTTGAAGGGCTCTTATCTTGCACAGGATAACAGCACTGACTTCTCAGTTGTTGCAGACTCACAAAAAGTTAGAGATATTTGGCATTTGGGTGGAAATGTATAGAAAATGTAAAAAGCTCACACTACAGTGATATTATATCATGAACGTAGGGCGTTTACGTAAAAGCATGCAATGGTGATTTCCTCATCTCAAACAATTTATTGAAACAAAAGCCAACAGTAGTGGGTATACCCCAACAAAAAAATGTCAGTGACTTGTCATGTGTCAAATTACAGCTTGACAATGACATCTCATGCTGTTCACAAATTGACTTATTATATGCTGAGTCCCACTCATCTGGCATCCCACTCGTCTTGAAGGGTGACCATCAGGTCATTGAGGTTCTGGGGTACAAATTTATGAGCCTCTATACAGCGACTCATACAGCTTTCATGCTGAAAGTGTTTTGTAAGTGTTTTGTATTTGCTTAGCGCTAAATGCACTTTTGCAAATTATAATAAACTGAACTGCTCTTGCCTCCCCATCCTGCCACCCTCGCAACATTACACTGATATTCATCTATAAATACTGTTTACATGATTGCATGGCAACTCCCCAAAGCTAATACATCTGGGCACTTCCCCCATAATGTGTTAAGTCTGTTTAACATTTTTCATAATGCAGCATTACACCTCATATTTCTGATACATAAATATATGGATAAATGTAAAACTGGTTGAGCATCAGACTTCAAATTATATAATTTGAATCTGAAAGTAGGACACTCGATTAAATGAGCCATTCAAAGGTAAAAGGTCAGCTCTTTCATGCTCTCTCTTGCGTCTTCCTGTCAAGGCTGAGCAATGCTAGACCTCAGCCTCCAAAGTCTCTGTCGTTTTGAGACCTGGTTAGTGGTCTTGGGTATGTTTTTTTGCACATTCAAAAAATATTTTTACATTTGGTCAATTTGGTTGGGGTTTATTTAAAAGACATGTCACAGATTCAAAAATTACACACATGCACAAATTCAGTCAGATAACTTTGCCTTGCAGTTAATTTTGAATTGATATGTTGTTTAAGTCCAAAGAAAGATGTGCCTCTTGTGGAGCTCCTCTTAAAAAACTGTAGGTATAAATACCCCTGCACCAGTAATCATTGTAGAATCAGTCTCATGCTGACCTGTGTGGCCCCCTGCTCTATGGGATTGTACACCTAGGCCACACTCATCTCTCATCAGTTCATCAAATGCTCCACAAATCACTGCTTGACAACCAACCAATAGGAAAGCTCAGTAGAGTCCCACGCCACTCTAACCAAATAGGTGACAGAGGAGTGATGAGTCATTACTGTTATCTGGGAATTATTATTCTGCTTAAGGAAAAAGTACCATGTAGCTGTTTTTAGCATTTTGTTTAGATGAAGTATTGTTGTCTGGAGACACTCCCCTAAACACTGATCATGACATTAATAATCTATCAATATCAAACCAAATACACAAATCCTTAAACCCAGCCAGGTATATGGTATATTAGCATGAAAACACGCATTATGTCCATGATTTGCTTCAAGTTGATACAGTCAGCACATCTGTAGTCATACCAAACATACATGCCATAGTCCAGCTTCTGCTCAAGACTCTGGAACTGCTTTGGTCCTTTTTGGGTGGAAGGCTTCTTGACCTGACTGTCTATGACCTGTTTATGCATTGCCATGAATAAATTAGCTATCCATTATTATACTGGTATTTGCAGCTCTTGCATTGATGAATGTTCAATGTGATATGACACAGTGAGGCACCATTTTAAGGGCTGACAGAGCTTTTGTAAGGGGTGAAAACAGCTCTTTGACTGAAGGCATAGTAATGAAAAGCATATAGCCAAATGCCAAATAGCTTTCCCTTTTTGCCTTTTTATATTATTTATGTATTAGTCATAGTTACCCCATGCTGTTAGTCATTTACATTTACAGCATTTGCCAGATGCATGGTGGTGTCCATGAAATTTATATATATCCTCATTTGAGAAAAGATAGGTCAATGTCAAGAATACTATTAACCCTTCACTGTGGATGCCATTTTCAGCCCAATATTAGACATTTTTCCGCCTCGTGTACTAGTACACTTTAACACTAGTTATCTCAAGTTGTACATATAGGGAAATGTTCATTCAGGGCTCAAACTGAAGTAGACAGTTGAGCCAACATATTGATTCACCTCCAGGCTTATATTTTCATAATTTTGGTTCTATTTGTGAGCCTCTAATACAGAAGAAAATGTCCAAAAAACAAAAACGCAGTTTTGACTTTGGGGATGTACAGTATATGTACACTGGTGATGTGGATTTTTTTCTATTATATCATATCCGATTCAGTAGGGTCTTGTCTGACAAAATAAAAAATATTGAGCACTTACATGCAAGTATTGAATAGTTACACAACATCGCGCATCAAATGTCCCAAGGAATGTCCAAAGTACCAGACACATGTCCAAATATGTCCAAATCCTTTGCTAAAACAAAGCAACAACATCTTACAGAAAGACAAGAAAATTCCAAATGAAGTTATAATATAACATGAAAGTAGTATAATAATAATAATATGACAAGGGATGTCCAAGAGTCCAAAAGGCTAGCTAAGCTAACCATTCTAGCTATGACCCAAACCAGGGCTATTCAACTATATTTTTCTGTGGGCCAGATTTGGCAGAGAGCTCTGACCTGTGGGCCAGACATTTTTCAGACCTATACTAATAATGTCATAGTGGATGTAAAATTGAGGCAAATACTTCAACATTTAATTTTTCTCCATTTTATTAATCAGGAGATCATCTTCAACACCAGAGTCACAACAGTAACATCTGTTTTTAGCGAACTCATCCAAAGCCAGTGACATAAACTCAGTGACAAAACTTTTTTAACTAATTAAGAAGTCTCGAAAACGTCTGTGGCTAAAACATCAACTCGTCTCCCAGCCGTTGTGTCTGACATAGGGATAGACTTGATTGAAGACAATACCTGCTGTTTTATCTTGTTGTCTGCTACCACCTCATCCACAGCTGCTAGCATGCATTCTTTCACTGTTTCGGTGTCAGTGAACGGTCTTTTCTTTTTAGCTAGAATCCATGCAACACGGAGAGATGCTGCTGTTGCTCTCTGCTGCAAAGTGCAGTTATGGGAGAAGATTGCAGAGCTTCGCTTGTAGTTTGTAATAAGTGATTGTATTTTTGTTTGACGAGCACCAGAACCCGGTGGATATTCATTGTCAAAATGAGAGTGGGTAGTAGTAAAGTGCCTCCGCACGTTGTACTCCTTTTTCACCGCACAACACTCGTAACAGAGCAGGCACAAAGGATTGCCTTCGGGGGCCTTCAGTCGTTATTATATTGTCTGTTTTCTGTATCAATCTTACATCTCTTCTTTGACAGTGCCATGCTTCTCAAGTGAGTCTGTTTTGGAAACCATGGAAACGTGCCGCAAAGAGACACAACGTGCCGTAAAGCGCCACACGGTGTCGTAAAATGTTGCAAATAAAATGTTATTTATTTTTACGGTAGTTTATCAAATATTTATTATTATTTATGGGCCGCGGGCCCGGTCCAAATTCATTAAAGGGCCGTTTCTGGCCCGCGAGTTGAATAGCCCTGCCCTAAACGATGCTGAGGAAGTACTACAGTACTTAAAAGCTCTTATACTATACTTAGGTGATATTTAGTATGAATTCTCTTATGCACAATTGTTTATTTATACTCACAAACACAAATGAGTCCTTCGTAGATCTTTGTAGCTGTTGTTCATGGTAACTTCCGGTTCAAAGCTGTACCCAAACAACTCGGCATAATCTCCAGCCAAAGTAAGCCTTTTCTTTTCTATGATGTCCAAAAGTATACACGATCAAAATATCAACAACTGTTCGCTAAACAGAGTCAATCGTGTGCGTTCTGGAGAGTTTATCTTAGTTTAGCTTACCCTACCATAGGTTAGCATGTTTACAACCCAAACTGCGTTGTTGGTTTTGTGCATGTCCTTGTCAAAGGCAAACATTCACGAATCATGGCAAGTGAGGTGTTAATCTTTTCAGCTTCGAGTGAACTATTGGTTAGAACAGCTGCGTTGTTGGTTTTGCGCATGTCCTTGTCAAAGGCAAACATTCACGAATCATGGCAAGTGAGGTGTTAATCTTTTCAGCTTCTAGTGAACTATTGGTTAGAACAGCTATCAATCACTTCGAAGGCGTCAGCTTGTCGCTGTCGCGGCTTCTTGGTTGGCCCACTACCCCTCCCCCCTTTTACACCTCGCCAGGGAGAGGTGAGAAAAGATGTCAGTTAAAGCCATCAGCTTGTTGCCGTCAAATAAACGCGACGGATTTCAAGAGTAAACCCATGTCGCTTTGCAAGTCGAGGACAGATGACGTATCACAATGCTGCAATGTCGCTGGTAGGTCGAGAAATGTTTGTTGTTCTCAGCAAGGGAGAGGATTACGCAATGTTTTGCAATGAAGTGAGCAAGCAAATAAAGGTATTTACCAACACTTTTTCTACTATTTTAGAGTGTCATCTTTTGTCGTAAACCTGCCTTTTAAACGGACATTTAAAGAGACCCACGTGGTCCACGTGTTTTCAACAACAACTTCAAAGCTGGATTTCTCGCAATCGGCTGCATGTAGACGGCTGAAAATCAATACGCATGTAGATGGGAGAGGACATTTTTTTTTATCTGGTTTGTTTTGAATTCTGTCAATGTTTAATATGTGATTTGACGTTGAATTCCTGCTGGGCCTTCCGGCGGGCCCAGCAGGGGGTGCTTCTGCAGTAATTAATCCCTGGCTACAATGTCCGTTAATGCCACTATACTGAGTAACTGGTAAGGGAATTAAAATACCTCAAAGATTGCAATCATTATTCACAGCTGATATGTGATCACCACATTCTCTTTTTAAATTAAAAATACACATTTATGGAAAGCAGTAATAATACCAAATGAAAGTAAGTAAACAAGTTAATATTTAAAAATGCACTAAATTAATGCTTCAGAGGTCAAGCACTAGGGCTTGTATGGGTGAAAGTGCATGCATTTTATCAGCAGTGGGGAGAGGGATTAGAACTGCTGAGCTAAATGTCAGGTTTGGAGCAGATCAAGGGCATGCAAATGAAGCAGCTAATTGCCTTCACTGGATTTTCAAATCAAAGCTCTCTATTCTGACTGGAAGTAAAATATTGATTTTGAAGAACATTAAACAACCCTAACAGTGCCAGTCAAAGTTTAACTAACAGAACAACAAGGAAGCAATGTTTCCTTTTCCTTTTTTCCCTGTGATGTCCCATGTGAAAATAGATGCTGTATTATTTCATTTGCTATTGTTTTGTCACTGGGCTGGTTATGCTAATCTGATTAAGATGAAAATTAGGCTAATATTACAGTTAATATTAATTACATTTCTTGATGGTAGGGTAATAATGTTTGATTGCATTGAAATTGTCTTCTGTAATTCCTCAATCAGAGCTTTACTGATGACTATACTAACAGTGCACTCAAACATCAAAGTTTAGATATGGTTGGATGCCATTGCAATCTCTTGTTTTACAGTCTACCTTAATAAAATGAGAAGCAACTGATAACTCACCAGAGTCCCACATTGCATACAGTATGTACAAGCTGCACCTCTTTGGACGTATTAGAACTGATTGGCCACAATCAAGGATCTTAAGTCTTTTTTTTTTAAGTCAAGCCACATTGTCAATTGTGATTTTCACCCCAATCAAAATTTGTCCTCCGCATTTACCCATCTGTGCAGTCAGAACACACACACACACACACACTAGTGATAACTAGGGGGCTGTGGTGCACACGTGCCCAGAGCAGTGGGCAGCCCTAGCCCAGCACCCAGGGAGCAGTTGGGGTTAGGTGCCTTGCTCAAGGGCACCTCAGTCATGGCCTCAGGCCTGGGAATCGAACCCACGACCCTCCGGTCACAAGACTGGTTCCCTAACCACCAGACCATGACTGCTCTTGTTTTCCTGATAGATTTTTTAACTTTGAAAACTTTTTCAAATAACTTTGCAGTATTACAGTACATCTTACACAGAATATTTGGCAATTTGACAGTGTTTGAAAATGTGGGAGGTCCATCATAAATGTATCACATGAAATGCTACTTGCTTTTTCACTTTCACCAGAGAATAGCCATGCTGCCTCTGCTGCTGGGTCTGGGCTTCCTCCCATGCCACACTGTGCAGATTTTGGTAAACCAAGAGAGAAATTATTCTCTAATCTCAGTGTCCTCTCTCTGCTGCTCAAAGGAGCATCACCAGAGAAATAAAGCATTTGTTATTGCTTTGCTGCATGGTGCATTTTCCAAAAATGTTGTCCATAGTTCAAGTACTCCCTGACTAAGAGCTCCCTGGCAAACAGCACATGCAAGAGTGCAAAAGTCTTCATTCATCCCCATATGACACTTGCAAAAGTGCTTCTCTTTTGAAAAGTTCACTTAAAATGTGGAGTGTGTATCCTCCAGTGCCAGGCTGTTCAGACACATCAATACAGAGTTTGCCTTATCACGTTCACACTCTGCCTGTCCTTAGTTGTACTCAAGGTAGGAACTGACTTGGTCAAACAAATGGTTTCAAAGCATTATCATACATCATTTTACATTAGCCTCCTTCAAATTTGTTCAACTTAGATCAGTTGAGAGTTGTACACATTGGTTTTATTGATTTTTTAAATAATACCTGAATTGATGTATATGACAATTTTTTTTCTCTCTTACAGCACGAGAGGACAATGTAGCAACATTTCGAGGCTCTGAGTACTTCTGCTACGATTTGTCCCAGAACCCTATTCAGAGCAGCAGCGATGAGATAACACTTTCCTTCAAGACCTGGCAGCGTAACGGACTCATCTTACACACAGGAAAATCGGCTGACTATGTCAACCTGGCTCTAAAGGATGGTGCTGTTTCGCTGGTTATAAACCTGGGCTCAGGAGCCTTTGAAGCAGTTGTCGAGCCTGTCAACGGAAAGTTCAATGATAATGCCTGGCATGACATCAAAGTGACACGCAATCTGAGACAGGTAATTATGTGACATCACTTCAAGTGTCTAGACAAATAAATAAATTTACAGACAGTGAAAATACTTACATAAATAGATAAGATCATTAGGTAAAATAGGTAATTTAAGAAGATTTGTAAAGCTGCTTTGAGACAACATGTGTTGTAAAAAGCGCTATATAAATAAAATTGACTTGACTTGACTTGACAAGATTAGGTAAGAGAGTTTTTTATATCCAATATTTAGGTCTTTTTCTAACTATATTATTTCCTTGGGCTTTGTTTCCCAAAAACACAGCTCGGCAATGATCATCATTATATGTAGGGTAATTGTATAATAATAGTAACAGAGGTTCCTGAACAACTGAGAAACCTATTTCAAAACAGGAATAGAAAAAATGTTAAATATACATGTATGTCCCTTTAATAGCACCATGAACTTACTGCCTCATGAAACTGAAAGGAGATTGGCAGAGGTATAAGGTGTATCTTTCTTTCTTTTGTCAAAGTCAAACTTTAAACTTTGAGCAACATCTAATAACTGAAACATCTGCTTCACTTTGCAACAGTTGCAATTTCGTTTGATTTGAAAATATCTGGCATCAGTGGAATTAGTCGAATTTGTCCTTATAGTAAATGTTTCTAAATGTCCACAATCTGATGAATATTCTGTGTTTATGGCTTCAAAGCATTTTTGGATTCAAACCATTTCTCTAGCTATAGCGCTGCTTTGTGTGCTGCAAACATTTTGGGAAAAACTGCTCAGATCTGTACAAAACCTGATTTTACACATATTTATTGATGGTCCACAGCAGACTGTCTATGGAACACTGTTTCTATCTCAAATAATATTCTTTCTTACATGTCCTCTCACAGAGCCAACTTCTTTCTTTTATTTTTTTAGTCTTGACTTGCACAGTCTTGACTGTCAGCAGGTGTGTGAATTTAGTCAAATGCTGATAGTTCTCTATACAGTTTTTGTTTTACCTCATGTCCAGAGACGAATGGGTTATGGTTTGATAACAAATATAGCTCATATATCTTTAGCACATTTTTGTCTTTATGCTTCTTTAATATAAGAGTTAAATATAATTTGTAAGATGTACAGACATAATAAACAAATATATGCAGAACAAAGCCAAGTGCTACAATCCTGCTGCTGGCTAATCTGCATGGATTCAGAAAGATAGCGTAATGGAATCATGTTTCATTTTGTTTCGCTGACCTTTAACCTCAAAGACAGGCAAGACTTGTTTTTTTATGGATTTGAAAGGTGATGTAAAGTTTACAAGTAAGTGCTTCTTTTATGTGGCTACTTTTTTCAGGTGGGTAAAAGCAGTACCCCCACAAGATGTGAGCTACTAAATGAAGGAGCTCTTGGCTGTGTTTCTCCTCTCATCCTCCACTCTCTTTCTCTCTCTGTCTTGCTGTAGGAAAACATTCCTCTGTAGACTAACTCTAATCATTCATGGCATCATTCTTATTACTAACCAATTTCTAACCAAACTAATGTACTAACACCCTAATTTTTCATTGTTTTATTTTAATTTCTTCCATTTATTGACAGCGTTCAGTTCACTATTGTTTTGATTTCCTTTCTCCCCCTTTTCCTTAAAGCACTCAGGCATTGGACACGCTATGGTAAACAAACTACATTGTCTGGTAGATATCATTTTATTGTCCTTTTTTGGGGGGTTTGCCGTGTGTCCCTCTCTCTTTTCCTTTCTTTTTTTAAGTTTCATTCTAGACACTTGAGGAAATGGGTTTGTATTACCAGAATTTTTCACTTTTGACTTCCCCTCTTATTCCATATATTTTGACTTTGTCCCTCTTTTTTCTATCTGATTGGCTTATACCTTTTTCATAGAAAAAATACTTTATGCAAATGTATTAGAAACTACATCCACACCACTACTTACTTTTAGTGTTTTATTTCTCCTTCTCCAAGCCTCCATAGCAGTATCTGACAGAGGCTGCACAATAAATTGACAGTATTCTGCCTTTCCTATTCTCCCAAACAGGAACCCAGACATCTGAAAATCTGGGAGCATTGGCAGTTGATTTAACCACACTGCGCATGGCATGCCCACATCCAACCACCTTCATAATCTTCATGCAAAACCAAATCATAATCATCACTCCTAACATTTAACACATTGGGCCTCCACTCTCTTATTTTGTGTGTCTTCTGCATGCTGGTGATGTGTGTATGTGTGCCCTGTTGCTCGCTTCATGCAGCTGTGTTTCACTGCTGCATGGATACTGCATGCCTTTTGTGGCTTAGCTTCCATCCTGTGATTGCTTTTCCCATTATCTCCTCTCAAGTCAGTTCAGTTTGATTTGATTGTGAATATAAATAATATAATACAAATATAATACAAATATAATTTGATTTTTTGAGTGGATAAGCCTTTTTTGCAGTGCATGTGAGTGTGAGCTTGTGTTAGAGGGTCCAGTGTGTGTATGTGTGTAAGCGATTGTGTGAATGTGTGTTTGACAGTACATAATGAATCTTTAAAAAGTAAAACAAGAACAAGCAATTTGTCCTTGGTTTTAACATTTACTAATGCTGTAATTCTCCAAAAGTGATAATTCATTTTCTTACCCCCCTCCATCAAAGATAAAGAAAATATGCCTTTGCAGTATTTTCTTTACCTGTTCTGTGAGCCTATGTTGAGCAGTCCTGAAACACCATACCAAAACACTGCCTTATTCAAATTCAGCTCTCATGTCAGCGTATTTCAAAACATGACACAAATGACACAAATCAAAAGAGGTAGATTGGAAATCGCTTTAGTAGCTGGGTTTCTAGGCTTGAGTGACTGATTATTTGGTTTTTCATATTATCATTATCAACCAGGTGACGATCTCAGTGGATGGTATACTGACCACCACTGGATACACCCAGGAGGACTATACTATGCTCGGCTCAGATGACTTTTTTTACGTTGGAGGGAGCCCGAGCACTGCTGACCTGCCTGGATCTCCAGTCAGTAACAATTTAATGGGCTGCTTAAAGGAGGTGAGGCATTTGAAATTTATACAAATTATGTGCTTCTCTTTAAAATGTTCAAAATGTATTTTGAATACAAAAAAATCACATTCATCATTAGTGAGTGTTTTGTTGGTTATCATGCAGGTCTAATGTGGGAATCCTAGTTTACCATGATTAGGTCGCTATAAGTATGATAATTCCACAAATAACCCAATGTGTGACCATTATCAGATTTCACATCTGCTGCTCTGTTGTCACTGGTGGCTTCAGCTGGAATGGAAGTATACCTTTCTTTGATATTTCTACACTCTCATGGATTATAGACACTCATGTCAGTCACATTAACTGATATGATATCAGTGTTTCTTTAATAAACTCTTCAACATTACACCTCCGCTGGGCACCACAGCTAGTAGAAGTCCATATTTATAGTTCTATTTCTAGGCAGAGCAGTCACAGTCCCTCCAATGTGGATGTTCAGCCTCAGGTAGGAGTCGGCATCGGCGTGTCCGCTGGTGGCATTAGGATATCCATCCACAGCCTCGGCACATCCACTGGCCTTCTAGGTGCTTTTATGGAATTGTCTTGGTAGTAGCATGTAAACAGGATACACAATACAGGTTAAGTATGTAAACATCAATGTAAACAACAATATACAGTGGGGAGAACAAGTATTTGATACACTGCTGATTTTTCAGGTTTTCCCACTTGCAAAGCATGTAGAAGAATGTAATTTTTATCATAGGTACTCTTCAACTGTGAGTGATGGAATGTAAAACAAAAATCCAGAAAAATACATTGTATGATTTTTAAATAATGAATTTCCATTTTATTGTGTGAAATAAGTATTTGATACACCAGAAAAAAGAAACTTAATATTTGGTACAGAAACCTTTGTTTGCAATTACAGAGATCAGACGTTTCCTGTAGTTCTTGACCAGGTTTGCACACACTGCAGCAGGGATTTTGGCCCACTCCTCCATACAGATCTCCTCCAGAGCCTTCAGGTTTCGGGGCTGTCGCTGGGCCACACGGACTTTAAGCTCCCTCCAAAGATTTTCTATTGGATTCAGGTCTGGAGACTGGCTAGGCCACTCCAGGACCTTAAGATGTTTCCTACGGAGCCAATCTTTAGTTGCCCTGGCTGTGTGTTTTGGGTCGTTATCATGCTGGAAGACCCAGCCACGACCCATCTTCAGTGCTCTTACTGAGGGAAGGAGGTTGTTGGCCAAAATCTCACGATACATGGCCCCATCCATCCTTCCCACAATACGGTGCAGTCGTCCTGTCCCCTTTGCAGAAAAGCATCCCCAAAGAATGATGTTTCCACCGCCATGCTTAACGGTTGGGATGGTGTTCTTGGGGTTGTACTCATCATTTTTCTTCCTCCAAACATGACGAGCGGAGTTTAAACCAAAAAGTTCTATTTTTGTCTCATCAGACCACATGACCTTCTCCCATTCCTCTTCTGGATCATTCAGATGGTCATTTGCAAACTTCAGACAGGCTTTGACATGCGTTGGCTTGAGGAAGGGCACCTTGCGTGCACTGCAGGATTTTAATCCTTGACGGCGTAGAGTGTTACTGATTGTTTTCTTTGAGACTGTGGTCCCAGCTCTATTCAGGTCATTGACCAGGTCCTGCCGTGTAGTTCTGGGCTCATTCCTCACCTTCCTCAAGATCATTGATGCTCCACGAGGTGAGATCTTGCATGGCGCCCCAGACCGAGGGAGATTTTCCGTTATTTTGTATTTCTTCCATTTTCTAATAATTGCACCAACAGTTGTTGCCTTCTCACCAAGCTGCTTGCCTATTGTCCTGTAGCCCATCCCAGCCTTGTGCAGGTCTACAATTTTATCCCTGATGTCCTTACACAGCTCTCTGGTCTTGGTCATTGTGGAGATGCTGGAGTCTGATTGATTGAGTGTGTGGACAGGTGTCTTTTATACAGGTAACGAGTTCAAACAGGTGCAGTTAATACAGGTAATGAGTGGAGAACAGGAGGGCTTCTTAGAAGAACTAACATGTCTGTGAGAGCCACAATTCTTACTGGTTGATAGATGATCAAATACTTTTTTCACACAATAAAATGGAAATTAATTCTTTAAAAATCATACAATGTATTTTTCTGGATTTTTGTTTTAGATTCCATCACTCACAGTTGAAGAGTACCTATGATAAAAATTACAGTCTTCTACATGCTTTGCAAGTGGGAAAACCTGAAAAATCAGCAGTGTATCAAATACTTGTTCTCACCACTGTATATATAGCACACGTGCCAGTGATTAGCATGAAGCTCTAGCAGGCTCATCTATAGCAGGATAAATAAAGGGAGGGGCCTGGGGGTGACCACAGTCATGAGGGCTCACTGAGCCGTCGCTTTCCATTATTACAAATAGAGTGAGCGCATGACATGGCTGGATGACAGCACCAACATCTTAGATTACCAGAAGACTCCTGCTCAGATTACCAGAAGACTGGGAGCCGCCGAGCTGCACACCTTCATATGTAGAATATTAACAGAAGGCTTGATTTAAATGGTGAGTCTTGAGTGTATATTTAAAGATTGGAAAAGTGTCAGAATCTCGAACTGGAGCTGGAAGACTGTTCCATAACTGGGGGGCTTTAACCCTCTGAGGTCCAGGGGCATTTTTTCAGTTTAAGCGTGTTTTCCTAAACTTGTCTCTAAACTATTAACTGCTGGTGTCTTTAGAGGGGTCGCTATATTCTCATGCCGAAACTGTGAATCTCCTATAACCAGACTTCTTAACAGGTTACTCAGCTGTATCAATGAGAGGGGCAAACCTGTTTGACACACGAACTTGATATGAACGGTGCTCATTCCTGCGGCTATGCGGCCGAGATGTCACCATTCGCCTCACTGCGAGGGCTCTAATGCCAGAGCCGAGGGCTCACTAGCTATGACTGTGTCAACTGGGCTAAACTAGATGCTACCGACTGCTCGCGAGGACTTTCTAGAGCCCGGATGTGCTCCTCTAGACACGAAATCTTCTCCGTCAGGCTAATAATTAATCTACACTTCCCACATAAAATGACCACTACTGACGGAAGAAGGGTAACTATACATGCCACACTCAGGACAAGAAACAAGTGACTCAGACATGATGAAATACTTGCTTCGGTTAAATTGTTTGTCGACTCGTCGAGCTGATGGATCGTGAAGGTTGCCGATGTCAGGGATATGTGTATCTGTATATCCAACAAAATGATAAAGATTTGCAAAATGAATAAGCAACTCCATTAACTAAGGAATATGATGGGAATACAGTGGCATTCATGTGAAAATGTTTTGAAAATGTTTTGAAAACTGGAAGCCTGTCAGAAATCACTGCTTCCTGTAGCCAGTTAAGAAAATCATAGAAAATGTTTTATTTTTATTTAATTTTAGTTTTTTTCAAGGGTTGCTAAAAGCATCTGTAATTAATGGCACTTTTATCAAAGATTTTGTCTTGATATAGACTACTTGTTATTGGTATTACGGTAACGGTTGGTCAGGGACAGCAAGAGACAGGGGTTGCGGGCAAAAGGATTTATTATTCATACTGACAGCAATAGAACTACTCAGGCCTTTAAAGGCAATGTTAGCAAATAAGGAGAAAGACACAAAGAGATTCGACGGGTAGATCACCACAGCGACGAGTCCTCTGACAGGGTAAGGCTCTAGTGCTGCTGACACTCGCAGGCACTTCAATGTGCATCACTGGAGGACGAGACCTGTGGGCATAAGTGCTACTTCTGCAAATGAAAAACAGGTGTTAAACCTGCGGTGAACGGGAGAGTGGTGTGTTGCTAGGGGGCTTGTGTTTGGCTGGTGTGGTTGCGCTGCCCTGGTTACGAGGCTGCTCACGCACCCTCTGGTGGCCTCCTCTCCGCGCCCCCCCTCAAGGGCCGCTCCAGCCATTCTTTCCTGGGATGTCCCGGTCGCCTCGGCGCCAGTCGTTCCCGGTGAAAGGAGGCAACTAAGGAGGGGTCCAGCACCTGGGAGGCTGGCACCCACGAACGCTCCTCAGGACCATAGCCCTCCTAGTCCACTAGATACTGCAGTTGCTTACCTCTCCTCCTGGAATCCAGTAGCTTACGAACCACATAGACAGGCCCATCAGCGAGCAGCATTGGAGGGGGCGGTGCTGACGCCCCAGGCTCCTCCAGCAGCCCCTCACGGTAGGACTTCATGGCGGAGGTGTGGAAGGACCTCGAGACCCGGCGATCACTCGGCAGGGCTACCCTGTACGTTACCGGATTGATCCGCCTCGTAATGATGTACGGGCCTGCGTACCGATCACTGAGCTTACCTCTCGAACCCACTCTTCCGTCGCTGGTGGAGATCCAGACCCTCTGACCGACGGTGTATTCTGGCGCCTCTGTTCTCCTGTGGTCCGCCTTGACCTTGAACCGCCGTACAGCTGCCTTGAGCCTCCGATGAGTGTCCGCCCACACCCTCTCGCTCCTTCGGCCTCACCTCTCAACCGCCGGCTGCTCCGACACTGCCGCGTTCCACGGGTACAGCAGAGGCTGCCTCCCGAACATGCACTCAAAGGGAGTTTGGCCCATGCTGGCCTGGACCAAGGAGTTCTGTGCATACTCGGCCCAGGGGAGCAGCGGACACTATGTGTCTTGGTGCTCACTGCAATAAGCACGGAGAAACCTTCCAAGCTCCTGGTTGTCCGTTCGCTCCACTCCACTTGTCCGTTCGCTTGCGGGTGGTAGCCAGAAGTCAGGCTGGCCGTGATGTTAAGCTTGCTCAGGAATTCTCTCCATACCCGCGATGCGAACTGCGGACCCCTATCAGACACCACGTCCTCAGACAGATCAAACTGCCTGAAGACGTGCCTAAATAGGAGGTCCGCCGTCTCCCAGGCCGTAGGTAGTCCCGGTTGAGGGATGAATCTAACCATCTTTGAAAAGCGGTGGACTTCAACCAGGATGGCCGTGTTGCCATCAGACTCTGGAAGGTCAGTAACAAAATCCACAGCGATGTGGGTCCAGGGCTGCTTGGGAACAGGTAAAGGAAGCAGCTTACCTGCTGGTGGTGTCCTCTGCACCTTGCTTCTGGCACTCTCAGCGCACGATCTCGCATGAAGCAACACGTCACGGTTTAGCCCCGGCCACCAATAGCGTGCGCCTAGGAGTTGGGCTGTTCTTGTAGAACCCGGGTGACCTGTACCAATAGATGTATGTGCCCAGTTAATTAGTGTGGTGCGTTGAGCTAGCGGTACATACTTCCGATGAGGAGGGGTCCGCGGGTGAGGTTTGGCGGCCTCGATCGCCCTGTCTATCTCCCACTCAATAGTGCCTAGGAAGCACTCCCCTGGCAGCACCGGCTCTTCGCTGGTCGACTCTGTGCTCCCCGGGAACGAACGAGAGAGCGCATCCGCTCACGCATTCTTTTCCCCTGGTCTGTATGTCACCTGAAACACAAATCTGGAAAAGAAAAGCGACCACCTCGCCTGACGAGCGTTCATTCTCTTAGTGTTCCTCACGTACTCCAGATTTTTGTGGTCAGTAAGCACGATAAATGGATGTCTCGCCCCCTCCAGACAGTGACGCCATTCTTCAAGGGCTAGCTTCATCGCTAGCAGTTCTCTGTCGCCTACTCCGTAATTACACTCCGCCTTGCTGAGTTTTCGGGAAAAGAAGGCGATTGGCTTGAGCGGACTGCCTCGCTTAAATCACTGGGAGAGTACTGCTCCCATGCCCACGTTCGAGGCATCCACCTCCACGACAAAGGGACTGGACGGGTCGGGCTGGTGGAGCACAGGTGCATCAACAAACGCCTGGTTAAGCCTTTTGAAAGCCTCCTCCACTTCCGTAGTCCATTCCAGTTTTTTCTTACCACCCCGCAGCATGTCCGTAAGGTGCCTCGCTATCAGGCTAAACGTTCGAATGAACCGCCTGTAGAAGTTAGCGAAGCCCAGAAAACGCTGAAGCTTGCGTCGTATGTGAGGACGGGTCCATTTTAACACAGCCTCCACCTTGCTAGTTTGCATATGTACGGAGCCTGGCCTGATAGTATAGCCAAGGAAGTTAACTTCCTGGAGATGGAACTCACACTTCTCCAGCTTGCAATACAAGTGATTGCGCAAGAGAGTGCTCAACACAGCTCGTACATCCTGCTCATGTTGCTCCTGTGAACTCGAATAGATGAGGATGTCGTTGATGTAAGCGACAACGCATCTATCCAAATATTCACGCAAGACCTCGTTAATAAATGCCTGAAAGAAAGACGGCGCCGAGGCCAAACCATAAGGCAGAACTCGGTATTCGTAGTGCCCGTTGAGGTACTAAAAGCTGTCTTCCACTCATCCCCTGCTCGAATGTGGATGAGGTTATAGGCGCTGTCTAGATCCAGTTTAGTGAAGTAGCTCGCTGACCGCAACTGCTCTAGTGCCGAGGGCACCAGAGGCAGTGGGTAAGAGTACCCCACTAAGAGGGAATTGAGCCCTCGGTAATCTACGCATGGCCTCAAGCCACCGTCCTTCTTCTTCACGAAGAAGACGCTTGCTGAGGCCAGCGAGGTGGAAGGAACGATATAGCCCTGAGCTAACGCTTCCTTAACATACTGCTGCTTTGTGGTCTCCTCGGCTTGCAATAGGGGATAGACACGCCCCCTGGGTGGTGCGCTGCCTGCCCTCAGGTCTATTGTGCAGTCCCATGTATGGTGAGGCGGTAATAGGGCAATAGATATAGGGTAATAGGGACTAAAAACCTCGGCCAGGTCCTTGTATTGAGGAGGGGGGGTGTCAGGTGACTGTCCGAGTGTGGGCTCTCTATAGTAGTAGACATGAGACTGTTCTCTCAAGGCGCTGCTCCTTAGCTGTTTGCCTGAATGGTCAATGACTGCAGACACCCAGTTACCGTGTGCAGTAGCGCCTTTACCTCCTCCAGCTCTTGCTGTTGTTTGCCCAGCATTCTACCCTGGAGAGTCAGGGTCTCCCAGGGGCTCGGCTCACTGCTCCCGTCTGCTCCAGGCTGCACATTCTGTAACGGTTGGTCAGGGACAGCAGGAGACAGGGGTTGCGGGCAAAAGGATTTATTATTCATACTGACAGCAACAGAACTACTCAGACCTTTAAAGGCAATGTTAGCAAATAAGGAGAAAGACACAAAGAGATTCGACGGGTAGATCACCACAGCGACGAGTCCTCTGACAGGGTAAGGCTCTAGTGCTGCTGACACTCGCAGGCACTTCAATGTGCAGCACTGGAGGACGAGACCTGTGGGCATAAGTGAATGAACAACAGGTGTTAGTACTGCGGTGATTGTGAATGGGGGAGTGGTGTGTTGCTAGGGGGCGTGTGTGTAGCTGGTGTGGTTGCGTTGCCCTGGTTACGAGACTGCTCACGCGCTCTCTGGTGGCCTCCTCTTCGCGCTACTGTGACAGTTTCTTTGGCATTGTTTTGTGTAGTTAGGAGTCAACTGACATTTTGAACATACTTGATTCCTCATCAAAGCATACATTTTGAAAGTAAAGTTTGAGTGATTGGATTTTGCATGTATCTGAACCCAACCTATAGTTTTCATTAACTAAAATATCCATAAAAATAAGATGAAACATAAAACTAAGCCACACTATGGCAGTTTGAGCTGTTAACATTAACATTAGCCTAACAGGTAATACTAGCAAAGCATTAAGTCACTAGCCATGCCAGAGCTTAACCCTTTTGTCCTCAACATCACACAAAATGTAAATTAATACACAATGAATATTGTAATTAAATTTCACACTGTTTATAATGTACATTTAAATTTGTAAATGTAAATTTTCTAGTGTAAGTATAATTGAAGAATAGAAATGAGCAATTTCTATTTTAATCATTAATAAAATATTTATTTTGAAGAGTGCTTTAGAGACATAACAGTGATGTTTTTTTATTTCTGTTGCCATGGACTGGAAAGTGGTTGGTTGGCACCAAGGCAACTGATTTGTTAACACCCGTTGTGTATATCCCTGTTGTGTTTCTGCATGTATTCACTTGCTGATCTAGCTGGCTTTGTGCTGTAAATGCAGATAACCAATGAAAACACGACAATTTTCACTGCTGATTAAGCACACCGATTTACCAACATGCTGCACTTGTGCTAATTAGGATTTTTTCCACCTAATCATATGTTGTATATATCTGTAATGACATTATTGTCATGAATGTGCATTGGTAATCTGGTAATGTTAGTAAGCAAATTTGTTTTATTCAAATTTGCTAAAATGCAGGCTGTCCATAGTCTGGACATTCATAGACATATTGTCTTCATTTTTGTTCACAGCCTTCATCTCCACGTTATCATTCTTTCAACTCGATGTGTAGCGGGCCATCCCAGATTGTTTCTCCTGTTGAATTACTGCTCTCTTTGTCATTAATGCCAAGCCTAATGCAGTGTCCAGCTGTGGTCTATATAAGAGGCCTAAGACATGGATCTGAGTGAGATTAGGCCCAACCCTTCCTTAGCTTCTGATCAATATTTAGCAGCTCACTCAGGACAGGCCTTTATAGAGTCATTAAAGCCATTTGCTTTGATTATAAACAGTACTCTTGGGAGTTAGGGGTGGGGTTATCTTGGTGATGTCTCCCAGATAGTACAATAAACTATCAGCATAGCAGTAAAAATGTCCAACATTGCATATACAGGGTCAATCTCCCTTTCATCACATCATTTCCATTACATTGTTATTGATCAAATGTAATGGCTACTGAATGCAAAAACATCACTGTTTGCCAAGGCTTCTGAGCTTGACTAGAGGATTGTAGTGGAAACCACTACAATATTTGCAATATGTTTGCATTATGCATTGCCAAAGGAAATTTTAATTTGGATATGAATCAGTTAGCAAGTTAATTTCATTCCATGTGTGCTCTTATGTTTTAGATTAGATTTTTGTTTTTGTTTCACATTAGATTTTTACCTTGTTTGATTAACTGTCACTCCCAAACCATACAACATTGCATAGATTTTGGTCACATGCAACTTGTCAAACACTAGTGTAACGTGGCAGAAGCAGCAGGAGGCAAGTTGGAGCTGGGAAATCTTTAATATCCATGACAACAAATGGATATGCTTACAGCTCACAACGGACAGAAAGAATAGGCGCTTAGGCGCAGCAATAGAGTCTCGGAGCGCAGAGCGCTACACAGTCACTCTTGGCACAAAGAGGTTTAGGCAGGACCTTTCAGTCCGTGTCGAATGCTGGTTCTCTCTGTGCAGGCGCAAGGAAAACACACTGAATACGCACTGAACAATGGAACCAGCAGCCATTTATTGTCAGGGCTGGTCCCAGCGCGACTCCCTCTGTCTCCACCAGAGGGAGTTCGCGAGCACGCATTCCTCGCATTCCTCGTAATCAGCAGTGAGGTGTTGCACCTGTTCTCCCTAGTACTTAGGGGAGACGGTGGCAGCATCTCACTGCTGGATTGTTTGTGTCTTCTCGCATTCGGTCAGCCTCGCTCTCAGGTGTTTATTCGCCTATGCCTTTTCTTATTTCGAGTGTTTTCTCATGCGCCATTCCTGGCCTATCTCAAGTTTTCCATTTACTGTTTGCTTCCTATCTTTGTGTTGTTTATTATATAGATTATTTCTTTTGGTTACTTACCTTATTCGCCACGTTGACCGTGTCCGTGTGCTCTCTTATGTTCTCATTATACTTACATCCACGTAGAGTTTTGCTCCGTGTCTTTTGTTTACTATTTTTCATTTCTTATTTTTACATTTTATTTTCTCGACTTTTCCCGCACTATTTTGGCGGAGGCCTTAGTTCACTGCTGTCGCTATTGCCCCTGTATCCGTCCCTAAAAACCCGGGTGATCAGTCCTCCCGGACTGAGCCACCCTTACATTTATAGAGTAAGGTTAATGTGAAACAGGTGTGTGAGTAATGAAGGTGTATCAATATGCGTGTGACTGTGAGCAGGGGAGTGTGCGTCTGGAAGTGGGCGACCCCCCTGAGCCCAGGGACCGGCCTACCATGACAACTAGTTGAATCTTGCAAAGAGTTGTGATTTTTTTAAAGTGATTTAGCATTGTAGGTTATTTCTATTTGTCTCTCTCTCTACTTCTCTCTAACTCTCTTTTCTCTCACTCACTTTCTATCTCTTTGTCTCTCTGGTCTAGGTTGTCTACAAAAACAGTGATATACGTCTGGAGTTGTCTCGCCTGGCCCGCATTGCAGATCCCAAGATGAAGTTACAGGGAGATGTGGTCTTCAAATGTGAAAATGTGCCCACCCTAGACCCCATCTCCTTTGAGACATCTGAGTCTTTCCTCAGCCTGCCAAAATGGAACACCAAGCGCGTGGGCTCCATCTCTTTTGACTTTCGTACATCTGAACCGAATGGGCTGATTCTCTACACCCAAGGCAAGTCCCAGGAAAAGCGTGATACACACAGCCAGAAGAGCAACAAGGTGGACTTCTTTGCTGTGGAGCTTCTGGATGGTGGCTTATATCTTCTGCTGGATATGGGATCAGGAACCATTAAGGTGAAAGCTACATTGAATAAAGTTAATGAAGGGGCCTGGCACCATGTGGACATCCAGCGTGATGGAAGATCGGGTGAGTTTTAAATTCTTCAGGTAACAGCAAATTTGAATATACTCACCACAATGCTTATTTGTTTTGTTTCAGTGGTTTTTCAGCCCTTTTTCTCATGATGTATAACAACATCTGCTTATCACGAACGGAAAATCGGAGAGAAGTGTCAACTCTAAATGAATATTGTAAATGGGTGGCATGGCTTTGCCTGGAGTCTCTGGCTATAGGGAGTTTAAAATCCTTGTACATAACCGAAGGACAGCAATGTGTAAAGAATGTGGGAAAGAAATCAAAGACCCTGGAACGACCACGTAAAACTTCATAAAGCACATAATAACACAAGTGAATGGGTTTGTTTAGTTTACGATAGCCATTTAGCCATCAATACAGCTAATATATAAAATAGTTATTTTCCATCTTCTGTCCCTAAGCTTATTCTGGTATTGACTTGATACTTGACTTGAACACCAGCCTAAAGAGTTGTGACTTGACATCTCTGTCAGCTTGGAGTTGACCTATGTCAGACAGTGTTGGCTAGATTAATCACCGCTCTGCCTATACAACAGCCTGGAGAAACTATTTTTCAGGAACAAAGACCTGAGACAGATACATAGACGTGGGTGTTTGGAGATCCAGAAATCTTGCATAATACCATAGTTGAAGACCCAAGTGTGGTCTTCAACTATGGTATTATTCATTTTTCTCTTTCCCTTTTAGATGCTTATTTATGTTTATATACTGGAAAGCTCTGCATGACAATACCTTATGGCATATAACAATGTTATCTGCTGTACACTTTTTTATTTAACTCGTATGCATGTCTTAAGATTTTGAAAGTTCATAGGTTTGCAATTAAGATTAAAAGATTAAGATTAGCCACATTAGTCAATTGTGATTTTTACCCCAATTGAAATTTGTCCTCCATATTTACCCATCTGTGCAGTCAGAACACACACACACACACTAGTGATCACTAGGGGGCTGTGGTGCACACGTGCCCAGAGTGGTGGGGAGCAGTTGGGGTTAGGTGCCTTGCTCAAGTATAAAATATAATTGTATATCATATATATTTAATGTGCCCTATGTAACTTTTAAAATGATTGAAAGCTAAAACGACTTGAACAGAGGCACTGCTGTCTCAAAAGTAATTTCAGTTACCCCCTGAGTTATTACATTGTATTTGGTCTCCTACAGGAATCATCTCAGTGAACAGCCACAGAACACCATTCACTGCCACTGGAGAAAATGAGATTCTGGACCTGGAAGGAGACCTTTATCTAGGAGGTCTCCCTGACACCCAGGCTGACCTAGTCCTTCCCACCGAGCTGTGGACTGCCATGCTAAACTATGGATATGTCGGATGCATCCGGGACCTGTTCATTGACGGACGCAGTAAGGACATCCGCCAACTTGCCGAGGCCCAGAACAGGTCTGGGATAAAGCCTTCCTGCACCAAACTGATCAGTAAGCAATGTGACAGCAAGCCCTGCAACAACAATGGCATCTGCAAAGAGGGGTGGAACCGCTTTGTCTGCGATTGCACTGGAACTGGCTATTGGTCCACAACGTGTGAGAGAGGTGAGTGAGATTAAGGCTGTCAAAAGTGCCAGGCTGTTTAAAACAACTTCCTCTGGGAGAGCTTTATGGCAGGGTGACTATGCAGATGTCCATATGACTTGTCTATGGCATTACGTCAGACGAGGGAAGGACCTTCATGTCCCCTTCACAGGAAAATTTACATATTTTGAATTTTTTTAATTTATTATAGCATAATTCAATGCTGTTATAGTTATACAAAATGGCTTATACCCTTTAATAACTTTGATGGATTTGGAACCTGTCAGCAGTCCAATGCTGTTCATGTGCACAGTTTTAGTAAGAATTCTTAGACTCTTATGTGCAACCAATTATTAGAATGCTCATGAATAAATATGAATCCATGTGGGCCTCGCATTTCCACTTACTTACTTAATATTTTAATTCAGAGCTATGTGCAGAAGAATGGACATGGTCTGTATTTCAGGAACAGAGGTCTACAAAAATGTTTTTTTTTTGTATTTGTGTAATATTTCCATGGAGATGTAATAGGATTTTTTGCTTTGAGTGTCTTTTGTATCTGTTCTTTCTGCTCAGGGATTCTTAAGCAACATAAATTGAACTCAGCTCAATGTCAGAAGTGTCTTTGCAGTATGTGGATTTTGGAGGGGATTACGGTTTTTTTTTTTGACATTTTGTTGAGAGCACTGTGCTCTGAGGTACCGAGGGAGTGCTATCATTGTACTACACAGGAGGATTGTTTTTTCGTAATTTATATGATTGTTATTTTAAAGGGAATTTTCAGGATTTTAGCAGAACATTTTACCTGCAACCTATTAAAGAGTTGGTGATGTTAGACAAAAAAGATTCTTTTATTGATTTTGGAAAAAGGCTTGTAGTCAAAGAAGCATGCTAACCTTAAAAGTACAGTATGTTGACAGAAGTTGCATTATAAGCATCAAGAGTATATTGCCAAATATATGATACTAAGTAGTCATCCTCAAAGTGTGAATACTGAAATTGTGTTGCATGAGTGCACATTTGTTTTTTGGTAACACATTGAGGGGTCATTTGTAAATGATTAATAAACTCAGTAACTCAGTATCAGTAACAATATCATGGATGAATCAGAGGAGAGTTTGAGTACTGTCATGACAGGATTCAGGAAGGATACAGATGAACATAGGCACGTAGACATGCCTGGAGGGAGGGGTCAGGGGCTGCACCCGGAGCGCCCAGCACCAGCAGTTCGACCGCAGAATCACAACGAAGAGCAGGGCTAGAGCACAAAACAGTCATACGGGAAATACTGGAATTGCAACCCTTTCACGAACACTGGGTACAAAAATCATGTAGGTAAAAATGCTTTGAGAGCATATACAGGGACAGACATGGGTACACAAATTAATAGATTCCCTGGTGGCCACACCTGAAACTCTGCATTACGCAGGAGTGGCCTTCCAGTGGTCATGGGTGCAGGTCCAGATCCTTGGGGTCCCCCAACTTTAGAACCAGCCGCGGAAGGCGCATTCGCCTCTTGGCCCTCAGGTGCCCTTGGAGTTGAGATGGCTGGAAGAGGTGCGGTGCACTTGGGTGCCATGGCTGCGCATGCCTCCGCAGTAAAGACAGACATGGCTCTATAGGGGGAGGCACGGCATCACTCTCATCCTCTGTCTCCAACTCTTCAGTGACCCTGTAGAGCTTATCCATCTCTGAATCCCCCCTCCCCCTCCAAAACCATCCTCCTCCAAGAACTCCACCTCCTCAGAGAAGAAGGGAGCCTCGGCACAGGGCTCAGGGCTCAGGAGGCTGCTCCGCCCCCTCATCTGACTCTGTAGAGCAGTGCTGCGGGGAAAGACCCGAGAGCCGAGAAAGAACCGGACCACCTTTGGAAGACCTGCACCTCTTCCTCTTGGGTTAGCCGGAGGGGTGGATAACGCTCCTAAAGCTTAATATCTACAAATATGAAGTGGGACACTCCAAATAAACACATAGAAGAAGTGAACTTCTGCTACATTTATGCATGAAAGGTGCTATACAAATAAAGATTATTATTATTACATTATTGATATGATGCTATGTTACTGAAACTGTTTCATCTAAAAAAGACCACTCAAAATAGTTTTTTCTTTTTTATGTTTATTTTAGCAGATGTAATAAAAGTAATATTTTGAAATGCTTTTGAAGTGTCTAATGGTGGGTGAATGAAAAATGTTACACAGCAAAGATACAGAAGAGCAGCAGGTTCTAAATGAAAAGAAATTATTCTGTCAGGCAGTGGTTAGCAGGAGAGAGCGCAGGAAGAAAGCTGTACGATTGCATTAACCTTGCCTGAGTCCTGGAGTGGTCTATTTCTGAAGCAGTGTAAGAAGGCCTGGGAGTGTGTGTGTGTGAGAGAGAAAGAGAGAGAGTATGCACACTCTAGTGTTAACATGGCACTGTACTGCTGTCTCTGCCATTCCACCTGCAGTCAAGTACATGTAGTCTCGTGTTTCTGCCAACCTCTCCAGGTTCTTCTTTCTCCCCCTCCCCTGCAGTAGAGGACATCTCATCCACATCCTTGTAGCCTCTCCTCCTCCTCATTTCACTCCTCCTTATGTGCCTTCACAATAGTTATGTTAATATATAGACCACATGAGTAGAACAGCAGTATCAAGATAAATAACTGGGCATTGACTGTATTGTTGTTGTTTTCCCTCTATGTTGACCATGGACTATATTGTGCAAGGGCTAAAGTGCAATTTGTCCACTTTAATTTGCCATGTGGGAATATCAGCCTCCTTTTGTCATTTTAGAGGATAAAAAGTAGTTTTGCTGTGTAATCATTAGATCTTGCAGAAAATGACTAATGAAAGGTCTGAAGTTGATTTTTAGATGTGGAATGTGGATTCTTTTACTGATATGTCTCAGTATGAGACACACCAGCACCAACGGCCAGCATAGCAGTACACTGTGAAAAATCAGAATAAATCAATCACAGTAGGTGAAAATGTCTCAGAGCAGGAATGTCCTGCTGAGCTTAGAAATACCAAACTTGACAATGGAAGCCCATGGCTAGATAAATTCTTTCCACATGGGGATAAAACAAAACCCATATATACAAAAAGTATAAAAGTATAAAAGTATATCAATATGCCAGATATTGTACAACAGACAACTAGAACAGAAAGGCCAGTTCACTAGAAAATGCAAGAAGAATTATTAATACATAAAATACTTAAATAATTATAATATTTTGTGGACACATGAGATTAAGATTATAGAAATAGGGAGTGAAAGGTTCTTGACCAGCTGTAACGTCTAGCTCTGCCCTCTCAGTCCTGTCATCTCGCTACTTTGTTTTTCCTGGTGTTCTTGTTTGGGGTTTTCTCTGTGTTTCCCAGTCACGCCCCTGTCTGCTAATTCTCACGCCCCTCGTCATTGTCTGCACCTGTGTCCAGTAGAGTTACCTAGATTAGTTCCTTATTTAAACCCTGTGTTCAGTCTTCCTGGTTGTCGGTTATTGTGTTCCCCGGTTGTTCTTTCGCCTCCGCTCGCGGTTTCCTCTGTTCATACCCTTCCCTGGTTTCTGGTTGGTAACTGGTTGCTGTTCTTTAGTTCTGCTGTTTTTGTCCTCCAGCTTGTTCTGTGTCTTGTGCCCGTGTTCCCTCCTTGTTCTTTGGGTTTTGGTCGTCTCTGTTCCCTGGTTATCGTGTATGTATGAAGTGCCTGTTCCGTATGTTGTTAGTACTGTATGAGGATTGATTTAGCTTTCTGTGTTCATCCAATTCAGTTAGCACTGTACGCGTATATTGTGAGATTCGTATTCGCTGTCTTTGTTAGTAATTTTAAGTGTTTGTTCTTAGTTCTTGTCGTGTGTTACTTAATAGCTGTATCTGCGTCTGTAAACCCATAGTTGCGTTAGTCCCCTTTCCATGCTGTTCGGCCCTTATCCTGTGGTTAGTTTGTTTCTTTACTAAACCCCTGTTTAAGACCTGCACTTGCGTCACGCCCTTCCTGTTTGATTCATTACACCACCCAAGTTGACTAATGCTGAAAACTAAACAAACTAAATGAACATAACCCACAACAACCATCACCAACCGTCCCCTAACTTGCTAAAAATAAAAGAAATTGAAAACACATAAATGTACCCTAACCCCCTACCCATAACAATAAAGTACAAATCCAAAACCAAAACAGAAAAGAACCAGCAGTCAACCTTAAATACATGTATGTACATGGGTATTCCAAACAATGGTTTCAATGAACTAATGTAAACTAATACTGTAATGTACCATTTCCATCCATTAGTCACAAAATCAAAAGCACAGAGGGATAATCCAAGAAAGAGAAACCAAGTCACAAGTGAAGTGTCACACATAAGATCGCAACTTTTACACAAAAACCAACACGCCCGCTTACACACATGACCGTAACATCATCTAAAATAAATTAAAGCACAAACTGTTATAAAGCCTGTAAATTTGCTAGTGGTTATGTTCTGTCCTCCTTATTCATCGTGTATAATTGTTTAACTCATTTCTCATTTACCACACCGAGGAAATAGTTTACTTGTTTAATGTAGCAAGTTGAGAAAAGGTAAAACTGAAGTAAGACAATCCTCTACAATTAGAGGATACTCAAGTCACAAATGACTAGCATGAGTACTCTTAATACAATTTTTACACCTCCATTAGCATATCACTAACATAAAAGATTAACAGAGATTAAAAGATACAAACAAACACTTAGTATGTAAAATACTACAAGATAAACATGTCAGAAACGTTAACATTCCAACAATGCTTGAAAAGGGCTTGAACAGGAGGTAGATGGAACAGGATAAATCAACAGATAAAACCATGTTTGCTTCTCTGTATTCACTAACAGGCCACTAGTGACGATGCCATTAAAACTATACAAACTAAATGGAATTACCAAACAAGTCCACTAAGCGGCAGCAAAGTGCGTTCACTCAAATCACCACTATAGGCAGCACAGGTTATTTTCTAATGACTATTTGCCATAACAATGGATGCAGTTACTTTTAGGCTAGTAGATACTTAGTTGGAAGTGGTTATTATAAGGATTGGAATCAACATAGAAATTATGTATGTTTTTACATGTACTTTTTGCAACTAAATGCAAAAAAGAAAAACAGAAAATGAATCTCTAAGTAAACCACCTAATGTAGAAAAAGTAGTAATGTAGAAAAAGAAACAAAGCAATTAGAATTTGGGCTTTACCAAAAGGAGTTGTAAAAGTATTACTATTATTTTGATTATTATTATTATTATTATTATTATTATTATTGATTTTCAGATATATGAAATAAGAAAATCATTGTTCTATTTTCTTTTTCAATGAGTCAGAATGGCTGTAAGTTAAGCAAAAGAAAGGAGAGATCAACAGTCTAAAATGTCTAAAACCTATAGAAATGCTATGTTATGCTCTCACACATTTAGAGGCAAGCAGTTAAAGTTTTCAGCGTACTTATTGATCCATTTGAGGCATAAATAAATAAATAAAACTTAATAAGAAATAACTAGTCTTAAGTAATGGTTAAGTGTATTGTCAGAATAGAGCAGCACTGAAATGCACGAGGCCTATCTAAAGGTGCTGCCTTGAGGCCAAGTACTTAACTACACTGGGAGAAAATACATTAAATAAAAGGATATGAGTTAAAAAAAATAAAAAAAAACTGGGTGCAGCTGCATAGAGGATAGGACAGTTATCCCAGTCGCAGTGCTTCCTGTACCAAATGCTCCAAATGTGTTTGTGAGTGGATAGATTATATGATTAAAACTTAACATAGCTTTGTAGGGTTCACTAATATTAATAGTTAAATAGTGTAGTTAGGTTTAAACCTAATTCCAAAACATTTTTCCAACTAATACAGCATATATATTGCTTCAGGATAACTCATTCATGCATCCTATTTTAAAAGGAAATACCAAAAGACAATAAAATGCATTGTTTTTATTCATAGATAGCATTTACATATTGGAGTTATTGTCCAAAGGTGCGTTTACCAAAACGTTCATAAAGTACTTCATAACCTGGGGCCTCATGTACTAAAGGTGCATACGCAATGTTTCACGCAAACGGTCAGATGTACTAAATGTGACTTGAACGTGAGAAAGTGCGTACCCCCACGCCACTTTCATTTCAGGCGTACATATGTTTTTCGTACGTATGCGACACTTAGAGGTGATGCATTGAAATTACAACTATTAAGATATCCTTTTCGCACACATTGTAGTAAGCCCTTATTGGGTAAAATTAAGTAAATTAGACAATTAAACAGTAAATGAATCAAAAATTCATTGCCTTACTGTAATAATTATTCAACGTGTTTCCGCTTAGCCTAGATTATATAAACATGCATGAAATGTTGCGCTGGAGTTCTTGGGAGATGGCAGCGTTGGCATTACTGGAGGATATTGCTAATGGCCGAATTCGCAGAGAGCGCGTTTTCAGTGACCATTATGATTTTTTTGGCCCATGATGATGGCTGGCTTATAAGCCGTTTCAGATTTCCAAGAGCTGTCCTCTTGGAATTCTGTGCTGAGTTGGGTCCAGTTTTGGAGAGAGAAACTGCGAGGAGTCGCGCATTGCCAGTTCCTTTACAGGTGCTGACAACCATCGGCTTCCTGGCAACTGGCTCGTTTCAAAGAGAACTGGCAGACCGGTCGGGGATATCCCAGTCATCTTTGAGCCGTGCCATGCCAGCTGTTTTGGATGGGATCATATGCACATCAGCTAGGTATATAAAGTTCCCATATGATGCGGTTGACCAGGCAAACATTAAAGCGCAATTTGCAGCGATAGCTGGTTTCCCGATTGTAATCGGAGTGATTGACTACACACACATTGCTATAAAGGCACCATCTGAGGAGGAATTTGCTTATGTGAATAGAAAACACTTTCATTCCATAAACGTGCAAATAATCTGTGATGCAAAAATGTGGCTTACTAATGTAGTGGCATTACAAGCTGGCAGAGTGCGTGATGGGTGGCTTCTTGGTAAGCAACAAATTTAAAGCATTTGACATTGACATCTTAGAATAATTTATTTAAAACATGGGTAATTGTTAAATTACTTAGGAGACAGCGGCTACGCACTCAAGATGTGGCTGATGACCCCCACAGCAATCCACAGCATTCCAAACAAACATTTTTTCTGTGTCTCTATTTCATTTAGGAGCGTCTCCACTTCACATTCGATGAAGTTTCTCTTCTTTCCCCGTTTTGACATGCTTTGTGATAGATCAGAGAGGAAACTCCTCCGGTGCAGGACATATTTAAATTAATTTGCATATTTATAGGGGGCGTGTCTCTCATGTGCGCTAAATTCCACGTTGATTGGGATGTACAAAAGAAACGTGCGTGTATTACAGCGTAAGCACGGTTTGATACATCCGGATTTTTTTTTGCGTATGCCATTTTCTGGATTTGTCCATACGCCAAGTTTCAGTAAGAAATCCACGTCTTTGTACATGAGGCCCCTGGTACTTAAGAACATTATTAAATTTAATAATTATTTAATAATTATTTTTATAATTATTAAATTTATGCGCGTTTCCCCGAAACTCTTCATAACTAATGTCGTGCTTAACTTGTTTTTAACATAAGAGTGTTCTGACCCAATCGTAACTCACTAATTAGTTGTCATGTTATACCCACGGACCGCTCCCTTTGGGCCTGTGTAAACATACTCCGCGTACATATATGTACTTCCTGTGGGTTTGGTTGTTTGTGTATGTGTTCACAAGTCTCATCAGTCTAATGTGTTACACGCAGGGCTCGTTATGTGTTACCTATATATTGTGTGTGATATTCTTGTCCAGTGCTCGTCTTTGTGAGTCCATGATGTATGCAAGTCCTTCTGTATATGTTTGCTAGAGCACTACTAATCCAGTTAGCCAATTAAAGCCGTGTGTATTTGGATACTCGTGTTTGCATCCTGACTCATTCCTCGCCCGTGACAGTACTTCTTAACTTGAAGCTCATGTGCAATTCTACCTCAATTAGGATAGCTGCTAATTTCTCTTTAAAAAACTTGCACTGGTTGTAAGCATGGCATTAGCACATTTACTAATATAAATGGAATGAAATTATGGAAATTCATATTTATTGTGAATTTCATATTTTTTGTAAAAAAGCAAAGCTACTAGCTTGAACCTTCGCCACTTCGCGCTTCAGTTTTTGCAGTTTCACTCTTTCGCCGATTTTTAGATATTTATGGGAAAAATAAGTTTTTTGTCTATTTTTGTGTGTTGTGATTTTGTTTTGTGGTTTTCTCGTTGAATCTTGCAGTTATTTCAACCCCTTACCTACGTTTTTTTAGGAATTCAAAATATTTTACAGTACAGTAAAGTGTAAAGGTACAATACATGCATAGAACATTGTGCGAATGGTTAATAAGGGAATGGGAAAGGTTTGTGTAGCGTAAAAGTGTGGGGGAGGGTTTATAAGGCTTTAATATAGTGTATAAATACTTAAATAAATATACCGTTTCTACTTTGCGGATTTTCGTTTATCGCGGGTGGTTCTGAAACGTATCTCCCGCGATAAACGAGGGTTTACTGTAGTCAGTATTTTCCTAGAAACTGGTTGTATGAATCATCTGGGTCGGGAATCCATTCCTGTTCCAGGCCGTTTTCTGTGGAGTTTGCATGTTCTTCCTGTGCTTGCGTGGGTTTTCCCTGGGTACTCCGATTTCCTCCCACAGTCCAAAGAGAGTGTGAAATAAAATTTAATTTGATTAATTTTAGTCATTTAGATGTACACATATAATTAAATAATTTCAATTGAATAAAATGCCTTGTCTAATGTAGATGTAGTATTAAACTAGTTCAAATATAAATTCCTGGAATTGTCAGTACAGTAAAGTTCCTTGAGATATGAAATTAATTCATTAAAAGAATTAAACTTGAAGCCTTATTTTTGAGAGATGCCTATACTGGAGTCATATAGTGTGTCAAGAACACCTCCGTGACCATTTGGACAGGGATTATGAACGTAGCTATAGCCGGAGAGAGATGTTTCGTTTAGGGCCATATAGTCATCTGGCCGAGTCCAGGTTTAGGCTAGGCAAAGCATGCATATCTTATTGGTTGCATATCTTATAAGGTTGGTAATCATTTCATTAATTAGTATTTCTTTAGATGCAAGTATTGAATTGATTTTAGGATTTATCTTATATTTAGCCATCCTAATTTCAGATTAAAATGACTCTCAGCAGTAGCCTTATTGAGTTTACCATTGAGTAAATTTTGTCTACAAATTTTACAACTGTTTTTTGATACTCAAGGGACAGACAGTTTCAATCCAGTGTCACGTAGGTGACGTCTCCCTGCAGCTCACAGCCAGTCGGTGTAGCTTGTTTGTCTGCTGCTTGTCCTCGGCTCTGGTTTGTCAGTCCTCATTAACTACTCCTACACCATCACTATTAAGCCGGATATGCGGATATCGGATATGCTACTATAAATGAGAGCAGCACGCTCCCATGAGGGATGAAAGCCGTACGGCTTCAAAAGTCGAATTGGAATGGGTCCAGAGCATAATACAGCATCTCTCACACCTCACTAACATTATCCTTTGTAATCTCTGACTGCCTCAACCCCACATCATTAATGCAGACGTGTATTACTATCTTGGAGTGTTTACGTTTAGCCAGCACCTTTAAGTTAGCCCTGATGTCAGGTGCTCTAGCCCCCGGAATAGATTTGAATATGGCTGCTGATGTATCTAGAGGGGTCGCAATATTCACGTGTCGACGCTGTGAGTAACCAGAGCTCTTTTAACAGGTCGCTCGGCCGGTGTATCGCTGAGTGGGGCAAACCTGTTTGGGAGACATCACCCATTCGCCCCATTGCGAGGGCTCTAATGTCAGAGCTGGGGGCTCGCTAACAGTCCTCTTCTTAAAATTCTCAAACCATCCCTGACTTGCTTTAAAACTTACCTCCTTTACCTCACCTCACGATGTTCCAGGCATGTTCTTCACCAAATCCTCGTGGATGGCTTTTGCCTTTTCACAAATGAGGAAGTCTGAGGAAGCCCTGCTCATGCTTCCATATGATTTCCAACTTTATATTCTGTAATGGGCAAGGAGTGCAAAAAAAAGGAAGCTGGATCATACCAGTCTCTATAAAAAAGAATTTAAGGATACATTAACCAGCATTCAAGTGGTACAAAGACATCAAATATAGACAGACAAATGACCCTCAGGTATCCTAATGGGTCCCGGCCACCTAAGGGACACATCATCACAGCAAGACAATTGCCGCTGCTGACAGGGACGGCTGGGAGGGTGCCATATCGTAGCGTGACATATCCAATGTCGGCTTTTTCTTGCTACTATCGCTGCTCTTGCCACTTTGCTTTTTTGGGGCCATGATTCAAAATAATATAATAATAATAATAATAATAATAATAATAATCTTTATTTGTATAGCACCTTTCATGCATACATGCAACTCAAAGTGCTTTACAGATTAAATAAAACAAAACATTAAAATGAAGCAAAGATTAAAAAAATAAAAAATAATAATAATAAAGTAAACAAACAGGTAATAAAAGGTAATAAAATAAATGTAATAAAATAATAAATAATGTAATAAAGTAATTTAGTAAATAGAATAGGAAACTATTAAAATAATTAGAACAACATAAAATGTAACTAAATAAAATAATGTAGAAAGTAAATAAAATGGAAAACTAGAAGAATCACTACAACAGACATAGCTAAAAGCAGATCTAAACAGGAAGGTTTTGAGACTATTCTTGAAGCTGTGCAGGGATGAAATGTCTCTGAGCTCCTCAGGAAGAGAGTTCCAGAGTTTTGGGCCATAGCGGCTAAAGGCACCCTCACCAATCTTTAATCGGCTTTTAGGAATCACCAGTAGATTACTGTTTGATGACCTGAGAGACCTGACTGGAACATATCTAACTATCATTTCACTGAGGTAAAGAGGAGCAAGACCATGAAGACATTTAAAACCATCACCAGAACCTTAAAATCTATTCTAAAGTTGACAGGTAGCCAGTGCAGTGAGTGGAGCGCAGGTGTAATATGATCCCTCTTTCTCGTGCGGGTCAGGACCATTGCAGCAGCATTCTGAACTCGCTGTATCTGAGAAATCGAGCTCTTTGGGAGAGCAGATAAGACATCATTACAATAATCAAGCCTTGATGTGATAAATGCATGGACACGTTTTTCACTATCAGCAGGAGAGAGCATATCTCGGACCTTAGCGATGTTTCGGAGGTGAAAATAAACTGTCTTGCATGTAGTCATGATGTGTGATTTAAAGCTTAGCTCATTATCAAAAGTGACGACCAAGTTCTTAACATATTGTTTGGCTTTCAGATTAATTTGATTTAAATAAGTCTGAACATCTTCCCTTTGTGAGACACTACCAAGAACAAGAACCTCTTTATTTAATTGCAGAAAATTGTCAGACATCCATGTCTGTATATCACCTATGCACTCAAACAGTGAGCTAATTGATTTTAGGGCTTTAGGTTCTAGAGAAATGTAAAGTTGAGTGTCATCTGCATATTGATGATAACTAATGCCATGTTTGTTAATGATTTGTGGTAACGGAAGCATATATAGGTTGAACAGTAAAGGCCCAAGAATTGATCCTTGGGGGACCCCACAAGTTATTTTTTGATGTGTGGAGGAAGAGGTACCTAATGCAACATAGTAATCTCGCCCAGTTAGATACGATCTAAACCAATCTAAAACTAAGCAACTAAGGCCTACCCAGCTCTATAGTCGATCAAGAAATATTTCATGATCAACAGTGTCAAAAGCGGCACTTAAATCTAGCAGAAAAAGGACTGAGAGTTTGCCTGCATCTTTATTCAATCTCAGGTCATTTACTACATTAACTAGTGTTGTTTCAGTGCAATGGAGAGCTCTGAAACCAGACTGAAAAGTGTCATTTATTTGGTTTATTTTAACATAATCATTCAACTGGGTTGACACAACTTTTTCAGTGATATTGCTAAGAAAAGGAAGGTTAGATATAGGTTCATAATTATTGAGAAATGTGGGATCAAGATTTCTATTCTTTAGTAGTGGTTTAACCACTGCACTTTTAAGAATATTAGGGAACTGTCCCAGTTGCAGAGACTGATTAACAATCATTAGAACATCATTAGATAATCAGCTCAGAACCTGCTTGAAAAAGTATGTTGGTAAGTAATTTGTGAAAAAATAATACATAATTTCGTCACAGCTCGCACCTGGCTGCCCCGTTGTATCTCGGAGTTAGATTTGTTTCTCAGAGAGAAATACAAATTTAGTTAGTTGGGTTGGTCGTATCTCAGGGTTCCACTGTACAGTGGATGGATGGCACAATGAAAAACAATTCCTGTCTTGCACCTTTTTTATCTCTAATATAATGTCTGTATGTTTGTGTTTTTAACTACTGTACTATGTCTGTAGGATTGTTTGTTTGTTTCAATTTCAATATTTGGGTGAATGTGTCCTTGGAAAAATCCTGATTGTGGGGTGGTTTTCCATGTTTGTACAGATGCATGAAGCGTTAATTGTATGCTAATTTATAGGCATGATAAGCGATGGATACTAAATGAAAGTAATTAGTTATTATTATTATTTTCCTAATTATATTTTATGGTATAATAATGAAAAAAAGTGTAAACTGGTGGTTCGGTTTTTGACTAGTGGAGCTTTTCCAGCATCGATGCAGAGGCGGAATCAACAAATAATTACTTAAAACTCGTAAAACATTCGTAAATTTAGAGACTAAAAAGACGGCTTTGGGGAAAAGTTGGCATTCTTAATGTTACATTGTTCTTAAACTTGTTAGTGAATCTCTAAGATTATTTGTTATCGGGAAACGCATAATAATGCAGCTGGAACATAAAATATTATCTGCTGAGTTACAAGCAGCTGCCAGTGCTACTGTTTGAAAGGCATCTGCAATCTTAGAAATAGTGTCTCATCCTCTAGGCAATGCTAACATAAAAAATGCTATAAAACATAAAAAGTAATCTGTTGACAAAGGTGAAAGGTGTTTAAATGTACCTTTTTGGCATTGTTTCAACATTATATGAGTGATTCAAATGAGCTTCACCTTGATGTTATGTTACCTTACATTTTATCTTGATGTCAAACTTTAAGGTACTCTATAGTAATGTGAACTGAAGCACTTTGGTAAAGAAAGGCAGAGTACGAAAACGAGGAAAGAACCAACATTATTTCTAACATTATGATTTGCCTTTACATTTTGGGATTCTGTTTCCAGTTCTTACAGCATTGACATATGGTTGCGTCGACCCTGTTTATAATTAATTGCATGTCAACAAGGACCGGGGAGTGGGTTACACAAGCATGTTGTTTGGCATGTTGAAACAATGCCAAAAAGGTACATTTAAATACCTTTCAGCTTAAGATAAGACATTTGTTATTTTGTCAATACTGTAGATTACTTTTTAAGTTTTCAACACCCTATGTTTAGAGGATACATTATGAAAATCTTAAAATCTTTTTTAGTGTGACAGAGGGATTAAGGGATGAGGTTGACAGAAAACACTTTAATGTCCATAGCAACAATAATGAGTAACAATACACACGGCGCAATCACGATACCGAAAGGGCTGCGATATGCACACGATAGTCCAAATGATGAAGGCACAGGTGAAGCACACTCAATAACCTCCTTCCTCCTTGGTCTCACATTGGCATGAACAATTTTTAGCACTGGAGGTGAGAACCTGTTGGCTTAAGAAGGTGAGCTGGAATCAAGGTGAATATGGAACAGCTGTCAGTAGGAGGTAGGGAGTAGGAATGAGTGTGTGTGTGTGAGTGGGCAGCTCCCTTACGGGGTGGGACTGGCCTACTGTGACATTTAGTGTAGGATTAAGTTCCTTTTGTGCTGAAGCCCTCTGAATTTTAGACTTGTCATGCTGATGAAAACTGTCATAAACAGCATAAACAAGTTCAGAAACCTAAGAACAAAAATATTCATTGTGTCCCTTCTGAAAAAGTTAACTAAAGCATACAGTATCTTAATATAATCTTTATAAGATCAATAATCTTTTTGAGCTAAAAAGTAAGTACAGTGTACAGGGATTTTCAGTGGATAAAATGATGGATGGTCATGGTAATTTAGTACCTGGGAGCACTAATCTACCAGAATCAAATTAGTGATCAAATCAAAATCCTTTATCGAATGAAAGGTGTAAAACTACAACCACAAGCAAAAACAAATGTGTCACATAAGATCTTAAATCATACATCAACAATCATAAAATATTAATACTCGCAGGGAATGCCTCGTGAACAAGCAGTAAGTGTGGATTGGCTGTCCATGCATAGATCCACATGCTCCTCCTCTCTGCTATTAGATGAAAAGCACTTCCTGGCCCTATCTCCATTGGACAGCAGGAGTCGCTAAACTGCCAGCAGATTTACAGAACATGTATCACACTTTAGTCTGATGCCAGTGATCTAAACAGACACTTTGCTCTGTTAAATATGCCTGCCCTAGTCTTGTCTGCTCAATCATGTCATTTTCAGGTCTGCTTCTGTCTTTCTTTCTCTTTGTCTCTTTCTTTCTTTCTCTCTCTCTCTCTCTCTCTCTCTCTCTCTCTCTCTCTCTCTCTCTTCGTACACACACTTTATTAAAGAAAGAATTCCAAGATCTGGGAACAGTTTAGTGGGTTTGTGTGCAATCTAGTGTGTGCAAATGTGACAGGCACCTACTCAATTTTTTTCTCCTTTGCTGGACAAAGCATTATACATAGTATTTATACACCAATCCCTAAAATTAAACAAATTATATACATTTCAAAAGTCAATAAACATGTAAATCAGTATCATTACTTAAAATCTCTCATTTGCACACTGTCATTATATGAATGCCATTATGATCACAAGTCAATGCAGTCAAACCTAAAATAATAATGACCTAGTATCACAGTACAATAAAAATAGAGATGGTAATGTATACTGTATGTGGAGGTAAATACACAGAATATGGTAATATAATAGGAATAGTAAAAAGTTATCACAGTTGATTTGCACTCAACATGGGTCATTGTGATGATGTGCAGAAGAATCCTTTTCGAAAGTTTTTTTTTTAAGTCAGGATTCAAAAAATGTCTGGCATGATCTGTAATATCTGTAATGTGGCTTTGGGATAATGTATATGATGCATGTAAAGCCTGCAGTAAATAACTGTAAATATAGCTGCAGTGGTGCAGTGCTTGGCAGGCTTGCTTGAGCCTCTTATAAAAGTACACTGAAGACAGCCTCCCTATAGACCATGGAGTATTAGACCATGGTGTCTAATGTAACCATCCTGTAACATGATCAGTATAATGATACATAAAGGCTCTGGAGTGCAGTGAAGACTCAAAGGACAGCGAGAGGGGTAAAAGAGAGACTGATAAAGTGGGTGGACAATGGAAGGTATTATAGAGCTTAATACAGTATGACTGTGCAAACACAGTCTCATTGCACACTCAAGTTGTGCAGCCAAAATAGCACCATGTACTTTGCTAGCTAATTTGCTTTCAGGGATTTGAATTTCTTTGTGATGCTGATAGCATAAAGTGAACATGGGTTATAAATTATTTGCTGTACTATTTACAATCTTACACAATTGCCAAAAGGCTCCTGTGAGAAATTAACAAATCCCAAGTGAAAATTTGGCATTTCTATTGCTCTAATTGCTAGCCACTTTAAGTGCTGTTTAAATGTTGTTTTCTTTGTGTAGCATAACCTGCATGTTTTTATCTAGAAGCTGTAACAACAATGTGATGGTATGCTTCTTTATCAGCATGGTTACTCTAAAGGAACCATATTATGACCTTGATGTTGCCTTGCTCTACCTTTTGAGGTAATGACCTCATGTTTAACCTTTTCCTCTACCTTCATGAATTATTTGGTTGGCAGTCATGCAAGTGCTGTGCACTTTGAATGTCAGTGCCCCCTTGTTGAAAAAGCACTCCATTACTCTCACAAATGAGCCTCTCTCTCTCTGGCTCGCTCTTTCTCCCTCATCTGTTGTGTGTGTATTTGACTGTGTAAGCATATGTGTGTATGCTTTTTATATACTCATGTACACATACTCACATACTGAGTAAAGTTGACAGATCATGTGAAGATAAGGCTAACAGATATGTTGATAGGGGATAATGCTGAAAGGGGTCATAGCGGTCACTGCTTTGTCTTATCCAATGGTATATGCTACCTGACATTTTCAAGTAAGTGACCTGTGATGCCATTGTTCAATTGCTGTCAGTAGAAGTGCTGATGGCACAAAGGGCTGGACTTGAACCCTCTATCACACACAGTGGACACCAAAGCATGAAATTATCAATGTTAATTTAAAAACAAAATCAGCTGTATTAGCTTCAGATTGTATATTTAGCTTTTAAGAAGGATCTCAATAAAGTTTTTGTTTGTTTTTTACACTTTTAATTTTAATTTATTAAAGTCATAATATAAATGTAGGTGGGATAAACTGAGGTAGGTTAACAAACTTCCCAAGTTAGTTTTATTGGTACAGTTAGCACTTTGTTTTCAGCTGCTGTTGCTAAAGTGCTTTATAAATAAAGTTGAGTTGAGAATAGACTGTAAACTTAATGTGTCTTCTGTGCCTTATTTTCACAGAGGCATCTATTCTGAGCTTTGATGGCAGCATGTACATGAAGGTGGTGCTTCCCACAGTCATGCAAGTGGAGGCAGAGGACGTGTCACTACGCTTTGTGTCCCAGCGTGCCTTTGGCCTGCTAATGGCTGCCACCTCCCGTGACTCTGCAGACACACTACGGCTTGAACTGGATGGGGGCCGCGTGAAACTCACTATCAACTTAGGTATCATATGCTGCTCTCTGTTAATTTGGTGTTAATATCTTGTTGGGCATAGCACCACTCACTTATTCACCACTGTATGGTGCTGGTGCTTTTTGGTCTGATGCTCCAACTATTATGTTAAGGTTGACAGCACATGACCAAGCTGGCCATTTTAGATAATCCCCAGAATACAGCAGTCCACCTCGTCAGTTAAAGTCAGACCAATCACTTGTTATTTGTGTTTTAAAATGTCTTATGGAATCTTAATGAACCTGACTTTTACAAATCAAGCAGAACTGCAAGATAGGGCAGGTTAGGTCCTCATTTAAAAAGCCAGTGCCACATGTGATCGTCCCTGGAAGGTGGAGTAAATGTTGTTGGATGTCTGCAGCTGAAACCTTGAAGGATGCGATTTCATCTGTCATTTATTCTTCCCCATCTAGATTGTGTCAGGATAAACTGCAATGCCAGTAAGTTCCAACTGCACGTATTCCTCTTTCTTTCTTGGTGATTGGTTCATGAAGAGTGCAATTGTAATGGGTGGAGAAGATGATAAGAAAAAATAGTACAGATTAAATAAGAATATATGATGTTTCAGAAATTATGTTTTGTTCTAGAGATGCAGTGATACAAAAATGTATTCCAGGAACGTAGTGGTAGGAATGTTGTTAGATTTACATTTAAGCATTAAAATGTACATAATATATTAAAATATACAGTCTTGTCTGCAAAGGCCTGTTTGATTTTCAGAACATATTTTACTTAGATTGTGATGGGCAGAGAGTGCAAACAAATAAGGAAGCGATCACGCCAAGTCTCAGAGAAAAGGAAGGGTTTAATGTAGAACGTGCGCAAACCAAAATCCCATGCACTGACCTAAATTAAGGATACAATAGCCAGCAGTCAACTGACACAAAGACAAGACATATATAGACAGACAAACGACCATCAGGTGCGGGGGATGATAAGCCCCGCCCACCTGAGGGACATAGACAATGCAACAACAACAGGACAACTGCCGCTGTACAGTAGGTGACCGGTAGGGGGAGCCTCCCTCACCGTGACATAGATATCATTGGCATCAGCTTGATTAAGATATTGAACATAATTTTGTGGTTAATCTTTAACAGCTTTGTAGTTATACAGATCTACCAATACAAGTATATGGCCTTATTATACTAGTTATTATTGTGCATCCCTTTGTTCAGATCATCTGTTTATTTTTAGCATGCATATGATACATTTCTTTATACAGTGTAAACAATTTTGTAGTTTAACTTGCTACTTATACTGAACAGTAACACACAGTGACTTCTTTTTTCATGTTACTAAAAAAGCTTTTGTGGAGCCTTTTATAGACATAAAAGGAACACTGCTAAAAGTGTGTGGCATCATTGCAAATTGTCAAGTTCATATTCTGAAACATTTGTCAAAAAGAAAGGCTGTGTATGCATGCATAGAATGATATTCATTAGCACAAATGCAGAAATAGATATTTAGGATTATTGAAGGAAGGGTTACGGACAGGTCTGTTACAAATTCTGCCTCCTCTATGGACAAAAGATGTAAATAAGCATTTGCCTTTAGAAAATGACTATACTTCTTAGATTATGGGCCTGGCTTATTATGTAAGGAATGTGCTGCAATTACATTTGTAATAAAGTTCAATATGCTTCAGTTTAATTCCTAAGTTAAATGATGGTACTAAACTGTTCTAAACAGAAGCTGATGCTAATTTAAACAAAGTAAATTTTTTTATATTTATTATTTTTATTTACATATGTTGTCACAAAGCAGCTTTACAAACGCATGGGTCCAGATCCCTAATGATCAAGCCAAGGGGCGACAGTGGAAAGGAAAAACCCTTTAGGCGAGGGAGTAGGAAATCTCAAAAGGAAACCCATCCTCCATTGGGTGGGGCTTTTAATGGGACAATTAATGGGACTTTAGCTTCTAGCCAATAGCAGAAAAAAATATTAAACAAGAATGTGGAAGCAAACACAAAGCCTGTGATTAGGATTTTGCACGAGGCCAATTGTAACTCCTTTTGTCCTGTTATAAATTTTGCATGAGGACTCTGGGGAAATAAGTTAACTAGCAATTTGCAAATATCTTACGTGAACTAATTAACAACTGAACAATTTTGTAAATGCATTCTTTAAATTCAAAGGAAAAAGATATTTAAGAGTAAGAATGCACTATGTAGTGTTTAATTAGATAATACATTAGATAATTATCCATCCATTATCTGCACCGCTTAATCCCGCTAGTCAGGGTCACGGTGGGCTGGAGCCAATCCCAGCATCTCCAGGCAAAGGCAGGGTACACCATGGGCAGGTAGCCAGTCCACCACATGGCCAACACACACACACACACTCACACCTACAGGCAATCTAGAGTGACCAATCAACCTAACATGCATGTCTTTGGACTGTGGGAGGAAACCGGAGTAGCCAGAGAAAACCCACGCAGGCACAGGGAGAACATGCGTCGCGTCGCTGTGAGGCGACAGTGCTAACCACCATGCCGCCCACATTAGATAATTATGCATTATGTGTTTAATTAGATTGTGATTAGATAATAAATATACATGAAGGGATTTTCCTTAATTGCTTGAATTGCTTAATTGTTTGTTTTCCCAAGTAGCTGTAACTTCCAGGTAGAACTTTCATGATCATTTCCATGATTATTGTTACTTTATGTAATTTTTATGTTTCAAATAGTGCCAATAAAAAATGATTGACTTTTCATTTCAATTTCAATTTTATTTATATAGCGCTTTTTACAACACATGTTGTCACAAAGCAGCTTTACAAATTGCGTGGGTCCAGATCCCTAATGAGCAAGCCAAAGGCGACAGTGGCAAGGAAAAACTCCCTAAGATGGCAGGAATTTAGGAAGAAACCTTCGGAGGACCAAGACTCAAAAGGGAACCCATCCTCCATTGGGCGGCCCGCTAGCAATGTCCACATTCACAGTTCATGTATAGTCCAGATATAATCCTGTAGTTATGATTCTACTTCCAGGCCGAGTAGTCACAGTCCCTTCAGAGTAGATGAGCCTCAGGTGGGAGTTGGCATCAGCGCGTCCTCTTGCTATAATGGCACATCCAACCACGGCATCGGCACATCCACTGGCAAGCCAGACTATCTCCTAGATGCTTGTATGGGGTGGGTAACGGGAAAGACTCGTCTTTCCTTGTCCCGGTATTTCTCGGGCAGCCATTGGGAAGAAGAGGGACAATTAGTTCTATATGGAATATGTTAGACAAAGTAAATGTAAACATTTCTGGAGTGTGGCAGCGACTCCGGTAATTAAATTATTACAGCCTAGCTAAAGGGCAGAACCAGAAGGTAACACAGACTTGGGAGCATCCTGAGACACTGGCATCCATCCACTACACCGTCGACAAACTTGAGTGACCACATGCAGTGATAGGATGACAGCACCAGCGCCCCAGTTTGCCATAAAAACCCTTTGCCCATGAATCCCTGGATCTGTTACCTTATCTAAAGGGGCAAATTAATTACCAAATGCTAGATCAAACAAGTAAGTTTTCAACCTAGACTTAAAGATTGAGACTGTGCCAGAGTCCCGGACACATTCTGGAAGACTATTCCATAGTTGGGGGGCCTTATAAGAAAAGGCTCTTCCCCCTGCTGTTACCTTATTAATTGATGGAACTAATAAGAGGCCAGCACCTTGGGATCGTAGTGGACGCGGGGGTTCATAATAAGAGATAAGCTCTTGGAGGTAGTCAGGAGCAAATCCATGCAGTGCTTTATAAGTCAATAGAATAATTTTAAAATCAATACGGAATTTTACTGGGAGCCAGTGCAGGGCTGATAAGACTGGGCTGATATGTTCAAATTTCCTAGTTCTAGTTAGAACTCTGGCTGCGGCATTTTGAACTACTTGAAGTTTATTTATATTCCTATTTGAGCATCCTGACAGTAACGAGTTACAATAATCTAATCTGGAGCTAACAAAGGCGTGTACTAGTTTTTCTGCATCATGCCGGGATAATGCATTTCTTAACTTGGCAATGTTACGGAGATGTAGAAAAGCTATCCTGGTAGTATTATCTATGTATTTATCAAATGATAGGTCAGAGTCGAATAAGACGCCGAGATTTTTGGCTACAGAGCCAGGAGTAATGGGGTAATCTGCAAGATTTAACATTAGATCTGGTATTTTCTGTCTTGTGGCCTTTGGGCCCAGAAGGAGAACCTCCATTTTGTCACCATTAAGGTGGAGGAAGTTTAGCGACATCCAACATTTAATATCACTTACTCAGGCCTCAATTTTTCCTAATCTGGATTTGTCATCAGGTTTGGCTGATATATAAAGTTGGGTGTCATCTGCATAGCAGTGAAAGTTGACACCATGTTTATTTATAACTATTCCTAATGGTAACATATATAATGTAAATAATAGTGGTCCTAGGATGGAGCCTTGCGGGACTCCATATTTCACTTCTGAGTGTTTGGAGGGAATATTATCGAGCTCTACAAACTGATAGCGATTGGTTAAGTAAGAATTAAACCATGAAAGGGCTGTACCCGAGATTCCAACCCAGTTTTCTAACCTTTCTAGCAGGATCTTGTGATCTATTGTGTCAAAGGCTGCACTAAGATCGAGAAGCACTAATAGAGATACATAACCTTGATCAGAGGCAAGAATGAGATCATTTGTTACTTTAACTAGTGCTGTTTCAGTGCTGTGGTGGGGCCTAAATCCAGATTGGAACTTTTCAAATATGTGGTTTGTGTGCAGATATAAGCATAACTGTTTGGCCACAGCTTTTTCTATGATCTTGGATATAAATGATAGGTTCGAGTTGGGTCTGTAGCTAGATAGTACATTAGGATCAAGATTTGGTTTCTTGATCAGGGGTTTAATGACTGCTAGTTTACAGGATCTGGGCATGTGACCCATTGTGATGGATGAGTTAACTATATTTAAAAGAGGTTCGATTACAACTGGTAAAACCTCTTTGTGTAATTTAGAGGGAATCGAGTCTAATGTGCAAGTAGTAGAATTTAAAGATGAAATTATTTTCTCCAATTCTAGTTGTGGGAGTGGATGAAAAGCTTCAAGCTTTTCTTCTAATGCTAGATTTTGTTCAAAGAAAATTGTTGTTTAAAAGAAAAAAAGCGTAGATTTCCCAAAGAAATCCACAATGCCACTTTCAGCTGTACATTCACCGTTGGATTCTAAGAATGTAATGTAATGTCATAAATTCTTTCAGAATTTAAATGTATAGATGCATGTGTCTCTTCACCCAGAATAGTAAAAATAGAACAGATTGAGTTTGTAAACCAGGAATGTATAACCTCTTAAGTTCAGTGTGCCATTGTTTTCAGGCAAAGGCCCCAAGACTCTGTATGCTGGGCAAAAGCTGAATGACAATGAATGGCACTCTGTCAAAGTGGTGCGGCGTGGCAAAAACTTCAAACTCACAGTGGATGATGATGTTGCTGAAGGTAGAAGTGGCCATCCCCTGACTGGCTAATTCATTCATAATGACCTATTGGGCTATACAGGAGAGTCTACTGAACCTTTTCTTTTTGCTTGTTACCTTTATTTCTTCATCTGTATGTTTACATCCATCTCCTGACTTTTGTTCTGTCTCTTCCTCTTTTTCTCTGTCTGTGTCCGTCTCCTTTAGGCCAGATGAACGGAGATCACACCCAGCTGGAGTTTACCAATATAGAAACGGGCATCTTAACAGAACGCCGATTTGTGTCGTCAGCCCCTTCTAGCTTTATTGGCCACCTGCAGGCCCTCAAGTTCAATGGCCTGCTCTACATTGACATGTGCAAGAATGGAGACATTGAATACTGTGAGCTCAATGCGCGCTTTGGCTTGCGCTCCATTGTGGCAGACCCAGTCACATTTAAAACCAGGGGCAGCTACCTGGGCTTGGCCACACTGCAGGCCTACAGCACCATGCACCTCTTCTTCCAGTTTAAAACCATCTCAGCCGATGGGTTTATTCTGTTCAACAGTGGAGATGGAAGTGACTTCATCGCTGTAGAGCTTGTTAAAGGGTAAGTGGAGAAAGGAGAGGTTATTGAGGTATAATTTTTTTCTTCACTGACATAGGTCAAGAGAATTAGATTACAGTGTATTATTGATCCTTAATCCTTTGACCAATCTGAACCAGAATATGCATTATGTAACAAGACTTGCTCTATTCATATGAAGAACATTCCTTTTCTGAATTGAGTTTCTAACATAAAACATAACCAAACTAGCAATATCACTGCAGTTGTCTGTACATTTTTGGCTCACATATATGTAGTTGCCAAGTGTATTTTTAAAGGTTGTAATTGTGACCGCTGGGGCATCATGGAACGGTGTGGTGGACACAAACGCTGAGAGGAGCAAGATTTAATAAAGGTTAATCCAAACTCAGGGTCAAAGAGGCAGGCATGGGTCAAATCCGATAAAGAGTTAAACATGTTAAACATAGAACAAACCCATGGACAAGGACACCAGGGCTGAAATACAATGACAAACACAGACTTCAGTAGGCAAAACACAGGACTTAAATACACAGGACTGAATGAGGACCCAAACAAGACACAGGTGGGACTGATAGGGGGCAGGGTTACAAATGACATGCGCATGGCAGGAGAACACATGGGAAACCAAAAGAAGATGACAAATATCAATAATAATGATCGGAGTACGAGTATAAGCAGTCTCTTTTTGACACATAAAAAAATTAAAACATAACTTCTCTTACAGATTGCTAAAAATGTCAGGTGGTATGTATTAAAGTAGCAGAATGGCATTGTATAAAATCCTGCCATACTTGTTTGTTAAGCATTCTTTTGAAAGCTATTCATCATGATTTGAAAGAAAAAAACAAAAAGTAGACCACCAGCAAATGCACTTCAGATGCTGGAGCATTTAGAATGGCGCTTCACAGTACATTTCAAAAGAGGGCCCTTGAGGTTGTGTACTTGAACACTCATTGAATGTGTGCGCTCACAGGTACATCCACTATGTTTTTGACTTGGGGAATGGACCCAGCCTGCTCAAAGGGAACAGTGATAGTCCTCTCAACGACAACCAGTGGCACAGTGTGGTGATTACACGAGATGCCACCAATACACACACTCTCAAGGTGGACACCAAGTCTGTCAGCCAAGTGGTCAAAGGGGCTAAGAACCTTGACCTTAAAGGTGAAGGATGCTTTATAAATTCTATGATTTCTATATTGTCTCTTTCTAAGAGTTGATGTTATGGGAGAAATAATTCTATATCATTCTATATATTCATTCGATATAGTTTTTCTATTGTTTTTCAGTCTGAGTAATACCATGACTTCACATAGAATTTGTTTTCATTTTTGGCTTAGGCGATCTGTTTGTGGCTGGTCTGGGGCCCAACATGTACCAGAACCTGCCAAAACTTGTAGTGTCTCGTGAAGGCTTCCAAGGATGTTTGGCTTCAGTGGATCTTAACGGCCGCCTCCCAGACCTCATCAATGATGCGCTGTTCCGCAGTGGCCAGATCGAACGTGGCTGTGAAGGTGAGCTCCATGTACCTCAGTCAACACACTCAGATACTTCATACATAACCAAAAGACTAAACTACCAGTTTAGCTTCTCTGACCTCATGGCATTTTAATCTGCTATGTCCTTACCAAACATAGACCAATCTATATGCCTAACTTTTTTGTTTATCAACAGTTGTAACAATAGGTGCAATTGTTTATTTACAGGTATTTTATCTGTATATGAAATAAGAATTCTAGGTAAATTGTACGCAGCTGAATAGCTGTTGTACTAAATGGCTTTTTTCCACTAGAATACAGCCTATGTGCCATGACATAATACTAAATACTAATAAAACTGCTCTTGCCATGGTGTCTTTTTCAATGTCTATTTCTTTCTAACCATTTAGAACTTGTTTTACTGAATCTGTTTTACTGTTCTATTAAAACCACTGTAAAAGTCTGTTTTAAGGCAGATTGAATAATCCTGTACTGAATGCAAAACCTGTGGTTATACCTTCTCCATTCCTTTATACTCAGTTCAGTCCACAAATTGTTCCTGTGCGTTGCTTGATTCAAAGCTTACTCCTTGGACTCTCCCCCATTATTAACTCTGCTCTGATGTCCTTTTCCCTTTTTCTCGCTAACACAGTTGGTTTCACCAAAGCCGACTTACAAGGTAGAAGGTCTTCCACACAACACATGCACCCACACAGACACACACATAGGGGGTTGCCTAAAAAGCAGCTGTAACATAATGTAGAAAAGGAGTTTGACTGATCTGAGCTATGAATGGGAGTTCATTAATGTGCTGCTGATGGAAATGTCTCAGGAATAATTGCATGAGTAGTTGAGTAGTAAAAATAGAGTAATTGCATGAGCATGGTAATGCACATTAAATTCATTAGAATTGTGTTTCATAATAAGAAGTTACACCTGTTCATATTATCCTAATTAGTAATAATGAGATTAATGAATCTTGACTTTAGTAAAATGTCTGAGAAAATTGAGCACACTAAAAAATGACTGATGGAACTGGGATTAAATTTTTGAAAGAGACCTCCTTCTTGTTTGTGTTTGTTACTTTCTTTATGTTGTACAGCTTTGGCATTCATGTGCATTTTGTCCCGAGCTGCTCTGTTAGACCATGTGTTTTGTAAACACTGGCCCTTGCCCTTTCAAGAGCCAACAGAGAGCAAATCAATCTAGGTGGAATCCGAGGAGCAAATATATATATCTTCACCTTGCATGCACTTTCAACCAGCTGGGAATGTGTGTTTGGCTTCACATATCTGTCCTGCCCAGGACAACCGATCTGAAGACAGAGCTTCTTGCTCTTGTCCTGGTTCTTTTCTTTTTTATTTTTTCTTGAGTATGTCTAATAAAAGCGTGCAACACTACCACCAGTGTGAAAGCAGTGAAGTGGATCTTAAGACTGTGCTGTTTGGCTGAACCCATTGCTAAGATGATAATTTGGCTAGATCATGAATTCTCTTGTTACCATTCCATCATGGTGGATTTTACTGGGTGAGCTCATCCAAGTCATGTAGCATGAAGACGCATCTGGTTTGAATACACTCTGAGGTTTAAACCAAGTTCATATTTTTATATACATGAATACGTTCTACTAGAAAAGAGCCAGTTCTCTTTTGTCATTCTATGTTCTTGTTTTTTTGTTCTTGTTTTACTTTAGAATGTGTCTGGGTCAGCATTTGGGCATCTGAGTAAAGTACTACAGACATAAAAATTATATTATAATTCTCATTGTTCATCTTTCTTCATTCTTGGTCATGTCTCCAGATCAGCTGAAGTGTACTCAGTTCTGATCTTGACTTGGCTCTGTTTGAATGACTTTGCTTGCATACTGGTCCTCTTGATCATCCTCAGGCATGAACTGGTGCATGGAGACAGTGGTGGTGATGCATGTGGGTCCCCATTGTTGCCATACACTAATATCCCTTTTTTCTTTGTTGCTCACATGTGCCAGGCCCCAGCACCACATGTCAGGAGGACTCGTGCGCCAACTATGGGGTGTGCATCCAGCAGTGGGAGAACTTCACTTGTGACTGCTCCATGACCTCCTATTCTGGAACAACATGCAATGACCGTGAGTACACTGGTTACTGATTCTGCCACTGTGTGTCACTATGTTATTGCAAATGACGTCAGCACACAAAAGATTCATTTCACAGACCCATATTAAGTCTAAGCCTAGAATACAATGTCCAGAAATTATGTGAACGTAGGGTGCTCATAGACCTTGTCTGGCTAATTTGTGTTTGCATGAAAAAATTCTTATTTGGTGTTGACTTTAGAATGGTCCTTGAAGGCACTGGAACCTTCAAAGTTTTGGAGTCACTAATTTCACAAAAAAGCTAGTATCAAGTACTGAAATCAAATCAAAACTTTTTTTAAATGCTAGGTGTGATGCAGATTCTAAAAGAAATGAGGTCACATTTTCCTTTGCACTTGATGTATTTTTCACAATCTCTGTCTCATTCTCTTCCTCTCTCTGTCTCTGAAGAATATGTTCTGATCTGTCTGTTTAGTCAAGTCAAGTCAATTTCATTCATAGAGCACATGTTGTCACAAAGCAGCTTTACAAGTGCAAGGGTCCAGATCCCTAATGAGCAAGTCAGAGGTGACAGAGGCAAGGAAAAACTCACTAGTCAAGGATTAGGAAGTAACCTTGGGAGGACCACGACTCTTTAGTAGTGTCCTGTAACGTCATTCAGTGCATCATCCTTGAGGCTTTTCTAATCAAAGTGGCATATTTAGTTTCAACTCACAGGTTGTTTCTCAGTGCTATCAATCTTGGGCACCAGTGGCTTTACTGTCCCATAGTAATTTGGACACCATATACCAAATTGTAAAACTACCATATAGTATATTGAACACATAAAGGTGGATTAAAAAGCGGGATAAAATATGCATATACTGCAAATACTGATGGTGAAAAATACATCTCTACATCCTTAACTACAGTACACTGTAGTTACACCATGGTGTCTTCATATATAAATTCCTGCCTTTCACACAGCCTTTCACTGGGAGGTAAAATCTTTGGAATTTATTTTGAGACTGTTATGCTTACGGATCTCAGCCCCAAATACCTAACCAGTGCAGGGGCAACTTGGTATTAACCTTCCCTATTCTCTCACCATTCTCTCTAATTCTTCTTCCGGAGTATATGGTAACGATATGGTACTCTATATAATTTGACTAACACACACATGTACACACACACACATATATATACTGTACATTATTCAAAATATAAATAAGGATTCAGTAATGCAGAATAGTCTTCAAGTGAGGAAGTATGAATTCAGTGAAAAAAAAAAGAATTTCCCACATTTTATGTTGTTTTCACTGTGTCTTTGCGTCTTCTTGAACTTACTGTCTGCTTTTGTCTTGCTTGTATGGTCAAGTCTGAACAGCTCCAGCTGTGCCACTGGGTGGTGCTAATGTATTGGCAACCTTAAACTAGGACACAGTGCACATGAAATCACTTCCACTTCTGCTGATGAGAATAACATGTGAGGATACAATAATATGCTGTATTTGAAGGTTTTCAGCTACACAGATTACAACTTGTGCTGGCACAACCCTGCGTGTGATTCAAATTAGCTAGTGTAGTTTCTCTAGTGTAGCAGTGAGAATGATGAGAATAGGCCATAACACAGGCAGAGCAGCAGTCGTTAGTTAAGTTAGTTAATAGCCGCAGTTAGTTCATATTCTAATTGACCAGGTGGAGTCAAGCAGTGTGCTATGGAAGGATCTGGTGGGAAGTCTCAGTTGGGTAGTTTGAACTGCTCCCCGGGCGCCGGGCTAGGGCTGCCCACCGCTCTGGGCACGTGTGCACCACAGCCCCCTAGTTATCACTAGTGTGTGTGTGTGTGTGTTCTGACTGCACAGATGGGTAAATGCAGAGGACAAATTTCGATCGGGGTGAAAATCACAATTGACAATGTGGTTTGACTTAACTGACTTGACTTGAGGGAGGGATAGCTATAGGAACAGATGTAGACAGGCAGATGAAAACAACAGAAGAGGTCTGTTGAAAGGAAGCAGAAATGAGAGTAAGCATGTGTTGTACATAGATAGAGTGAGTGAGAGAGAGAGAGAGAGAGAGAGAGAGAGAGAGAGAGAGAGAGAGAGAGAGAGTTCCTAGCCTAGAACCCTGTTGCAGGTTTTTAAGCATATATTCTGAAGCACATTGTGCTCAGTGTGTTATTTTGTGTAATCCTTCTATAGTGCTGCAGCTAGCAGAGATTAGGAGGTGTAAACTGCATCTTATTTATCATACTGTATTGCACAGCACAACTGAGCACTTAGATAAGCCTGACCTAACTTAACAGTCTTGAGGGCACTTCATATTGCTTAACTATGTGGTATGTGCTGTTTTTGCAAGACCTTTTCCCTTCACTTGCAAAATGAAGCACTAGGCTATTGTTTCCAACCCTAACCCTAACCAACCAGGACAATTAGTTCCTACTCTGTCGTATTTGTTTGTCTGATAGAATGGTCAAAAGACAAACTGCAAACAAATGAAATACATATAGGTGAAAATATGAAATACAATTTTTTTTACATTTTAAACCAATACGTTTATAACTTTTCTCTTACAGCATACTGTACTAGGCCTAAAGTGAGTTGATCATTTTTAAAGATCCTGCATTACATTTTAATGATTTCAATAACATGTAGAATAAGACATAATTTCTGGTATTTCTTGGATATGGATTTTAATAGGTTTTCCTATATACTCTGTCAAGATTTTTACAATTACAAATCATTCTTGGACTGATTAAAAACAATGTTTTATTGAAAACACCAATTGACCTAAGATTCAGGAGCACATGTTCAACTATATGTAGGATAAATAATGACATTCTTATATTACACAGAATAATATGATACATTAGTTATTTGCTTTGAAATAGAGGCCAAAGTTTATAAATGCTTTCTTTGTAAGCCTGTGGGACATCTGAGAATGGATTCTTTGTCTGTATAAAGAGATAAGTGAAGCAATGGGTAGGGTATAGGTATAGGTATAGGTAGGGTAGGGTATAATCTTGAAGCACAAAGCAGGCTCTTTCCTCCAAGGCTGAGACACAAACATACAGGCATCTATCAAAAACCAAAAACTGGGTTCACACATAGTTAGCCATGGTGTGTGTGTGGTTCCTTTAGTTGATGCTGGTGATAACAATCAATGTCTGCTGATTTTAAACCAACTATTTTTATTGTATTCTGATTGTGTGAGTAATGCAGGGCTTTGAACAGGAAAAGGAAGCAAACAAAAGTGTCATTTGTTGCAACAACCATGTCTGCCACTCAGTTGCTTCCGTTACTTCATCTATTCCTTTTCTGTAACCATGTTTTTTCTTTTTTAAGAAAGAGAATGTTTCTGTTTTTCTAGGTGCTTTATGGAATTGTCTTTGTAGAAACGTAACCAGGTTACAAAATGCAGGTTAAATATGTAAACAACCAATTACATGCTACATACATGTAGCACATCCTTCCACAGCGTCGGCACATCCATTGGCAAGCCAAACCATCTTCTAAGCACATATACGGAATTGTCTTTGGTAGAAGCTTGTAAGCAGGATATAAAATACGGTTAAGTACTGTATGTGAACATCAATTTAAACAACCATATATATAGCACACATGTTGCTCTGGCAGGCTTACCTATAGCAGGAAAACTAAAGGAACGGTCTGGAGGTGATCACAGACATGAAGGCTCACTGAGCCATTGCTTTCTATCCAAATCATTGTCACAAATGAGAATGAAAACATAACATGGCTGGATGATAGCATCAACATCTCAGATTACCAGAAGAAATGACAGGGGGCCTCAAGCTCTACACCTTCACATACAGTAAACATGTGAGTCTTAAACCTAGTTTAAGACTGAGGGGCTCTAAAGGAGAAAGCTCTGCCTCCGGCTGTAGTCTTGTTCATTTTCAGAACTAAAAAATACCCTGCATTGTGAGAGTGCAGCAGGCGAGATGGGTTATAGTATGCAATGAATTCACTCAGATTTTGTGTGGCAAGACAATTTAGTGCTTTATAGGTCAACAGAAGAATTTCATGGATCAATTCGATATTTAACCGGGAGCCTGTGCAACGTAGAGAGAGCAGAACTAATGTGACCAAATTTCCAAGCCCTGGTTAGGACTGGGGGCGGCATGGTGGTGTGGTGGTTAGCACTGTCGCCTCACAGCAAGGCGGTCTGGGTTCGATTCTCGGTCTGGGCTGCTCTGTGTGGAGTTTGCATGTTCTCCCTGTGCCTGCGTGGGTTTTCTCCGGGTACTCCGGTTTCCTCCCACAGTCCAAAGACATGCATCTTAGGTTGATTGGTCACTCTAGATTGCCCGTAGGTGTGACTGTGTGTGTGCGTGTTGGCCATGTGGTGGACTGGCGAACTGCCCATGGTGTACCCTGCCTTCGCCCGGAGATGCTGGGATTGGCTCCAGCCCCCCTCGTGACACCGACTAGCGGGAATAAGCGGTACGGATAATGAATGAATGAATGAATGGTTAGGACTGCATTCTGTATAAGGAAAGTAAATGTGTCAGATTAGCAATATTACGTAAATGGAAAAAGGCATCTTTAGTGACATTACGTATGTGTGTGTCAAATGAAAGATCAGAATCAATAGTGACACATACCTTTTTATGATAGATTTAGGTGTTACTGAAAAACTATTTAGATTAAGAGCAATTTTAGATGTTGTTTCTTACAGCCATGGGTCCAAGAAGTAACACCTCAGTCTTATCAGAGGGGCAGTCATTGTCTAGTGGTCTCGGTTGGATTCCCAGGCCATAGTGATGACTTGTGTGTGTGTGTGTGTGTGTGTGTGTTGTCACTGCACAGATGGGCAAATGCAGAGAACTAATTCCGATTGGGGTGTAAATCACAATTGTCCAAGTTGGCACTTTATATGGGGCCCGATACACATTCTTGTGGGACATCATATTTTACTTTTGTGCACACTGAGCATTTATTATGTACAAGGACAAATTGGTATTGATCTGTCAGGTAGGATTTGAACCAGGAGAGTGCTTGACTTCTTATACCAATCAGTGTCTCCAGCCTATCCAGTTAAAGGATTTTGGGCTATGGTGTTGAATGCAGCACTAAGGTCTAAGAGTGTTACGGTCCTTAGAGTTATATGGCTCGAACGTCAAGTTTTAGTAATTTTTTTATATCTACTCCAACCCCTAATCATCCCCTAACTTCCCAAAAAAATAAAAAAAATAAAATAAACACAATCTTCAATCTTAAATCTTCCCTAACGAAACAACAGCGAACTAAGTAAATGGAGACCCATACAGACTCTGATCCAAATAGCATGTGCACCACATGCATCAATATTATAACACTCGTAAGGTGTTTTTTTTTTATTAAACACCCCTTTATGTCTGAGTGGTGAAGTATTTAAAAACTACTCGAATCGGTTTTACCCGAAAACCTACTAACAACACAGACCCGGCTCAAAACCCTACTGGGCAGCGCCTTGGAAAAGAGGACCGCGTGGTGGACTGGAAAACGACACAGCACGGGCTACCAGAACAGGAACAGGAACTCTTTTAAAAGGGCATCCAATTTCGAAGGTAGCCAATCCCGTCACATCACATGTCCTCCATCTCGTCTTCTTACATTGCCCTATGGTAGATAGCCTGTAAGACAAACCACTAGCACACAAAAAAATTAAGGTCCAGGCAGGTAACAAAGAGTATAAGAAATGTATCCATTTCTAACCCTAACCCTAAGTTTGGGTGCTGTGGTGGGGTTTAAATCCACACTGAAATAATTCTGGGACATGATTTGTCTGCGAAAAGTAGAGTTGCAAAGAAATTACTAGAACTTTGCTCTAAAACTTTGGACATGAAGTACAGATTAGAGATTGGCCTGAAGTTGGACAGTTAATTGGGATTAAGACCCAGTTTTGATTAGTGACTTAATGACTGCAATCTTAAATGACTGGGCTGTAGAGGAGAGTTAATTATATTGTGCAAATGTTCTATACTAATAGGCAGTAGTTATTTGAGTAGATGAGGTGGGATAGCATCCAGTATACATGGGGAGGATTTGGAAGAATATACCAAGGAAATAAGATCCTCACAACTGTTTGGGGAAAAGAACTCAGCATCAGAGCTGACCACACAGCTGCCAGAATGCATTTGCAGATTGTCAGGGTCTGAGATAGCATGACTTATTTTTTTCCCTTATATTATCAATCTTATTTGATAACGTCATGAAACATATAATAAAAAACTATTACTGCTGCATTCCTGTGGGATTTCGGATTTGATTTCAGGATGATTCCTAGTTAGACTTGATACAGTTTTAAATAGCAATCTTGCATTGATTTTTATGATTTTCTATTAGAGATTATAGGTATGAAGATTCTGCAGTATGGAGGGCATGCTTATATTCAATAAGGCTGTTTTTCCATGACACTAATTCGCGCGGCTCGTATGAGACTATGCTTGTGATTGTTGTACAAAGGAGCCATTCTTTACTCACTTTTTCTTTCAGATCGAGATGGTGCAATCTTGTCTAAAGCTTTACTATCTGAGTTAGTACGTGGATTTCATTTAGATTAAAGGTGTCTGGTAGAATTTCTTTGTTACATTCAGAGGGTGACTTGATTGAATTAAAAGTCACAAATTATATCTATATAGTCTAGGTATTTTACTGGTTAAACAGGCAGGGAGAGAGAAGTTGAAATTTTTACAAATATTACACAAATCAAATTCACATCTCCTAAATATGGAGGGTCAGAATTTCTGTCATTTCTTTAATACGTTTTGTTTGGCTTTCATTGCTATTTTATGGTCACCCTGTCCTAAAACACATACAAGTGGCTGTAACTGTGCTGTGGCATGTAAAAATGTGCAAAAAGGTATTTAATTCCTATAGTTGTCATTTGTGCACTGTTGTCAACTTAAAGCTGCAACAAATTCACTTGTGCAGAACTCATCTCTATGGTTTTCCCTTCTACCAGGATTAGACCTCAAGGTTTCTTCATCTCTCTCAGGGTTTCTTTTTAGTCAAGTATAGATATCAAAGTGGCTTATTCTTCTGAACCAAGTAGACACTGGAACAACAGCAATCATTTTTATTATAGCAGGTTGAAAGGCACTAGCATGAGGAACCCAGAATACTAGGTAACATTGTAGGTCATTCTGAACTTAATATGTATGGCTGAAAATTTTCATACAGACAGTTTACAATAGAGCTCATATCACGCATTGAATATTGCAAAATTGCAAGATTTGGAAGGTATACATAGAAATGTTTTAGAACATGTGTGTGGAAATTCACCCATGTTTCTAAAAATGTATTTTTAGAAATAATGTATGTGTTAAGAAAAAAAGCCTTTGGAAGCCCTTCATTTTTAAATGGTTGTATTTTTAAAAACTCTATGGAACTTGGTTCTAACCACAGGTAATCACTAAGGTTTGATTTGAGTGGAATCATTCTGTAGAATAAGTAGCTTGCTAGAATTTTATTATAGTTTAGATACCTGGGGTTCCCATTTTAGATACATTTTGTTTGCTATCAGGGGCATGTGTGTTTCTGTTAAAAATTCACTCCCTCTGTAGTGCCCACTTATGTGAGGAATGTGATATGTATTTCTAAATTATGATGGAAAGCCAAAAATTGTTTATTGAAAATATTTGACATTAATGTCATTTTATAATGGTTCTGCCATGTAACAGGAATATCCCTTAGGAGTTAATTCAATTAGATAAACCTTATGAACATAAATATTAAAAGAAAAATGCAGCATTCATTTGTTCTTAAGGTTATCAATTATTTCAAAGGACACTATTAGCACTCTGATACAAATGTATACTTGACTCATGTCAGATACATATTCTTCATGATAAATGGCAGTGAGGATGACTTTTTTCAGGTCTTTGACAGCTAATTACTCTCATGCTGATTCGCTCTCTACAGGCATCTGGTCACTATTATTACTGTTGGTTCTGATCATGACTGTGATTGTTTTCTCACTACCAGAGGCTTCTTGTTACATGACCTTTCCTGATCCATGCATCTGGTATTCCTCCAAAGCTGGGAAGCAGGGCTCCCCTGGCCAATCCTTCTGTAGCTCTGTTTTATATCCAGGCCCAGAAGCCTGGATATTATGACATAGTTTTTGCACTAGGTGGGTGGCTGCTAGACCAAACATTCCAGGTTGGCACTATTCCATCTGGCTGGCTGTTGGAGCTGCTGGCAGTTGGCTGGTGGGTGATCCTTATTCTGGGCTCCACTGCACCATATTGTTTGGTAGGGATAGTAGATGCCCTCAGCCTTCCGCTGAAACTTGAGAGGGCATTGATCTAAGTGATTTACAGCAACTAATGGTTTCATTCAGCAAGAGGGCAATTTAGAGGTCTTTTAGAATTAACTGGTCTTCACCAGGGGAGGAATAAATAACACTGTGTGTGACTTATTATACTGTCTCACCTTGCTGTAAGATGATGACATGTAAAATAGAGGACATGGGTTGTTTGTCGTTGAGAGTATAGTGCTCAGCATCACATCTGTGTCCTCAGGGTTATTTTAATTTCACCAGTTGCTCAGATGTACTGGATTGAAAGTGTTCTTCAGCTCATGTATTGTGATTTCTTTTCAAAGCTTAAACATCCTCATTGTAAAAAATCATTGCACATATTTATGATTCCATTGCAAAGATGACCTAAATGATTAAATAATCCTGTTTTTTCATGAGCTTGAGACTCGAAATACCTGTTATTACTATATACAGCAAGGGAAATTCAAAGAAAGAGAAAGTCATTTTTCACTTAGGTAGGAGACTATGCTGAGATAAAGGTGAATCATCTTTTTCCCATTCTGAGCATTTGATAGTAATATCTACTGCACTTGACTTTCATTTGACAGAAGAGTGTGCTGAGTTCCTCTCCAGGGGGTCTTGTTTCCAGCTGATGGATATATCTTCAGAGACAAACTGTTGGAATACCTGATTTATGATCAGAGAAATGCGAGCTATGATCAAAGATGACAGTAGGAATGCATCTGATGGGAATGATATTGGATAGGATTGGATTGCAAGGAGGAATGGACCTGGCTGGTATGGCTGTCTGTAGATGTATTGTCTGTAGATGGATTGTCCTGTCGTAGAGCATCAATCCTAATGACTTTAATCTGAAAGCCAGCGCTGTAGTGTCCAGAGCAGGTGTCCTGTTTAAAAATTTTGAATGCAGTTATTTACTTTTTTCTTTGTGTCAAAAGAATTACTACATGTAACTTTCAAATTATTTTCACTAGTATAGTTGTACAGGGTTTTTTTAAATAGAGACTGCATTGTCATAATAAGACTGGATGAATTAGATGCTCTCAATTCTAATTGGCTTACTGTGCAGACGCTAGTTTTTCTAGCTGTGTTGACAGACTATTATCAAAGAGACAAGGCTGGGGATGGATGGTGTTGGGTTCAGTGGACAAAAGGTGAGTTATGTACATCCAGGGTCTCTCAAAGCAATGATAGCCCATGTTAGAGTGTCATTATTCTGCACAAGCTGCATTTTCTTACATATGTGACCTTGTCTGAAAAAATGAACCTATGGTTCTTGATGAGCATATCACAACTTCTTTGTAATGTGTGCTTTCATTTCTTATGATTAGACAAAAAACAAATTGTGTAGTGTTCTGTAAGATGGCATTTAAAAAGTTTCAATATTCATTGTCATCTCATGGTCTTAGATGCTGTGGAGTTTTATTCATGAACCCTATCAGCATTGTTCACTTACACAAATTCCATTGTAAGTGTAACGTTCAGGATTTCTGAAACAGGACGCCACAGAGCGATTCCAACACATAACGTTTATTCTCTTTTGGCTACTTCAGCAGACATTAAGCACGACCTAAACACACAGTTTCAAACAAAGACACGCACAGGACTCTGCGTAAACGTACATTAAACAGACGAACGACACTATCCCTTGTGATGACGAGACGAACCACAGGTGAGACTGCAGAACACACCCACACCGAAACACACCCACGGAACTACACATATGGACATCTTCTTCTTCTTCTTCTTCTTTCGGCAATTCCCGTTTAGGGGTCACCACAGCAGATCAAACTCCTCCATCTAGCCCTGTCCTGAGTGTCTTCCACTGACACACCCACCACTCTCATATCCTCTACCACTGCATCCATAAACCTCCTCTTAGGTCTACCTCTCCTCCTCTTGCCAGGAAGTTCCATCCTCAAGACCCTCCTGCCAATATACGTCTCCTCTCTCCTCTGTACATGTCCAAACCATCTCAATCTCGCTTCTCTAACCTTATCTCCAAAACAAGCTACATGTGCTGATCCTCTAATAAACTCATTTCTGATCCTATCCTTCCTCGTCACTCCAATTGAGAATCTCAACATCTTCATCTCAGACACCTCCATCTCCCTCACCTGTCTCTTTGTCAGTGCTACTGTCTCTAGTCCATACAACATAGCAGGTCTCACTACTGTCCTATAGATCTTACCTTTCATTATAGCCGACACCCTTCTATCACAGATCACCCCTGATACTTTGTGCCATCCACACCACCCTGCCTGCACTCTCTTCTTTACCTCTCTTTCACTTCCTCCATTACTCTGTACCTTCGACCCTAAGTAGGTAAATTCGTCGACCTTCACCAAATCAACTCCTTGTAACTGGACCTGTCCACCGTCTCCCCTTTCATTCACACACATGTACTCTGTTTTACTCCTGCTCACTTTCATTCCCCTGCTTTCCAAAGCATACCTCCATCTCTCCAAGCTCGCCTCCACCTGCTCCCTACTCTCACTACAGATCACAATGTCATCAGCAAACATCATAGTCCAAGGGGACTCCTGCCTAACCTCGTCCGTCAGTCTGTCCATGACAATTGCGAACAGGAAGGGACTCAGGGCTGATCCCTGGTGTAGTCCTACCCCCACTTTAAACCCGTCTGTCATTCCTACCGCACATCTCACTGCTGTCACACTGTTCTCGTACATATCCTGCACCACCCTCACATACCTTTCCGCTACTCCTGACTTCCTCAAACAATACCACAGCTCCTCTCTCGGTACTCTATCATAAGCTTTCTCTAAGTCAACAAACACACAATGTAACTCCTTCTGTCCTTCCCTATACTTCTCCATTAGCACTCTCAAAGCAAACATAGCATCTGTGGTGCACTTAGCTGGCATGAAACCATACTGCTGCTCACAGATCTCTACTTCTCCTCTAAGCCTAGCTTCCAATACTCTTTCCCAGATTTTCAGACTGTGACTGATCAACTTAATTCCCCTGTAATTACTACAGCTCTGAACATCGCCCTTATTCTTAAAAAATCGGCACCATTATGCTTCGTCTCCACTCCTCAGGCATCTTCTGGCCTTCCAAGATTCTGTTAAATAACCCAGTCAAAAACTCCACTGCTGTCTCTCCCAAACATCTCCATGCCTCCACTGGAATATCATCCGGTCCAACTGCCTTACCACACTTCATTCTCCGAATCACAGCCCTTACTTCCTCCTTGCTCACCTGGGGCACTTCCTGATTCACAACCTCTACCTCTTCTAACCTTCTTTCCCTATAAGACATAGACGACGTAAACACACGCCCAAAGGGAGAGGTCCGGGAGTGTCACCGTGACAGTAAGTTTAATGTCACTTTTGAATTATAGTGACTATAATAATGTGCAGCCAAATTGTTTGCGTACCATGAGAGCTGTGAACCAAAGTTTCTCTGCAGAACATTGCCAAGTGCATTTTTGTGCACCTGCCTTTCAATATGATATAAAATAAAATGTATGTGGTTCATCAGTCCAGGCCACCTTCTTCCTTTGGTCCATGGACTAGTTCTGATGAACAATAGTTCATATCAGGGTCTTTTAGCAGTGGACAGGGGTCAGCATGAGCACTCTGACTGGTCTGCAGCTACACAACCCTATACACTGCAAGCTGCAATGCACTGTGTGACACTGCATACGACACCTTTCTATTATAGCCAGCATTGGTGATTCACCAGATGTACTAGACCTGCTAATCATATTAAACCAGCCAGACCTGCTAATCATATTAAACCAGACGTTATGGAGGGATAGAAATATGTAGAGGCAAACGATTAGAACTTGGCACCCCAAATAGCATGTATTAACATCTTACTTGAAGAGGATATGTCAGGGTTCGTACACTTTTTTTGACAATTAATTTCGATGACTTTTCCATGACTTTTCCATGACTTCGATGCAAATTTTAATGACTATACATTCTCTAAACATATGTGTAGACATGAAAAACAAAACATGTCTTCACAGGATTTGTACGAATAGTGGGAATTAGCCACCTTTAGTGCCCACAGCACCTCTGCGGTAAGGGCTTCATTTCTGGACACAGAACTTGAAAGGGTACTTTGTTTGCTCGTGAACGAGAGGGAAGCACTTAATGTTTGAATGTTATAGGCACCGGATATTCATTATCTTCGGTTCAGGGTTCTTATTGAGCTGGTGAAATGAGTTTAACCAGGAATTTCCAAGAGATAGCAAATTGGGGCTGAAACCTTGGGGAATCAGATAAGGCTGGATAGTGGAATTTACGACTGAATGTCCTTCCTGGGTTTGTGGGCTCTGGTATCCTCAGGAGAAGGTTGATTAGGATCAGAACAGCATTTGCACTCTTTATTGCCTCTCCCAGCACCTAGGGGATCAGATAAAGTTAGGATTCTAAACTTTATAAGAGAAGACCATTGTTGGGTTATGAGTTCCTCAGAGCGGTGAGAGGTGATGGGTAGAAAACCTTCTTTCATTCCTTGTTACCTTTCCCAAACACTTTAAGAGATTAGATGAGGCCAGTTTCTCACACTTCATGAGGGAAGGTCATCTCTGTGTCATGATCTGTGAATCAATCTTTGCTTTCTCCGTTACAAATGCAGGACTGTAATGAGGTGATCATGGAAACAGAAGATAATTTTCTGTTGAATGCTGTACACTCAGAGGTATGGTGGTAGGAAGTCTCTGTGTGTGCAAGAGAGAGACAGATTGAAGATTGATAGAAAGGGATGGGGGTTATTCATGCCCATCTCCATTGTAATGTCCAGATTTGACTCTTAACTGAAAGCTTTCTCTGCAGATAGAGAACTGAGCTTTTCTACCTTGCTGCCCCCCCCCCCCAAACTAGCATTCATCATTGAAGAAATTGATGAAAATGGATTAATAATACATGCGTGTAGAAATAGAATCACGTAAGTGAAAATGAATATCCCCTGTGCTTGTCAGACCTGTTTAATGGGCTCCCATGTTTCTCAGCTTGCCTGCTGACATAGATGATTGCATGGGCAGCAATGCAGTTTCCCTTGTAATTACTTTTCAGGATGGAATTGTCAATTGTCAGCTTCAATGAGACATCACTTTGCTCCTACAGTTTGGGTGGATTTCTGTGTCTGTATGAAAGCAAAGCATATCATGATATGAGTTATCATAGACTGATGCTCAATTCATCTATGAATTGCATGACATCCCAACATCCCTGGTTATTTGTTTGATGGGCTGCATGATGATTAATTGCTTTTCTTGGAACAGAGACCAGTTTTCTTTTTCATGTTCAAATGGGCAGTATGATGGCCAGGGTCCTTATTGTCTGATATTCACTAGTAGGTTTCGCCCTTTGACGTTCCTTTGGCTTATGTGGCCTTTTAGACTTCTGTCTGTTTAACTTGAAACTCCTCACTTGGGTGCCCTACCTTGTTACAAAACTTGCAACTTATCGCAGAGGTACTTGGTTTGCTAGCGATGTCCCCCTCAGCTAACCACTGAACTGTTGAAAGAGGTCTCTTGTTTGTTTTCAAACGACTCTCTATCCCCATAACCCACCTAACTATGGAGTTAAATGTGTTATCTGGAGGATTTGCTCCATTACTTGCCTGCTGCACATGTGGACCTGCATTATTTTTAAGGAGTTGCAACAGGATTTCATTATACTTAGTTGGCTCTTCTATTCCTGAATACTCCCTAAAAACTATCCAAAGGCTCTCTGCAAACTGTTCAAATGGTTCTCTCCTTTGTTTTGCATCCATGATCTTATCCCATGCTGCCAGAACCGTGCCCCTAATATCAGTCTCATTTCAGTCTGGCTAACACATCCGTGTGTGTTTCTCGCAGTAAGGGAGTCATGACTGTCACATCCAGGAGTTGTTCTGGAGCTTTAGATATTAGCTCTGGAGGGATAGTTGTGAGTGCTATTTGCCAAATGTCCTTTGGTTCTAAGCAAAAATCGCTAGCTTGACGCATTAGTGCACTCCAGAATGGCTCAAATGGACCTTTACAGGGAAGCATACCAGCAACGCTGGAATGTGCTGCACATTCATGAAAAGTTAGCTGTCGGCTAACATTAAAGCGTTCACCATTGGGATCTGGATCTATCATTGGTTTAACACTAGAATGTTCATTTGACCGCTGTGACGTCTTACTAGAAGCGCCGCGTTTGTTCGACCTACTTATACCTAGAAGCGCCGAGAGCTGGTCATTTAACCGCTGCAGCACAAAAAAAATAAATATCTTTGCACTGGATCCAATTTCAGAACTCTCCTTTCATGACTTCTCCCAGAATGGTACTTTTAATAAATTAGCATTATTACATGGTTAAAAGAAACTCCGTACAGGCTAGTTTAAATCGATTTCGCTCGTATCTCCATAATTTTGCCGTCATCGTCTACATTTCAAGACTGTGATTCTCTTTTCTGCCAGCGGGTGTCGCAAAGATTCGTAAGTCATTTAATAATTAGTATAAATAAGTGAAGATCAATAGTTTTCAAAACAAAATTAATCAAAGTTCAAAACTGAGTGTGCGTGTAAAGAAGAAAAACGTAATTCGTCCCTGAAGTGTTTCACTTTCTTAAAGTCTTAAAATATATACTATTTTTATTATTATAATATATATATAATATATATATATATATTGACTGAGTGAGTTGTGCTTTGCCTAATTATTGCTTTAGTAGTTTGCAGGAATTCTGCGAATGGTGACCTATTTATCAAGTCAATATCTCAAAGCAAACATCTCACGGGCATGATCCCTCTTTGCCAGGGCTAGCTGTTAGCTAGCATTTATTATGTCAATGAATTACATTGTATATGGATGCTTTTATGTGTTGTTGACACACTGGCATTACAAATGAATTAATTAGAACGCAAGCTACATATGTAAATGCATTACATAAGTCATTATGTATCTTTGTGAGCGATGTAAAAATGAGATGATGGCATGGGTGGAGCTGTTATGACCACTGTATTCACAATAGTATTCATGAGGCAATGAGAGCTATAAATTAGTCCACATGTATGACTCCAGCTCACTGCGTAGTTGTGGCGGCTACACAGTTTGAGTGAAAACTTGGCTTGGGCGATCGAACAGCGACGCAGTTTGCTTGAAAACTCGGTTTGGCCGATTGAACAGCAACATAGTTTGCTTGAAAACTCGGCTTGGGCGATCGAACAGCAACGCAGTTTGCTTGAAAACTTGGTTTGGGCGATTGAACAGCAACATAGTTTGCTTGAGAACTCGATTTGGGCGTTTGAACAGCAACACAGTTTGCTTGAGAACTCGATTTGGGCGTTTGAACAGCAACACAGTTTGCTTGAGAACTCGGTTTGGGTGTTTGAACAGCAACACAGTTTGCACGACTGTATTCGGTGAAGGGAGGCACCCGTCGTTGGCCTGTAGCGCTGTTCTACAACCTCCTAGACCTGGCTGCAATAAATGCACATATATTGTTCAAACAGTGCATGAACGTTAACATGCGCAGACGGAGGTTTATTCTCGAGTTCACAACTCAATATATAAAGGGAACTTGACTTGAACTGGGGAACGAAACTTAGGCAATATAAGCTAAATCGAATGTAAATCACTGAATGCTGATAAAGCTGCTTGTGAACATCCATACTTTGATGGAAACATCTTCAAACATCTGAACACATTTATTAGAACGTTGGAGCACACATCGGCTATTCTCCAATCGAACACCTCTCCAATTGAAATGGCAACACAATACGGCGAGAGAACAAAGTGAACATTATAGAGAGGAGAGAGGCAACTATATACGTGAAGCCAATGTTTGATTCTACCGTTGCATTGTATCATTTTAATACTTTTGCATTTTGTTACGAAATTGAGATGTTTTTTCATGCACATAGCCTACCTTTTATAATTATGTTTTTGTAATTAATTTTAGCATGAGCCTATTTGTACTTTTTATTCTTTGTCCCATATAAAACATTATAGACATTTATTTGCAGATTTGTTATGTTCACCATAGCCTGCAATACACTAACATACACAACTTTTAGTCTACAGACATGAAAACATGAAATGGCATGACATATACAAATAAACTTGCTTTGGCTCGGTCTGCGGGCTTCACATTTGCTACTTTGAGTATTGAACAAACTTTCTGTAGATGTGGGGGTTCAAGGTTCCAACGCACTCTGTTGCATTAGCAAGACAATAGACGCTAACGCTTCACAGCGGGTGGTGTGGGCCAGTGGGTCAGTGGTGTTCCATACGAATGATAGTGACATACACGCCAACAGAATACTACACAAATAAGCAAACTATTACACTAACCATGAAACTAAACCAATATTTTGCATTTACGATTTCGCACAAACCAGGAAATGCAATATGAAAAAAATTATAAATTTAAATAATAAATAAAACGGACAATGGGGAAGCTCCCGAAAACCATGTCACAGGGCTCTGATTCTAAAAGGTTATTTAGTCACACTAATTTGTTATTGACGTTACGTGCAAATATCACCATTACGAATATTTTGTTTTGGCGGCTCGTTCTGCCTTTTGTGCAAAACGCCATCTAGCGTTAATTATGTGTCAGTACTAGCTTCCTTGTGTAAAGACTCAGCGGTCTTTTGACCCCTGAGGCGCGCTTTCAGTAGGTGAAAACAACACGGCGTTAGTAGTAGGTGTTGAAAGCGGTCAAATGACCGGCCCTCGGCGCTTCTAGGTATAAGTATGTAAATGAGGCGCAGCGCTTCTAGTGTTAATGACGGCTACTTTAGATGCACTAGCAGTTCTAGACCTGGTGCAAATAGCACTACACTCCCTGTGCTCAGGTAATCCTGGAATTGCTGCTGCGAGCACTTGACTGCTTTTGTCTTGTCTCCCTCTACTTGGGCTTATGGCCACATGGTCTTCCTCAACCAAATCTGCAGATGGGGGTACAGGCTCTGACCCCACAGCCTGTACCCCCATACACCCACACAGCTGCTCCAGACTGCTGATAAACACCATTTGTATGAGGCCGTGGCCCTACTCCAGGTACGAGGACTGGTGCTGGTGGGGGTAGTAAAACAACTCCTTGCTGGCGGGCCTGATCTAATCTACTGTTAGAAAAGGCCATTAACATAACATCTTCATCACCCTCAGTATCATCCAACAAAGGCATGGTTTGAGTTTGAGGGTTAAAGATCTATCACACAGCAGCCACAGGAATTCCAGCATTATCATAGCATTTCTCTAAAGTTGAGGAATAATTCGTACCTGCTCTCAACTTCCTTTGGAGGCTAGCTATTTGCCTAGTGAATGTCTCACTCTGGCGTGCCCAAGTTTGCTTTTCATACGCAAAACTGTCTAGTTGTTAAACGCATTCTCCTGATCTCCTCAGATCAGAGGCTTTCCAAGTTGCGCATACTGTCCAGTGCTTTCTTTTGTTGTTCTAAGGAGTTTAGGCTGTTGCTGAGGACTAAATAGCCTGTGGCAGCTAAAAGTTTGTGTTGCTTAAGCTAAAATCCTTGTCTTTTTATATGTGTCGGCATACCTGCTACTCTGTGGGTATTCTGACCCATTCTACAAATGTGTCTGTATGGTGCATCTATGTTTTCCCTGCTCCTAGAAAGAAGGGTAAATTTGTCTCACCTCAGAAGAGACCAAACCCAAAGATGCAGCAACATAGGTGTGAATCACAGACACCAATCCAGCGGACGGTCGTTATCTGCTTGCAAAACTGTGTACTGGGGTCACCAATTTCTGGTTACTTTGTACTAGTACTGGATCACGTTGAGGTCACCAATTTCTGTAGGGGTTTTAGTTATGATATTTCAGTACCCTACCTGCTTGCCTACAACCAAGGACGGTAATAAGTGCAGAAGAAGGATTGACGTGAATAAAACTTAATATCTGACTCCAAATTATAGTTGGTAAAAATCTAAAAGAACTCACTTCTCAAATAGCTCAGTGCAGGTTATAGAATATACCTAACCAATGTTATACCTAACCAAAAGTTCCTTGCTATAAACAATAGCCTGCTTTGACAGAGGTTTATCATAAAAATGCGCAGCAGATGGGATACTTTAGAGGGAATTGGTGTTAGCCTTTATCTGATACTAATAATGAGCTCATCTGGCCCAGTATAGCTATAACCAAGGAAGACCATGGCTACACAATTAACCAGGTTTATTCAATAACCAACAAAATATAAAACAGTAACATAACCATAGTATATTAAAGTAACAAGGATAATACCTAATGGAAACAGAAATACTGACCGGTGCAGGTTGCCTCACGGTGCAAGGAAGAAGCCGAGGCCGAGGAATAAGAAAAAGCAAGAAGAGAGGAAGAGCAGGAGAAAGAGCAAAACGAAAGAAGAAAATGAAAAAAAGCAAAAAAAAAGCAGAGCCCCTGCACCCACAAACCTCTCCCTTTATACTCCCCAGCATCTCAAAGGGACAGCGGTCACAAAAAAACAGGTTAACCAATGGGAATCAGGCTGCTGGTAAAGACAACAGAGTACATTTGCATACAGAGTGCATTTCCACACAGGACTGCCACCTTTGGGGTGAAGTCTACAGACCTTCTCAGTGAGTGATGGAACTTTTACCCTGTTAGCATAACCATTCCCAGTTCACAACAAGCTGCAAAACGAGACTAAAAATGCCACACAAACACACTGCTATAACCAAAATACAAATGGTCAGTTTTATCCCATTGCTATGGGAACCTCTTGAGGTAAACCACCATTTGTTGCCCCCCATGGTTTTATGGAGGAACACCAGATCCTGCATCCCCCACAGGACCACATCCGACCACTCCTACATCCGTATATAAATTGTTGTATTTTCTAGTTCTGTCTCGTTCATTTGTTTAATCTATCATGTCTGATCATGTTCGTACTGTCCGTTTGACTTCGGTTAAGTTAAATTTGATAACCCTAGCAATACAAGACGCTCTGCTTAGCAAGTGTGTCCGCCCCCTGTACACCATACCTGCCCCGTCACAAACTCCATGCTTCTCTGAATGAGATTGACCAAATATTTTTCTGTTCATTCGAGTGGTTTTCATTATAAACTTTTAGTTTTTGAAAATGGCATTTTCTTCTCTGCATTTTCTTTAGCTAACTTTACCTTTGTCAGTTAGCTAAACTACATTTGTTCAGTACAATTACTAACTCCCTGTCTGGATGATGCCAGTGTTGTAATCAAGATTTTTTATGTAATCTCTGACCAGTATGCATAAAACAAGAGAATGTGCAAAGTTTCCTACCAATTGCAAGGAGTAATTTTTCTCTACCACAGGACTAGTTGTCTTTTCATAATAAAATGCATTTAAGTCTGGACTTGGACCTGTTGAGTGGCACTTGATTATCATTTCAGTATTTGGAGGGCTACATGTGGAGGGCATTTGAAATGGCTTAGGGTTGGAAAGGCAGAAGGCACACATTGGAGACATCACAACAAGACATATTTTTCTAGGTATAACAAAGGATTGTTTTAACTTAAGGATTGTTTTAACTTAAAACAAATTACATTCAGGAGGTTGGCAGATTGGCAGAAGTCGTTCTCATACTCAATTTTCCATCACTCCTGCAGATTTCATTAAGGTAAACTTCATTTCTCTTCTGTAAAATGAAACAAAATGAATTTCGCATTAAGATGTGATTGTATCTGAAGTACATGAAAATTGTTATTGAGGGGAATATATTATAAAAATATACTTTTTGGTTGTGGTGGTTGTGTTTCAGTCTTTAGAGTGATAATGTTTGTATTATAAATGAAGAGAGCATCCCAGTCTCATGCACCATTTTTACTTTTTACCCAAGGTAAGTGTGATGCTACGGAGGCCGCCTGCTAGCTGCCCCTGTAATCTACAGTATGTTGTCTTGTTGTTGTTTGCATTGTTTTCACCCCTCAGGTGGGCGTGGACCATTAGGGAGTTCGCGACCTGAGGGTCATTTGTCTATCTATGTCTTGTCTATGTACCAGTTGACAGCTGGTTATTGTATCCTTAATTTGGATTAGTTCACAGGATTTGAGTTTGTGCACTTTATCCATTAAATCTTCCATTTTTCCTGAGACTGGCATGATGATTTCCTTCCTTTTTTACATTCCCTCGCTTTTTTACATTCCATCATTTATTGGAGATATAATCCTAGTTTGAGTATATCACATTGTAATTTAAATGTATTTATCCATGGTTGTTAAACGAGACAGTCTCTGTCAAAATAATGATAATGTGGGAAATGACACCATGTTGGACATTTGTTCATTTAGAACCATTTACAAATCCTTGTAATTAAATTGGTAGCCATAATATCTGATGGGCTGAACTGTGTAAGAAGCCATTGTAAAATTCACAATATACTCATACCTATGGCTACCTCACAATGACTGGATTCTATTTTAATGTGACCGTCCATTGAATAGACCTTTGCATTGTGTTGCTTAGCAACAGAACCTTGTTAGCAGACTACATGGCCTGGCAGAAGTGTTTATTGTGATTGTTAATAATACATTTAAATGAGCACTGATATATTTTACCACGTTTTTTCCATGAATAAAACAGCAATAAGACACAAGAGGTAATGCATCACAATTTTATCATGAGCACAATGCAAAATGCCCTTACTCATGATAAATTCATTGTAACTCCTCCACTGGCTTATTACTTGATTCAGATCTTGTCCTGGAAACCATTCCTTGTTACCTTGAGAATGCTCAAATTCATTAGGGGAAAGGTGTTTACCATTTACAGTGTGATATTATATAATTGTATATATTTTATTATACCTTATTTGGTGCATTCTTATAACTAACATTCCTAATCCATCTGCTTTGAGTGGTTGCACATTCACTTTTTGGCATGAATTGTAATATACATACAAGCTGTATTGACTGTATATACCATGTCATAACCCTCCTGATAGGACCTCTCCACCTCCCTCTTCTTTAGTCAGTGCACACATGCACTTTAATTTATTTATATATTTCCACATGTCAAGTCTTAAGTCTTCAGCTCCACACATTGTAAAATATGTACTGCACTGTCTGATTTCAGCCAGACTTTCACTGCACTTTTAAAAGTAGATCAATATTTCTGTATATATGTCCCTTCCTATAATCTGTTTTAGTTCATTTAATTCTATGCTCTCCTTGTACTACTTGTACTTGTAACTCCTTGTACTATTTATCTGGTACTGGGTGAATAAAAATGTTATCTGATTCTGATAAAGAAAATATACCTTGACATTTAGAGTTATGTGTGGGTTTTCGTCAAAGCTTCACTATCTGAAAGTAGTGGACATTGAAATGGTTGTTTCTCAGAAACCTGTGAACCTCCTTTCATTTCTCTTTCACCCTTTCTCTTTTATTTCTCTCAATCTCACTGGCTCCCTCCCTCTCGTTCCCTCCCTGTTTCTCTGTCTCTCTCTCCTCCCTGCGATTATAAGCAGCTCACTCCTCTGCAGTGGCAGCCAGCCTTCCTGATTTGCTCAGTTCTGGGGGTAGATTTGCATAAGGCTGAACCACTTCTCAGTAACTCCCAACCTCTGTCCCACTGCCTCTGCTTACTTTCACCTGAGTTGAAGATCAAGCTTCCCTTCCTCTTTTTCTAATTTTCCCTTTTTCTCAGTCAGTCTCTTCTCTAGCAATTCTCTACATCCTTTTCATCAGTGCTGTTTTTCTCACCATCTCCTTATTTGCTCACTCTCTCTTTCTCATGCCCGGTATGGAAGGAAGAGGTTTAGCGAGCGGTGAAGAGAGCTTCGTGTAGTTCTACAGCAAGACTTTTGACTCATTAGTGTTTGGAGTGGACTGACTGGAGATACGGAGTGTGCCTGTGAGCACTGCTATTCTCAAGATTAAGGGGAGCAAGAGGAATTTCTAGTGGCATTTAAGGCTCTGTGTCGGAGGCTCATGCACGGAGATAGCAGCAGTGGCACAGGTTGCCAGTTAGCACACATTTACATTTCCCCACTCACTCCCTCACTCCTCCAGAGGTGAGGTGGGTCTCTAGGGGACGTTAGCTTCACAATACAGTCGCACAGAAACTGCCGCTTGGATACCTACAATCGGAATCAAGGAATAATCACCTATACTCACTCTCTAAGGGTCTTTCCTGTTTATTTTCCATCAGAGAAAAACACTAGGATTTGGAGTGGAATTTTTTTTTTTCTGGGAGTTTCTTCTTTGAAGTCATGGGATCATAGCAAACATCAGTTCCAACTTCACACATTACCCAGCTTTTGCTCTGTGGGTACAGTTTGCTCTCTGTGGGGTAGGAGAGGGCATCCATCATGTGCTCCTGTGCTGAGCCCCATTCTTGCTTCTGGCTCATCTGCATACTGCCTCTGGCTGTGGGGTGTTTTCATGGCACCGCGTTGGGCATGGACACTGACAGTGTGCACCTCCTCTCTTCTTCCACTTTCTCCCACTCTGAAACTCAGCAGCAGGACAACCACCACCCAGGTGGAGGCCAACACCATCCACTGCCTATCGCCATCTACCGCTCACCTGCCTCTATACGAGGTGGGCATGGTGAGTTCACATCCCTTTTCACTTTATTTCAAGCTTAAAACTTTAAAACACTTCAGTTCTGTGCGCAATTTTCAGCTTAATCTGGGTTCACAATACATTTCTTGGATATAAGGAATTAACAAAGGTCTGAATGACTTCAGTTTGTTCACTTAAGAAAAGTGGCATTTGAATAATGCATCTTTAAAAAAAATCTCAAAAACAAGCTATGTAATTTCCTCATCACATTCACTGCAGTAGCTGATGAATTTCTATTGCCAAATAATACCTTTGTATCAGTTCAGAAAGACCATGAGAGTGGGAGTGGCAATATAGAGGACTGTTCATGTACATATCCATTTGAACCCGACTCTACTTGATTGGACTTCACTGCCTTCCGCAAGTTCAGAGATATAGTGTTTTTTCCCCTCAATCTGCCACACCAGAGCAGATGGAGCCAACAGAAGAAGAAAGCATGTGCAATATTAATGTGATTCCTGTCAAGTGCAGACCACTTTACTTTTTCAATCTGCATTTGTGTGCACGTATGAGCTCATGTGTGTGCATATATACAGTATACATGTGACTGCGTGTGTGTGCTGTGTGAGTGTTTGGGCATATTGTGAAAGGCTGCAATGGAGAAAACAGATATTCCATATAGACATTTTAAGAAAGGAAAATAGTATATAAGGACAGAGAAAACATTTAACTACATGTATCAGATTCTTTGGTGCATTGGTTTGAATTGTGTGGCAATCAGATTCTTTGGTGCATTGGTTTGAATTGTGTGGCAACTTAAGTGAGGTGTGACATTTATTTCAGTATTAGATGGGCCAGGCAGTATTAGATGGGCAATTGTTTGCAGTAATGTGCTTAAGAGTATTTTTGGACCATCAAAGGAGCATCAATACTGAACTTCTTTCTTTTCCTGTTTGCTTCACTGTCTATCCTGTTTTAAGGCCTTCTGGCTGTATTGTGGGCTTTGTCAGAGCTGCAGATGAAATTTAGAAGATATTTAAAGACTCTCTTTTACTTTGTGCCTATGTTGAGACATGTGCCATGGACATTCTGTTCTGCATGGACAGTTTAAAATTTTTATCCATCGGGAATACCATGGACATTCTATTCTACATAGATAGTTTTAAATCATTCCCCATTGGGAATAACATTTACATTAAAAGCTTTTGAAAATGCATTGTGTTTATATATACTATATATATATATATATATACTATATATATATATATATATATATATATATATATATATACAGTGAGAAAAATAAGTTTGTTTTTTTTTGCAAAGTACTACGACATTGCAAGTTCTCTCACTTAGAAATCATGGAGGGGTCTGAAATTTTCATCTTAGGTGCATGTCCACTGTGAGAGACATAATCTAAAAAGAAATCCGGAAATCACAATGTATGATTGTTTAATAATTTATTTGTGTGTTACTGCTACAAATACATATTTGAACACCTGTAACATTAATCAAATGTTAATATTTTGTACAGTAGCCTTTGTTTGCAATTACAGAGGTCAAACATTTTCTGGAGTTTTTCACCAGGTTTGCACACACTGCGGCAGGGATTTCTGTTTCTGGGCTGTCACTGATAAACACAGAATTTGAGCTCCCTCTAAAGATTTTCTATAGGGTTTAGGTCTGGAGACTGGATAGGCCGCTTCAGAACCTTGATATGCTTCTTACAGAGCCACTCCTTGGTTATCCTGGCTGTGTGCTTTGGGTCATTGTCCTGTTGGAAGACCCAACCACAACCCATCTTCAATGCTCTGAGGGAAGGAGGTTGTTCCCCAAAATCTCGCAATACATGGCCCTGGTCATCCTCTCCTTAATACAGTGCAGTTGTCCTGTCCCATGTGTAGAAAAACACCCCCAAAGCATGATGCTGCCACCCCCATGCTTCCCAGTAGGGATGGTGTTTTTGGGATGGTACTCATCATTCTTTGACCTCCAAACACTGTGGCCTCATCTGACCACAGAACTTTCTCCCATGACTCCTCTGGATCATCCAAATGGTCATGGGCAAACTTAAGACGGGCCTGGACGTGTGCTGATTTAAGCACACGTCTTAGTGTATTACCCACAGTAACCTTGGAATCAGTACCAGCTATCTTCAGATCACTGACCTGCTCCTCCCGTGTAGTTCTGGGCTGATTCTTCACCTTAGGATCATTGATACGTTACGAGGTGAGATCTTGCATGGAGCCCCAGTCTGAGGGAAATTGACAGTCATGTTTAGCTTCTTCCATTTTCTAATAATTACTCCAACAGTTGATCTTTTTTCACCAAGCTGCTTGGCAATTGCCCCGTAGCCCTTTCCAGCCTTGTGGAGATATACAATTGTCTCTGGTGTCTTTGGACAGCTCTTTGGTCTTAGCCATGTTAGTAGTTGGAGTCTTACCGATTGTGTGGGGTGGACAGGTGTCTTTATGCAGCTAACGACCTCAAACAGGTGCTTCTAATTTAGAATAATAAGTGGAGTGGAGATGGACTTTTTATAGGCGGACTAACAGGTCTTTGAGGGCCAGAATTTTTCTGATCGGCAGATACTTATTTGCAGCAGTAACACACAAATAAATCATTAAAAAACCATACATCATTGTGATTTCTGGTTTTTTTTTTATTATGTCAGACCCCTCCATGATTTCTAAGTGGGAGAACTTGCAAAGTCGCAGGGTGTTCAAATACTTATTTTCCTCACTGTATATATATATATATATATGTCGCTCTGGATAAGAGCATCTGCTAAGTGCCTTAAATGTAAATGTGAACAAACCAATACAATAACCAGCCCTGAACAAAACAAATGACAGTGTTGAAATATATAAATTAATAAGGGAAATAGACTAGGGACAGGTGGAACAGATCAGAGGAAAAACACTAGCACATACAAACAAGTGCTAGGGGAAAGACTGGGAAAGAGTTTAGAGGGACCAAAAGCAATATTGTCAGGATGGGTGGAGCTGGGCCTGACGATTCCCACTAAGCAGTCTGGGCAGGATGATGATGTCAGTTATCAGGATGATGATGTTCTTGTTATTTGTGGTGTACATCACTCAGCAGATTTGGCTGTTTTCATGGAATGGACCTCCAAGCAACTTATCTCAAGTGATTAATAAAAAACACATATGTAGGTCATTGTAACGCCTGGCTCCGCCCTCCTCCCCTGGTTCTGTGTCGTCCTTCTTGTCCCGCCCTGTTTCTATGGTTACCCTTCTGTTTGTCACGCCCTGTCTTGATTCGTTTCCAGCTGTGTCTCGTTCTAGTGGTTGTATTTATATTCCCTGCGTTTCCCTTGTCTCTTGTCGCTTATTGATGGTCATGGGGCCTTTCGTCAGGTTGTATTCTCTGTTATATGGTTTCTGTGTTTCTGTGTTTCTGTTGCGCTGTTCATTGTATTCCGGTTTTCGTCAGTGCCTTGGTTTCCGTGTTACGCATTATGTTTCTTATTATAGTTCTACGTGTCTGTCTAGTTAGTAGCTGTGAGTTCTTAGTTGCAGTTCTATAGTCTTATTATGTTGTGTAGTTCTCTCGTGCATTCTCATGTCTCGTTTATTTTATGTTTACTCGTTTTGTGTGTGTCCCGTTTATTGTAAATAAAACACACGTTCTCCTGCAACTGCGTCCCGCCCCCTCAATCTAACTGTGACAGTCATATGCATGTCCAAGCTTTTGAAGGTCTTAAAATTACCTCTGACAAAAAGGCACTGTACTTATGGGCTTAAAGATTACACATAGCTCTGCTAACAGTAAGACTGGCCACATAAGGTACAGCAACAGGTGCTTGTGAGTGTTGCAGAAAGAAAATACTGATATTTAATATAGACCTTGAGCAAATTATTTTCTTGAATATTTAAGACATTAGCTTCTAAGGAATCATATTTGACTGTGGAGGAATTAGTGTAAGTGTAGTCCACAGTCTCTTTAAAATCTCTGTATCACCACATAGAGGGAGCGGCAAGAAGGTAGTGTATGTGTGCCCATTTAAAATTTGTCACTTAAGTCACAATTTAAGTAGGGATCCTGACATAGTCCACCAGCCACTTAGTCCACTCGCCATTCAAAGAACCCTGAAGTATGCAAAGGCTGAAGTGGCAAGAACTGCAATGGTAAATAATTCAAAGACTCATTGATCTGTGAATGGAGAGAAGATTATGGGTAAGAGTCTATGTGTATGTACTCCACTGAAGTATGGTTAAGAGATGGTTTGTTGGTGGTGATTACAGAGATTGGACGAGGAATGATAGTTGTGCTTGTCACAGAGCTGCTTTACACATGTCTAAGCGCCCAGTGAGCAAGTCAAAGATAACCGAGGCAAGGAAAACTTCCCTAGAGCATGAAGAAAAATACCTTGAGAGGAACCACTTCTCCTTTGAATACTCCTCCATTCTCCTCTAGTCGACAATAGCAATAACATAACAGTAAAGAGCAAAATAAGTAATGAGAAAAAATGAGCAATGAATGTCTATTCCAGTTTTCTAGAAGCCCAAGTATGGATTGTATATGGAATGTATATATGTCCAAAACCCATCTGGCACAAGAATGTCTGTCAAGGGCAATGGGCAGACATATAGTAGAGCAACCTAGGGTAACACACATACACACACATATTCCTCCATCCATAGTTTCAGAAGCATATAATAAAGAGGACTAGCTAAACAGAATAAACCCAGTTGGCATCTATGACACAGTTTTCTCCTTGGGTCTGTGGAAATGTAGTCCACTTCTTCCATTGCTTCTCAGTCTATCTGAAACTGTGCTAAGGTAGAGAGAAGACTGCATGAAGAGGAGGGAGGAGAAGTGAAGGGACCAGAAAAGAGGAGGCAGTAAGCATTACAAGGCATGTACCTATTATAGTAAGACTTGTACTTATACCCAATCTGCCTTCTCATTCACTATGAATTTTATTTATTTATTTATTTTTGGAAGAGAGAGTCTGACAAAGGACATCCTGCATAGGCCTGTAGAGGAGCAATATCTCACAGCTACACTGGAGTTTGTAATATTTTCTTTGGTGATGTCAGAAATTGCACCAAAACATAATCCCAAACCTTTTTTATTTATTTATTTATTTATTTATTAATTTTATTTATATAGCGCTCTTTACAACACATGTTGTCTCAAAGCAGCTTTACAAATTGTATGGGTCCAGATCCCTAATGAGCAAGCCAAAGGCGACAGTGGCAAGGAAAAACTCCCTAAGATGGCGGGGAAATAGGAAGAAACCTTGGGAGGACCAAGACTCAAATGGGAACCCATCCTCCATTGGGCGGCCCGTTAGCACCAGTCCGTATTTGTGAACAAGAGATGGTTCTACAGATATAGCTTAAAGTTCTTGTTCCCCGGCCAAGTAGTCACAGTCCCTTCGGTGCAGATGGTGCGCCTCAGGTGGGAGCCAGCATCACCACGTCCCCTTACGGCAATGGTACATCCAACCCCGGTATCAGTACATCCACCGGCGAGCCAGACCATCTCCCAGGTGCTTGTAGGTGCTTGCATGCAGTCGTCTTGGGTAGAAGCATGCAAAAAAGATGGACAATGCAGACTGAGTGTGAGGATGTCAATTTAACCACCATTGATTTAAATGTACATAGCTCATGTGCCAGTGATTAGCATGTAGCTCCGGCAGGCTAATCTATAGCAGCATAACTAAAGGGAGGGGTCCAGAGGTGACCACAGTCATGAGGGCTCACTGAGACATTGCTTTCCAGTCAAGTCAGTCACAACTAGCGTGATGCCATGACACAGCTGGATGACAGCATCAACATCTCAGATTACCAGAAATCTCAACGTCTGGGGGCCCCTGAGCCCCGCACCTTACTAGGGGAATATTTAACTGAAGGCTTGATTATATAGGTGAGTCTTAAGTCTAGATTTAAAGATTGGAACTGTGTCAGAATCTCGGATTGGAACTGGAAGGCTATTCCATAATTGAGGAGCTTTAAAGGAGAAAGCTCTGCCTCCGGCTGTAGTCTTACAAATTTTTGGAACTAAGAGAAATCCAGCATTTTGGGAGAGTAAAGGGTGAGATGGGTTGTAGTAAGCAATGAGTTCACTCAGATATTGTGGGGCAAGACCATTTAACGCCTTATAGGTTAAGAGAAGAATTTTAAATTAAATTCGATGTTTAATCGGAAGCCAATGTAATGCCGCGATGAACATTTTACTCACAGATACTGAGCAGTCCAACAAAGAAACAAAACCACAACGTAAAGACCTAGCAGACATCTCATAAAAAACACAGATCACATTACATTACCAGTCAGATGAACACCTAAGAGAAGCAAGGAACATATCCATACATAAACCGCACAAAAACTTGAGCAAGCAAATAAAGGTATTTACCAACGTTCCGTCTACTGTTTTAAAGTGTGATACTGATGCTTTGATAGGAAATGAATTTTAGGTGACAAAACAGCTCACCTCAGCACTTGTTTCTGTCTCCTAGCTCCAAACCGACATTAAAACTCAGTACAGTACAGTTAGCAGCAAAGTTAACCAGTACAGTTAGCAGCATGGGAGTCATTTGTGTTATTTGTGTTATTGTCTTCAATGTTCCTAAGTTCAGCCATGTTACTCCTCTGCTGCGCTCTCTTCACTGGCTTCCTGTAGCTGCCCGCATCAGATATAAAACCCTGATGCTGGCCTACAAGGCTAAGAATGGACCAGCACCTCCATACATGGTGGCAATGGTCAAATCCCGATCTGTACCCAGAGCTCTTCGAGCTTCAAGCACAGCTCGGCTTGACCCACCATCTTTCAGGACATGCGGAAAACATGCATCCAGACTTTTTTCAGTTCTGGCACCTCAGTGGTGGAACGAACTTCCACTGAGTGTCCGAATGGCAGAGTCTCTTGCTGTTTTTAAGCGAAGACTGAAGACACATCTGTTTCAAGAGCACTTAAATTAAATTTTACTACATTAGCATGTATTAAATATTTGTGACTGTAATGACTTTTCTTTGCTTTTATCTGTTAAGTAGGGTTTTCTCAGTATATATTTGAGTATATCTAGGCGTCCATACTGACTGTATCTAATAATATCTTTGCTTAAAGTTTCTTCCTGATTTTAGCCTAAACTAACTAGCTAGAGATTTTGTTCTGAGTAAAACAATGAAGCACTTTTTGTAAGTCGCTCTGGATAAGGGCGTCTGCTAAATGCCGTAAATGTAAATGTAAATGTATTTAGAATTTTCTGCGAAGTCACAGGTCAGACAACTATGCCAAACTTATTGAAAACAATATTTTAACATAACTTTTATTTGCAAAATTACCAACACAACATAACCAACACTCTTAACACTCTCCTCTGATGTTACCATTAAATCTGACAATGTTTTAATATTAAATTTTAAAAGTTCATCCATTCCAAATATAGTCAAGTCATGTAGGTATATTGATTAATTATGACTTATTATAAGGGGCACGACCGCAAATTCAGGGAAATATGTTTTTGATAACAGGAATAGATGAAATAATGAACATCAGTCTTATTACTGAAGGGTGAAGTTCCGGATCTGCACAGTGACCTAATACCGCAGGCCAAATATGTATTTCACAGGAGGTCACAGAGGTGGCTTGCAGGTGCTCAGTCAGACTTTCGTCTGCGTTTATTATCTTGACGTTGACTACACTGAAGATTAAAGGGACAATGGGATTTCTCTTGAACATTTGCATGTATGTGGCTGAAAATTGGTTTGCAGGAAGTTATACTAGTTCTAAAAAAGACATTTAGTGTGCTGGGCTTGTGATTTAAGTATTTTCGATATTAGTTATCTTTACGTGGAAAAACAGATTTTATCCATTTTAGCATAAATACAGGACACGCCATTATCTTCCAGTTAGGAGTTTCCTCCATATCTCATTTTCCTCCATTTTAATTTGCTTTTATCATCGTAGCTTTTGGGTTGGTTAACGTTGGTTTGGTCTGTGGATCAAGCCTGCTGATCAAGTCTGATAGACACGGAGATAAGGTGATGTAGAGACATTTCATCGTCTCTACATGCTAGGTCTGCAAGCACTTCACCGTTTAATCCAATACCAAAGGCTACTATCAAAGCCTGTTCGTTCCACCCGCTTCCTGCCGCCAAGGTGCGGAATTCTCAGGCATATTCTACGACTGATCTCCGATCCTGGCGGAGTTTATACAATATTTCCCCACTTGCCCTCCCCTGATTAGGATGTTCAAAGACGGCCTTAAACTCCCTTATGAACTCCTTAAATGATGAGAATGGATATGTTGCCATATCGCTGTGGCCCACTCGCTGTGGTGTTGCGAGAAGTCAGGGACTAGCTGTCATACCTATTAGGTAAGTTAAGCAAAGTTAAGGCATTTCAGTGGCATTCACACTTCCAAAGCCATGTATGACTTAACAGGTTTCCTTAACACACCATACTGGAGCTGAGGAGATAATAAACTTAGTAGTAACAATAACCAGATTAATACATATACATTATGCTAATAGGAATAACAGAGATGTGATAATAGTCTCTGTGCAATGAGAGTGTGATACTTATTTAAGAGTGTAAAGGGCAGTGCCTCTTTGCTCAGACATGACTCTCCCCATAGGGGATTAAAAGAGAAGGACAAAATGAATGGGGAAGGGATAGAAATATAAAAGTGAATATCGATTTATACATTTATACGACATTGTTGCTTCATATGAAGCCATAGGTCAGAGCAAGAGAGGTTGGCAGCTTTCATGTCCAAACATCCTGTCATCCAAAGTATTGTGATTGACATGTAGAGGTGCCATGCCAAACATTTCACCACCATCCAGTATGTGAGAGAATATTGAGGACTTGTGCAATGCTATCGAAGAGATTAGAACAGGAGCAACTGGATATCTCTATCTGAAATCTCACCTCACATCATTGTAGAGTGCATTGGACTTCAAATTAGAACTAGGTCATTGTATCAGGAGATGGGAACATTACAACTTATTTGAAGTTGTACACAAAAAATAATGTTGCTCTTCTAAGAGATTTTCTTCCAGTTTCAGATTTATCCTGAAACAGCAGTGTATACAGTGTCATCTCCAGTGGGAATTGGACATGGGGTATTTAAAAAAAATTATCTAAGAATATTGTATGTACATTTTATGTACCCTGTATTTATTAACTCAATAGTTTAATAACTCAATAATGCTGATTGGGTTTGGTGAAAGTACCTGCATCTTGGCCTGGTTATAATAACCACATCTCCTAGTTAACCAAAGTAAATATCACACATAGTCTGAAAACACTGTTGTAAAACATTTTTTTCTTCGAAGATCCCTATTAAGCTATTGCTATAGGTCAAAATTAGCTCTTTATGCCTGTCTTCTTTAACCACTTCCCAGACACTGTAAGGTCTGTTGAGCTTCATGAGGTAGTGGAATGACAAACAGGCAGCAGCCTCCCCCTGAGAGGACTGAATTATAAATGAGGATTCATTTGCAGCCAACTTTGTCTCAGTTATTCTGTATAATGGTTCCTCCTCTTCAGCCCAAGTTTTCAACTTTGGCCCATAGTGTCATTTTATTTTAGAAACTGTTTATTTAAAGTGAGATTTTCTAAGTAAATTGATTTATTAATTACATTGTGGCTCAAAGGGATGTTTCATCATGTTCTTAATTTGGTGAATTTTACTAGGGAGAAGAACACTATGTAGTTTAATTATGTAACTTTACATTTTTCCAAGAGCCTTATAATGATTGTTAATAAGGTTATAGTTTGTGTGATGTGCTGCCTGTTTTTATTGTCTATCCAATCCATCTTTACCATTGCTTAGAATCTTAAAATAACAATCTCAAAAACACTCCATTCATCCATCTTACAACAAAGAGCATGTTAGATCAAAAATGGATGTGTGTGTGTACTGAAAGACACAGGTTTGTCATACTTTATTGAAGAGTGTCATGTATCCACATTCTCTCTTGTGCTCTCTCTCTCTTTCACTCCAACTTTAAGACATACTGCAATAACTGAAGCTTGTAGTACTTCCATTCTCCCTTGTGAGGCAGACTCTGGCAGTCCAAGTCCAGGTAATCCAAAAGAGACAATACGCCAGGCTAAGGTACATACAGCGATAAGTCCAAAGGTAGTCTGTGTGAAACAGACTGGGTCGAACCATGAGACAATCAAAAGAAACACTTGATATGCTGGTTAAAAACATGAGGCAATACTTCACGATGAGCTAAGGGAGGTGAGCGTCTTAAGTGTGTGTGAGTTCATGAGTGTCAGGTGTAATCAATATCGTGGATATGAGGAATGTAGTAGACGTCACCTGGAATTCTGGGGGCTGTAGTCTCTGACGGGGCTGCGTGACACTTGTAGCGGATGGATGTACTGATAATTATGAGTTATGAAATGGGGCACCACCCTGAAATTTCAGGGAAATATGTATTTGATATCTGTAATAGATGAAATAATGGTATATCAGTCTCATTACCAAAGGGTTGAGTTCTGAATCCGCTCAGTGACCTAATACCATCGACCAAAATGTATTTACCACCGTAATCAGATTAATGAATAAATGTTCAAATTTATTGAATGGTTAATATCATAATTGAAGCATTACAGGGAATAACATGTGGAATAGTTTGGCTCAGGAACGTAGCTAAGTCTACATGTATGTAACGGTTCGGTACCGGGGGCAGACACACGTGCAGAGAAGAGCTAATATAGGAACGGACGATAATATAAATCTTACACAAAGTAGAAGAAACCCAATATAATAGAAATACAATTGATAGCAAACATATCAATACATAGAAAACCCCAAACTAACGCAGATACAACATGCGCTAACACTACGAACTTAAATATACAACACGAGCAAATGATCCTGGTACATATTACACAAGGCATAACATCTCAAAGCGGTAGTTGATTATATACAGCGACCACGATCTCGAACAAACGTAACGACGAGGAAACAACTTGCTCATCCCTGCATACAATAATGACCTAATTCTAAACAATCTGCACTAATACACTTTAACACTAGTTATCTCAAGGTTTACATATAGCAAAATGATAATTCAGGATTCAAACTGAAGTAGACAGTTGGGCCAACATATTGATTCACTTCCAGGCTTTATTTCCATAATTTTGGCTCTATGAGAGCCTCTAAAACAGAAAAAAAAGTCAAAAAAACAAAAAAACAGTTTTGATTTTGGGGATTTAAAGTGTGTAAATGTACACTGGTGATGTAAAATCTGTCATGTTCTGCTTTTTCGGATTCAACAGGGTGTTGTCTGACAAAATAAACAAAATAGAGCTTATACATGGAAGTACTGAATGTCAGGGCTGGCTCCAGTGTGGTTCCTGCGGCTGCCACTAGGGGGAACCCACATGCTGGTGCTAGGCGGGGTTCCCATAATCAGCAGTGATCTGCTGCAGCTGTCCCGCTGCCTACTTAGGGGAGAGAGTTGCAGAGGATCACTGCTGAGTCGTTTGGTCTCTATGCCTCTCGTTTGCCAGCCAGCTTTCTACGTCTCTTGCGATATCGGTGTCTCGTCACCTCTTGCTCATTATTTCTCCTGCTTTGCTTATTCAAGTGTCTATCTCCTGCGCCGCTTACTGGCCTATCTCAAGTTTTCCCCCACACTGTCTATTCCTATCCATTTCGGTGTTTTCATTTGTGGTGTTTCGCCTGCCAGCCAGTGACTTCCCCTGGCGTCTTTGGTTAGTTTATTGATTTTGCTCGTTATTTCTCTAAGCATTGAGTTTTCCGCATTATTTCAGTTTGGCTTCGCTGGTTGGTCTCCCGTCGTTGTTGCACGGTCGAGTTTTTCTATTTCTTTTGTTACACGTTGAGTTTTCCGCATTATTTCTGTTCGGTGGTGCCTGTGTGGATTATTACGTGCTCACCGCCCCACCGCCGTTACAGAACGACACAGCTCCACAGTGTTTTCCACAAGGTGTACGAGGTCTCTCCAAAGTGCCACGCCTTTGTCCAAACGTGCCACACCCTTATCCAAGACGTTGGCCACTGTACATCAAGAGCATGCAACATATTTTTTTACTAAAAGTTCTAATACTTCTAATGTTCTAATACTGCTTATATTCTAATATTTAGTACGCATTCTCTTATTCACAACTGTTTATTCATACTCACAAACACAACTGCGTCCTTCATAGCTCTTCTTAGCTAACTTCCGGTTTAGCATTCAACCCAAACAACTCGGCATAACTCCAGCTAAATTAAATGAACTGAATCGATTCATTTGAATCACGGTGTTCCGAAACACTGTTTCGAAGTTCGTATCAAAACGGGAAAGCCACGTGACTGTTCCAAAAACGGGTTACGTCTGAGATCAGAATGTTTGGTCTCCCAAATGTTTCTAAATCTCTGATCTCAGAACTATGCTTGCTTTCCACAGTGCTTGCTTTCACAAGAAACCGTCTTAATCCAAGCACTGTGGAACAGATCATGTTTCTTAATAAAAACAACTGATTACTTGTAATGTTTAATAAATAAAGTATTACACAAGCATTTCCCTACCTTGCAATGTAAAATGAATAATGTCCGCTATATCAATCCACTGACTAACAGTGTATCATAATGAAAAATACATCTTAATGACATAATTAAAACAAACCTGTTCTCTGCAAAATGATATGTTTTCATGACTAAAATGTATTTAGGGACACAATATGCTATGGGGGAATATTTCATGTCATGTTTCATAAAAAAACACATTACTTCTGTTTCTGTTTAGTAAAAAGTTTAGGCCCTGGTTGCCCACTAGATGTCACTGTGGAGTGATGATTCGAATGTCTCACAAGATCGAATCATTTTCCGAATCAATTGGTTCATTTGATTCGATCTGCCTAAAACCCCACTTTTGCCATCACTAGTGCTCTGTTTCTTGTATTGTTGTACAGCCTGTTTTCCCTAGTCTTCTGGTTTGTTCCGTTAGTTGTGTTTCCAAGATTGTTATAATTAGTTACTCTGCCTTGTTCGTTCTGCGCCCCTTGTAGTTCTGGTTATGTTTTATGCCCCTAGTTTTCTCTTGCCTTGTGCGTCTGTTCCTTGTTCGCTTTATGTTCATTGAATATTTATGTTTCTCATCCACAGCTGTGTTAGTTAGTTCATTTAGTTTCTCTGTTTCCTGTAGTGTCTGTTTTAGTCGTCTTATATACATGTCCTGATCCTTCAGTGTTTCCCTGCTCCTAGTTCCCTCCTAGTGTTTGTATTCTGTCTGTTTATTGTAAGTAAAATAATTAAATCCTGCGATTGCGTCATGCCTGCCCGTGTAAAACCTAACACCCTTTTAATCAGTACTCTTATGAATTGTATTTTAAACTACCTCCATTTTAATTAAATGAACAAAAGCATTTTACACTTCCTCCGGTAAACAGAAAAAAAAAAAAAAAAAAAAATATATATATATATATATATATATATATATATATATATATATATATATATATATATATATATATATATATAGTGCAGCTTTAAACTAAACAAAGCTGTTGTCACGGTCTGCCCCGCCTCTCTCCTGTCATTCTCGTGCCTGTTTGTTTTTGTAGCCATGTGCGTCTTAGCCCCGCCTCGTGTTTTGTATTCCCTGCCTCTCGTTTAGTCTTTCAGGTGTTTCGTGTTAGTTTCTGTTCTATTTATATTCCCGTTTGGTTCTTGCCTTTGCTGGTTATTTTGTCTTCAGCCTCATTCGTATATCTTTGTCTACAGCCTCTGTCGTCTCGCTGTCGTAGTACTTTGTCTAAAACCTCTGTAGTGTTTCTGTCGTAGCGTTTAGTCTCTCATTGTGCGTTCTGTTTCAGCTTTGTGTATGCTCTAGTTCTCCTTCAGTGTTAGTTTGCTAGTGCATCCCTGTTTCAGTATGTCTCTACGTGTAGGTTTCGTCTCGTGTACTGGTATGTCTCACAATAAATCTCGCTCATCTCAACGATTGTGTCCGTCTCGTAAACGCACGCCGCGTACGGCGTTACATAATAACCAGCCACCTAAGGACACAGCGAGAGAGCGAGACTCTGGTGAGGTCCGTCGCTGTAACGAGATGTTGGCTGCTCCCGTGCAGTTCACATCTCCGGTGTTACAGTGCGAACAAACCGGAGACAGGAAATCCCCTGGTGCTGTGGTTACAGCGGGTTCTCTACGAGATAGACAGGCTATTCTGGACATCTTCCGTTTAGCTGTCTATTGCCGGGAGAACCCGGAAGAGCGCCATGATCCTGCCCGTCTTGGTGACTGCTACAGGGAGGGGCAACCTGTAGCGCAAGACGTGGCCAGGAGGAGTGAATGTGCAGGTGGTCTGTACAACAAAACTCGGCGTGCTCTTAAACAACACTGTGAGCTCCCGATACCTCGAGTGGGTCGGAGCATGCGCAGTAAGAGCCGCCGAGGAGACCCTGTACCTGCATGTTCCTCCAGGATTTCTGAGGCTCCAGTGGTGGCTATGAACAGCACCACCACCTCGGCAGGCCCCCCTCTGGCAGGTGACCCGCTGAAGGATTTTTTGGGGGGGGGGTGGAGGCCGAGTGCACGAGGCCCAAGAGAGGCCAGGTAGCGCACCGCAGGCCCAGGAGAGGCCGGCTAGCGCACCAGTGGCCCAGGAGAGGCCGGCTAGCGCACCGCAGGCCCAGGAGAGGCCGGCTAGCGCACCAGTGGCCCAGGACAGGCCGGCTAGTGCACCGCAGGCCCATGAGTGGCCGGCTAGCGCACCGCAGGCCCAGGAGTGGCCGGCTAGCGCACCGCAGGCCCAGGAGTGGCCGGCTAGCGCACCGCAGGCCCAGGAGAGGCCGGCTCGAGTGCCCGAGGCCCAGGAGAGACCGGCTAGCGAACCGGTGGCCCAGGAGAGGCCAGCTAGCGAACCGGTGACCCGGAAGGGGTCTCCCACGTCTCCTGTTCCCGTGACCCGGAAGGGGTCTCCTACGTCTCCTGTTCCCATGACCCGGAAGGGGTCTTCCACGTCTCCTGTTCCAGCGACCAGGGTGGGGTCTCCCACGTCTCCTGTTCCCGTGACCCGGACGGGGTCTCCCACGTCTCCTGTTCCCGTGACCCGGACGGGGTCTCCCATGTCTCCTGTTCCCGTGACCTGGAAGGGGTCTCCCACGTCTCCTGTTCCAGCGACCCGGAAGGGGTCGTCCTCGGTTCCTGTCCCCCTGACCCAGCGTGGGTCTTTCACGTCTCCTCTGACCAAGCTGGGGTCACTGCCGACGCCAGACGCTGCGCCCCGGTGAACATTGGCCGGACGCAGCTGGACATCCGCGTAGCGCCCCCTGTGGACTCGGGTCCGCCTACGCGTCCGGCTGTGCCGCGGTTCCCGCCCGTCCCGCCCTGCCCTCTTGTGTGGCTTCGGACTCATTGTTTTTTCCCTCAGCTGTCCCTGGTGTTGTTTTTGCTCGTGTTGTGTTGCCTGTTTCTGTGCCCGTGTGTGTTCCTGTTTCGGTCCCGTTGCTGCCTGTGCCTTTATAATAATAATAATAATAATCTTTATTTGTATAGCACCTTTCATGCATACATGCAACTCAAAGTGCTTTACAGATTAAATAAATCAAAACATTAAAATGAAGCAGAGATTAAAAGAAATAATAAAAAATAAATAAAATTAAATGAAGTAAAATAAACAAAATAAACAAAATAAACAAGCAGGTAATAACAGGTAATAAAATAAAGGTAATAAAACGACAAATTCTTAAGATAATAAATAGAACTATTAAAATAATTAAAACAAACATAAAATGTAACTAAATAAAATGATATATAAAATGGAATGGAAATAAAATGGAAACCTGGTACAACAAACATAGCTTAACTAAAAGCAGATTTAAACAGGAAGGTTTTAAGACCCCTCTTGAAGCTATGCAGGGATGAAATGTCTCTGAGCTCCTCAGGAAGAGAGTTCCAGAGTTTTTTTGGCCATAACGGCTGAAGGCACCCTCACCAATCTTTAATCGGCTTTTAGGAATCACCAGTAGATTACTGTTTGACGACCTGAGAGACCTGACTGGAACATATCTAACTATCATTTCACTGAGGTAAAGAGGAGCAAGACCATGAAGACATTTAAAACCATCACCAGAACCTTAAAATCTATTCTAAAGCTGACAGGTAGCCAGTGCAGTGAGTGGAGCGCAGGTGTAATATGATCCCTCTTTCTCGTGCGGGTCAGGACCCTTGCAGCAGCATTCTGAACTCGCTGTAGCTGAGAAATCGAGCTCTTTGGGAGAGCAGATAAGACAGCGTTACAATAATCAAGCCTTGATGTGATAAATGCATGGACAAGTTTTTCACTATCAGCAGGAGAGAGCATATCTCGGACCTTAGCGATGTTTCGGAGGTGAAAATAAGCTGTCTTGCATGTGGTCATGATGTGTGATTTAAAGCTTAGCTCATTATCAAAAGTGACGCCCAAGTTCTTAACATATTGTTTGGCTTTCAGATTAATTTGATTTAAATAGGTCTGAACATCTTCCCTTTGTGAGTCACTACCAAGAACAAGAACCTCTGTCTTCTCTTTATTTAATTGCAGAAAATTGTCAGACATCCATGTCTGTATATCACCTATGCACTCAAACAGTGAGCTAATTGATTTTAGGGCTTTAGGTTCTAGAGAAATGTAAAGTTGAGTGTCATCCGCATATTGATGATAACTAATGCCATGTTTGTTAATGATATGTGGTAATGGAAGCATATATAGGTTGAACAGTAAAGGCCCAAGAATTGATCCTTGGGGTACCCCACAAGTTATTTTTTTGATGTGTGGAGGAAGAAGTACCTAATGCAACATAGTACTCGCGCCCAGTTAGATACGATCTAAACCATTCTAAAAACTAAGCCACTAAGGCCTACCCAGCTCTGTAGTCGATCAAGAAGTATTTCATGATCAACAGTATCAAAAGCGGCACTTAAATCTAGCAGAAAAAGGACTGAGAGTTTACCTGCATCTTTATTCAATCTCAGGTCATTTACTACCTTAACTAGTGTTGTTTCAGTGCTGTGGAGAGCTCTGAAACCAGACTGAAAAGTGTCATTTATTTGGTTTATTTTAACATAATCATTCAACTGGGTTGACACAACTCTTTCAATGATTTTGCTAAGAAAAGGAAGGTTAGATATAGGTCGATAATTATTGAGAATTGTTGGATCAAGATTTCTATTCTTTAGTAGTGGTTTAACCACTGCAGTTTTAAGAATATTAGGGAAATGTCCCAGTTGGAGAGACTGATTAACAATCATTAGAACATCATTAGATAATGAGCTCAGAACCTGTTTGAAAAAGTATGTTGGTAAATGGTCCAGTTCACAAGTAGAAGATTTTAGTGATGAAATCACATCAATTAGTGTTATCATGTCAACTTCTTGGAAATCAGACATATAACAGTTAGGTTGCGTAACTGGTATCAAGGTTGATGGTGTATTTGTGCTTGTTGCTATGTTCTCCCTTATACTAGTTATCTTGTCTCTAAAAAATATTGCAAACTCGTCACATTTTTCAACTGAGACAGATTCACGGGAAGTGGGGTTTACTAGCCGGTCTATACTTCTGAATAAGACAGCTGAATTTTTGGATGAATCAATCAAAGTAGAGAAGTAGTTTTTCCGTGCTGATTTTACTTCACTGTTGTAATTATTCAGTGTTGTTTTATAAATATCAAAATGTACTTCCAATTTTGACCTTCGCCAGCGTCTCTCAGCCTGCCTGCTTTGCTTGTGTCTGTTTCTGTTTCTGTTTCAGTTCCGGTGTTTGTGCCGATCCCCCTGGCGGTTGCCTGGTCTGTGTTGGGGTTTCGTTTTCCTCGTGTCTTTTGATGTTTCTTTTTTTTGCGCGCTCCGGGTGGATGCGCTTTTGGGGGGGGGTTCTGTCATGGTCTGCCACATCTATGATTCAGTGACTTACTAGTTCGCTGTGGCTCCAACCACTGGTGATCGATCGCTTTAGGCGCAGCAGAGAGGAGTTTCCTTTTCATACACACTCCCCAATAGGTTAATTAAATGGACACAATTAATGTGTCCATTTGACACCACCCCCACCCCACCAAAAAAAAAATCAAATCTCACTCCAAGTGATTTTGAAAAGTTGGCAACCCTGACACCATAATCCTCCTTCCACCAAATTTTACACATTGCACAGTGCAGTCAGATAAGTACCGTTCTGATTGCCAGACTGAGCGCTATTCGTCACTCCAGTGAATGCACCTCCACTGCTCTATAGTCCAGTGGCAGCGTGCTTTACACCACTGCATCCGACGCTTTGCATTGCACTTGGTGATGTATGGCTTGGATGCAGCTACTCGACCATGGAAAGCCATTCCATGAAGTTCTCTGCGCACTGTTCTTGAGCTAATCTGACAGCCACGTGTAGTGATTGACTCTGCAGAAATTTGGCGACCTCTTCGCACTATGCACTTCAGCATCCGCGGTTCCTACGGCAACAGCCCTCGTGTCTTTGCTTTTGGTTTTGATTCCGTGTTTGTGTTGTTTTATTCATGCCACTTGTTTCAGTCTCTGCCTGTCTTCTGTGTTGTGGATTATTGCATGATCATTTTCTGTCTTTTGTTATATTCTTGAAATCCTCTTCCTGTTCCTCGCTCTGTGTTTCTTTATAGTTCGCTCATTAAGTTATTTATTGTATTTAGCTTCATGTTTGTTAGATTTTCTCATTCCCTGCTTTTCCCTACCCTTTCTCTTTATGTTATCAGGTAGCTGTGTTTATTTATTATCCTTAGCTTGCTTTGGTGTTGTTTCTTTGGTATTTGTGTTATTGTTGTCTTACTTTTTGTAATACGTCTTAAATATGTTAGCATACCCTGCCTTAATGTTATGGTCACAGCAGTCTTCCAACAGTGTTCCTAGTTCCAGTTCTGACTTGGAAAACAGTGGATTGGCTCTTTTTACCTTGTCACAAGAACTATGCATTCCTTTAAGGTTATACAGGTCATGAGAATGAACAGAGTAGCATATCCTTTAGGAAAGGCACAGACCATCTGGTGTCATTAAGCATCTCATCCTGTTGTAAAACCACAAGTTTTCTGCAAAGCAAGAAACCACCTTCTTTGTATTATTAAATATTATTGTCATGGTTAGCCCCTCACCCAGCTGTCATTCATATATAGTCATGTCATGTCATATAATTAGCCAGTGGTCCTGTCATTCATAGTCCCTCCTCGTTTTTTGTAACCCATCCCCCCTCGTTATCGTATTCAGGTGTTTCATGTTTAGTATAGTGTGTAAATATAGCCGTGTTTTGTCTACTGAGTTACTGACCATTGTTTCTCTTCAGTATCTTCTTACAGTTTGTCTTTTTGTGTTCAGTAAGGTATGTTTCATGTAGGGACTCATCGGATTTGGCCAATGCCTGCCTTTATGACCCTGCCTTTGGAATGCCATTTAATAAATCTCGCTGTTCTCAGTGTTTGTGCCTGCCTTATCGCTACCCAACACCCATGGCATTATAATTATACAAGAATAGAGATAGAAAAGAAATTACTAAACCATAAAGTGTTACCATACCAACTTCCACTCTTGAACTTTTCATTCTCATATTCTTGGTCATACATCAGTATGGTTGGGTGGTTGAGCCATATTTTGAAAATTTCCTTTCAATATTAATGAACATTTGGGGGTTTGCTTGCGAACCTTAATCACCAAAACCAGGATGTAAGTTGCAGAGGCAGAGAGACTTTCTCCAGGCCAATTCCTTAAAAACACAGACATGACTTTAAAAGAAAAATGTATACAGGAACAGCACGCAAAACCCTGAGCATGTACCACCTTTAAAACAAATATTGTGCTAACCCCTAAAGGAAAACTGTTGTAATGCCGGGCGCGACGGTGGATAATAGGGTGGACACAAATGCTGAGGAGAGCAAGATTTATTAAGGGGCTCCAAAATCAGAGTCATGCAAACAGGCGTGGGTCAGATCAGAACAGGAGTCAGAACAAGAAACGTAACCAATACGTAAAGACATACTGAAACAAGGACTAACAAGCAGACAACCGAAATACGGCGAACACGAAAGAACAAGGCTGAGCAGACACAATACAACGCGGACACAAACCAGAAATAGATGACACCGTAAGGGAAGCAGAGCGAGAGACAGGAGGAAAACCAGGGACAGACACAGGAGCGGAAGCTGACGAAGGAACAAAACCAGAACATGCAGGGACACAAGACTGAGGACAACAAACAGGCCAACACGAGGGGGGAGGAGCAACATCACAAAAAGGGCGACGATGTCCAGGAGGAGGCACAACAGGAGGATGAGGAAGACGAAACCCCAAAATAGACCAGGCAACCGACAGGGGGACTGATACAAACACAGGAACAGACACCAGAACAGACATAGAAACAGGCACAGACAAAAATGGGACAGACACCGGAACAGAAACAGGCACCATAACACGGGCAAAGACAACACCAGGAACAGCAGACTGTTAAAACAATGAATCAGAACCCACAAAAGAGGGCGAGTAGGGCGGGAAACGAGGAACAGGTGGCGAAGGTGACCCCTTCCGGGTCGTGGGAACAGGCAGCGGCGGCGGCGACCCCTTCCGGGTTGCGGGAACAGGCGGCGATGATGGTGACCCCTTCTGGATTGCGGGAACAGGTGGTGGTGACGACTCCTGGGCCTCCGGCACTATAGCTGGCCACTCCTGGGCCTCCGGCACTATAGTTGGCCACTCCTGGGCCTCCGGCACTCGAGCTGGCCCTTCCTGGGCCTCGTGCACTCGAGCTAGCCCCTCCTGGAGGATAAGGTCACTACTCCCCCCCCAAAAAAGTCTTTGGGGTCTCTAGGGCCGTTGCTGCTGTATTGATGACATCTGTCAGTGATGCAGTTCCGGGAACGACCACTAGAGGCGCCGCGGTAGCGGGGTTCGATCCAGGGGGCGTGGCCTTCTCCACAGGAGCCTGGACAAGCCTGGAAGAACATACAGATACCATCGCCTCTTGGTTGCTCCGCCTCACTCGAGGCTGTATGGCTGGTTATTATGTAACGCCGGGAGCGACGGTGGATAATATGGCGGACACAAATGCTGAGGAGAGCGAGATTTATTAAGGGGCAATCCAAAATCAGAGTCATGGAAACAGGTGTGGGTCAGATCAGAACAGCAGTCAGAACAAGAAACGTAACTAATACGTAAAGACATACTGAAACAAGGACTAACAAGCAGACAACCGAAATACGGAAAACACGAAATAACAATGCAGAGCTTACACAATACAACGCGATACACTTGCATACAGATACGAGAACCAGATACGAATTCAAATACAGAGTCAAAATAACCAGCGACATACCAGACCAAACAGGATATAAATAGACCATACTAACAAGAGACACCTGAGTACAATAACGAGGGACAGGGATTACAAAATACAAGGAGGGACTAAGAAACAAATGGCTATCACAACAAAACAGGCATGAGTGACAGGGGGAGGAGGATCACATTGTGACAACTATATTGATGAACCTGTCCCAATCAACTGCACATCAGCTGAAAACATTGAAGCCTACTTATAGCTTTTAACCCTTTGTTATATGTTGTTTATATTTCTGCAGCAGGAGCCACATATATCTTTGGCAAAGGTGGCGGTTCGATTACTTACACATGGCCCAGCAATGAGCGACCCAGCACAAGAACCGACCGACTGGCTGTAGGCTTCAGTACCACCATCAAAGATGGAATTTTGGTTCGCATCGATAGTGCCCCTCGACTCGGTGACTACATAATGCTACACATTGTAAGTTCCAACACCATGTACTAATCTTGTGCTTGAATCAACAGTTGAGCTCAGTGCACATTTTTTGTTACTGTATTGTAATGTTCACCTGTTCACCTGTCCTTTTATACTCATCACTGTTACTTCCTCATTGCGAAGTATTGCCATGAATACATGCGTACCGGTCAGTCTGTTGGTCTGTCCTTCGACCTGTTTCATGACCACTGGCTCTGTTGTCATAAAAGGTGTTTTTATCAATTTTGATGTCATGTTGACATAATAACTATGTCAACTGACAGATTTGTTGTGACATTAGGATGTGCCATGACACTTTGTTGGTTGGCATGACATGGCATGTTATGACAACTGACTTTGAAACTGACTTTGTTTGTTTGTTTGTTTTTTAGTATGTCAGGGAGACATAATGCTGATCAAATTTAACAAAAGTGAGTGTGACATCTGCGACATGGCTGAAACAGGATACAAACACACGCAGGTCAATACAAAAGATTAGCTGGGAGGACAGGCAGAGGTCAAAAATCAAATAAACAACAGCCCAGGTTAAAAAACAGTAAAAGTACATTCATTCATTCATTATCCGTACCGCTTATTCCCGCTAGTCGGGGTCACGGGGGGGGCTGGAGCCAATCCCAGCATCTCCGGGCGAAGGCAGGGTACACCATGGGCAGTTCGCCAGTCCACCACATGGCCAACACGCACACACACACTCATACCTACGGGCAATCTAGAGTGACCAATCAACCTAGGATGCATGTCTTTGGACTGTGGGAGGAAACCGGAGTACCCGGAGAAAACCCACGCAGGCACAGGGAGAACATGCAAACTCCACACAGAGCAGCCCAGACCGAGAATCGAACCCAGACCGCCTTGCTGTGAGGCGACAGTGCTAACCACCACACCACCATGCCGCCCAGTAAAAGTACAGAAAGAAGGAAAGGAAGATCTTGTACTGGCTTCTGTTTAAATGTTGAATTAATTTTAAAATTCTTCTGTTGACCTATAAGGCATTAAGGTACTGTCTTGCTCCACAATATCTAAGTGAACTCACTGCATACTATAACCCATCGCGCCTTCTGCGATCCCAAAATATAGGATTTCCAAAAATTAGCAAGACTACAGCCGGAGGCAGCGCTTTCTGTTTTTCTCTTTTAAAGCCCCTCAGTTATGGAATAGCCTTCCAGCTACAATTCAAGATTCTGACACAGTCTTTAAGTCTAGACTTTAAATCTAGACTCACCTATTTAATTAGCTGCATCAGCTAATGTAAATAAATGTCTCATCTTGGCGAGATTACGTAAATGGAAAAAGGCAGCCTTAGTGGCATGGCATATGTGTGTGCCAAATGAAAGATCAAAATCAATAGTGACACCTAGGCTTTTTGCGGTAGATTTAGGTGTTACTGAAAAGCCATCTAGGGTAAGAGGAATATCATACCAATTGCTTCTAGCAGCTTTGGCTCCAAAAATGGAGCGGCGGCGCGTTTCGATGCAGCGGCCGCTCCGAGGTCCCGGTGCTTTACACTGAGGCCCCGGGGGAACGTCATTTCGTCGCCTTGTACTTGTACATTGTGATGACAAATAAACTTCCTTGAATCCTTGAAAAATCAACACCTCTGTCACATTGGAATTTAGAAGAGGAAAATTAGATGCCATCCAGTTTTTTTATTTCCTGGACGCAGTTCTCAATTTTGGGAGTAGTATTGACATCATCTGGTTTGGAGGATATTTACAACTAAGTATCATCTGCATAGCAATGAAAGCTATTACTGTGCCTACGAATGATTGTGCCCAGCGGTAGCATATACAATGTGTAACGCGAGGTTCGCGGACAGAATGCAGAGGAAACTCGTGCAACTCACAGACGTTTATTATCAACAGGCTACTTTGGTACAAAGTATCAGGGGTGATCTGTGATAGAAGGGTGTCGGCTATAATGAAAGGTAAGCTCTATAGGACAGTAGTGAGACCTGCTATGTTGTATGGACTAGAGACAGTAGCACTGACAAAGAGACAGGTGAGGGAGATGGAGGTGTCTGAGATGAAGATGTTGAGATTCTCACTTGGACTGACGAGGAAGGATAGGATCAGAAATGAGTTTATTAGAGGATCAGCTCATGTAGCTTGTTTTGGAGATAAGGTTAGAGAAGCGAGATTGAGATGGTTTGGACATGTACAGAGGAGAGAGGAGATGTATATTGGCAGGAGGGTCTTGAGGACGGAACTTCCTGGCAAGAGGAGGAGAGGTAGACCTAAGAGGAGGTTTATGGATGCAGTGGTAGAGGATATGAGAGTGGTGGGTGTGTCAGTGGAAGACACTCAGGACAGGGCTAGATGGAGGAGTTTGATCCGCTGTGGTGACCCCTAAACGGGAATTGCCGAAAGAAGAAGAAGAAGAAGGCTACTTTGGTAGCATACACAAGATAACATAACACTCAGAACAAAGAAGAGCACGGGACACAGTTTAAACGCACATTAAATAGACAAACTACACAAACCCCGAGTGAAAACGAGACGAGCCACAGGCGAGACCGATGAACATACTCACATCTAACCACCCCCACAGAAGTACATATATGGTCAAACCTAGATGCAGACAACGTAAACACACGCCCAAAGGGAGGGGTCCGGGAGCGTGACAGAGCCCCCCACCAAGGGCAACCACCGCCCCCGGGTTGCCCAGCGCAGCTGTAAAGCCCAGGACCCACACCTACGGACAGGCCCGGGACCACCGGGAACCTCGGCTGCAGGAGACTCCTCCGCGAGGGGCTGCACTGCAACAGGGCTCCGAACACCCTCCATGAAGACAGGGGAAAACACGTTAGACAAAACAGGGACAAGCACAAACACACACAGCGGAACATTGATCACGAATGGCACAAGAGGGAAAAAGGGATTGGGGAGGAACACAGGAACAGACAAAAACACAGGTATCGGCACTAATGAGAACAAGGGTCTCAACGCCTGGAGCCCCGTAATTAGCGGGGTCTGCAGTCCTGGGGTTGCAGGCGCGGCACCCGGTGGCTTTCCCCTCGATCCCCCACCGGGATCGCTAGGCTGCGCTCCGCCCCCAGGTTCCCTAGGAAGGCGCTGCATCGGGCGCAGTCGAGGCACGCTAGCAGCCTCCCTCCTCCTGGTCCTCCATCTCCTCCTCTTCTACTGAGGAGTGGTGGCTCCCCATACTGGCCTCCTCGGGACTCTCCACCGGGCATTCCATGCTTTCCTCCGAAGGGGCGAAGGAACAACTCTCAGCCTGGGAGCGCTGCTCCCCTCGGCCCCTCACCGTCTCGGCTGAGTGTTCCGAGGGCGATAGGCTGTAGTCATTCTCCTCTGCGTATCCCTCTTCTCCCACCATACGCCTCGGCGAAGGGGAGCTTTGCTCCTCCCCAACGCTCGGCCTCCTCCGAGCAGATGGACGACAGTGGGCTTGCTCCCTCCCCGTAGTACTCGTTTGCCTCTGAGCAGATGGACGGAGAGGGGTCTGCCTCCTCCCCGTAGTGCTCGGTAGCCTCCGAGCACACTGACAGAGGGGGTTGGCTTCATCCATAAAGATATTGTTGGCTTAGCAATGACAGGGCAAAATGAATGTGTGATGCAGAACAACTTTATTTTAATTTGAAAATTAGAAATCTCATTAGAAATACAGTCCAGTGCGCTATGAGTGTCCCACAAACTAACAGTTGCTACATATCCATGGCCTATCCTTTCTACATTTTTGACAGGTGTACTTGGCGCACACAGCACACCACTCTGAGCTATGATTTCTGTTGCAGTGTATCTGCACCTGACACTGCGTCTTCTTTTCCTCGTGCATGAGCTCTTGGTCTGATACCTTTGAGGCGTAACCCTTGTGAATCAGATCATCCATATAGCTGATGTATTCTTGTTTGAAACTTGCATTTCTTTGAAACTTTCTCCATAGATTATGTGCACAATGGTTGGTGACCTTGCGATTGTTAGGCATGTGCATCTTCCTGTTCCTTAAGGGTAAGCATATGTTGTAATGACCGTTATCAAGCTTAGCTGATTCTGTGACCATATCCATGAACATATGATCTTCTCTGGACATCTCAACAGCATCGTGCTTTGTTCTCTCAGGGAAGTCCATCTCAATCTGCTGAAGCCACAAATCCTCCAAATGTGTCACTGATATGTGGTTCACTATCGTCTTAGTCTGTTTACCTGTCTTTGCGCTTCCACCAATTATACACAGTCCACTCACAAACTATAAATAAATGGAAATATAAGCAAAACAAAAACTAAATATGTGGAGTTCAAAACAAGAACATTTTATGGAATTGTTAAAGCCAAGAGAATGTCTTTTTGATTTCAGCTGCAATATCTCATACAGAAGAACAAGTATGGGGGCTTGGACATATAAGACCATTGGATTCTCAGTGTAAAGCCAGCTGTACATGGCTTAGCTAGAGTCCTAACTAAGGCTAGAAAATTCGATCATATTAGTCCCACTCTCGCGGCATTACATTGGCTTCCGATTAAACATCGAATTGAATTTAAAATTCTTCTCTTAACCTATAAGGCGTTAAATGGTCTTGCCCCACAATATCTGCGTGAACTCATTGCTTACTACAACCCATCTCGCCCTTTACGCTCCCAAAATGCTGGATTTCTCTTAGTTCCAAAAATTTGTAAGACTACAGCCGGAGGCAGAGCTTTCTCCTTTAAAGCCCCTCAATTATGGAATAGCCTTCCAGCTCCAATCCGAGATTCTGACACAGTTCCAATCTTTAAATCTAGACTTAAGACTCACCTATATAATCAAGCCTTCAGTTAAATATTCCCCTAGTAAGGTGCGGGGCTCAGGGGCCCCCAGACGTTGAGATTTCTCGTAATCTGAGATGTTGATGCTGTCATCCAGCTGTGTCATGGCATCATTCTAGTTGTGACTGACTTGACTGGAAAGCAATGTCTCAGTGAGCCCTCATGACTGTGGTCACCTCTGGACCCCTCCCTTTAGTTAAGCTGCTATAGATTAGCCTGCCGGAGCTACATGCTAATCACTGGCACATGAGCTATGTACATTTAAATCAATGGTGGTTAAACTGACATCCTCACACTCAGTCTGTATTGTCCATCTTTTTGCATGCTTCTACCCAAGACGACTGCATGCAAGCACCTACAAGCACCTGGGAGATGGTCTGGCTCGCCGGTGGATGTACTGATGCCGGGGTTGGATGTACCATTGCCGTAAGGGGACGTGCTGATGCTGGCTCCTACCTGAGGTGCACCATCTGCACCGAAGGGACTGTGACTACTTGGCCGGGGAACAAGAACTTTAAGCTATAACTGTAGAACCACCTCTTGTTCACAAATACGGACTGGTGCTAACGGGCTAATGGAGGATGGGTTCCCATTTGAGTCTTGGTCCTCCCAAGGTTTCTTCCTATTCCCCGCCATCTTAGGGAGTTTTTCCTTGCCACTGTCGCCTTTGGCTTGCTCATTAGGGATCTGGACCCATACAATTTGTAAAGCTGCTTTGAGACAACATGTGTTGTAAAAAGCGCTATATAAATAAAATTGACTTGACTTGACTTGACTGCAAAATATGTTGGCAGCACTGTGCTTCTTTTGTCTGGGAATCGCTACAATCTCTTGAAATTGTGATTTCTTTCAAGATTTGTTGTAATACCATATCTACATTTATTTTATTTGACCTTGTTGGCGTATGTGTTATGATGACTGGCCCTTCTCATAACTTGTTCTAAATGCGTTTTACCTCTTTTTCTACTTCCAAAAACAGTTTGTGCAGTGCACCAGGCATGGTATGAGAAAAAATATAGTTAGTTGGATTTTCGGTCCAAAAATCTGGTATAACATTGGTTAAGGGTATACACGAAACGAGGAGTATGAGTGACATGACTGTGTCGAGCACCCATGTCTTCAAATGTTTTGGCTCTGGTTGAACAGAAGATTTAAGTAGGCTAAGTAGTTTGAATTTCACACGTTAGCTAGCTAGCTAGCTAGTGTGACATGAAGCGGTAGCCTATTAGCAACAAGTAGATAACTTCTGCAAGGAACAGTGTTGCGAGGAGGAGTGTCACCAATGGGATTGATTGGAGAGATGGCAATTTTCTCCATAGAGGAGATTGCAGTTTTCCCACACGAATTGGATCCTTTGCAGCTCCCTAAATATATACAGGGTGTCACGTATAGCTCCGCCCTCTGTCCTTGCCTTGTGTTGTTCGTCCTAACCCCGCCCTGTTTTCCGTCTCCATGGTTTCCCTGCTGTCTGTCACGCCCCGTGATCATGCGTCCCACCTGTGTCTCGTTCCTACTTCCCCTTCCTTGTGTATTTAGCTTCCCCAGTCGTGACTTCCAGTGTCGGTCGTTTGTCGTAAGTCTCTCAAGGTTCTATTTTCCCTTCCATGCCCGGTTGCCTCGTTATTCTGTTCACTGTCTCCGTTTTGCCTTGCTCATTTGTCTCCCGTCATTATATATATATATATGTGTACTTCTCCGGTTTCCTTAGTTTTGAAGTGTACTCTTGTTAGTTAGTCTTGTTAAATATATGTCCTTGCGTCTTAGTTATGTTTCATGCCCTCACTCGATTACTTACCTTGTGTTTTTGTTCACTTCGTTAACGTTCTGTCTCTTGGTTTGGTTTGGTTTACTTCCGTGTTGTGTCTGCTCAATCCTGTGTTTATTCCAGTTCTAGTCCGGTGTTTGTTTCTGTTATGTCCTTAGTTTCCTTGTCAGTATGTTGTTTAGTTACAGTTTCTTGACTGCCATTGTGTTGGTTAGTTATCTGGTTTCCCTGAGTCCCGTAACGTCCGTCAGTTGACTTTAATGTGTTTGTTTCTCCGTTTAAGTATTGTATGTATTTCCCAGTCCCGCAGTGTTTCCCGTTTCCTCCTAGCGTTTATCGTCTGTGTGTTTAACTTCATTAAATTATTAATTAGATCCTGCGTTTGCGTCATGCCTGCCCGCGTCAAACGTAACACAGGGGTTGGACAATGAAACTGAAACACCTGGTTTTAGACCACAATAATTTATTAGTATGGTGTAGGGCCTCCTTTTGCGGCCAATACAGCGTCAATTCGTCTTGGGAATGACATATACAAGTGGTCACAGTGGTCAGAGGGATTATATGCCATTCTTCTTGCAGGATAGTGGCCAGGTCAATATGTGATGCTGGTGGAGGAAAATGTTTCCTGACTCACTCCTCCAAAACAAAAAGTGGCTCAATAATATTTAGATTTAGTCTGGGTGGTACGCTTCTTTGGGGCTTCTCCACACCGTAACTCTCCTGGATGTGGGGAAAACAGTCCACAGCCCAAGATTTGTGCTCCTTGCACTACTGAAAACCAACGTTTGGCATTGGCACAAGTGACCAAAAGTTTGGCTATAGCAGCCCAGCCATGTATATTGACCCTGTGGAGTTCCCGATGGACAGTTTTGGTGGAAACAGGAGAGTTGAGGTGCACATTTAATTCTGCCGTGATTTGGGCAGCCGTGGGTTTATGTTTTTTGGATACAATCTGGGTTAGCACCCGGACATCCCTTTCAGACAGCTTCCTCTTGCGTCCACAGTTAATCCTGTTGGAAGTGGTTTGTCCTTCTTGGTGGTATGCTGACATTACCCTTGATTCCATGGCTCTTGATAAATCACAAAGACTTGCTATCTTGGTCACAGATGCGCCAGCAAGGCGTGCACCAACAATTTGTCCTCTTTTGAACTCTGGTATGTCATCCATAATGTTGTGTACATTGCAATATTTTGAGCAAAACTGTGCTCTCACGCTGCTAATTGAACCTTCACACTCTGCTCTTACCGGTGTTTTGTGCAATTAATGAAGATTGGCCACCAGGCTGGTCCAATTTAGCCACGAAAGCTCCCACACTAAAATGACCGGGTTATCGGTCTCATTGTCCAACCCCTGTAAGTGAGTTAAACTTATTTTTTTAGGGGTCCAAGCACCGAAGTTGCTGGAAACCTATTGTTTTTGTTCCGATTATTATTATTAGGGGTCCAAGCACCGAAGTTGCTGGAAACCTATTGTTTTTGTTCCGATTATTATTATTAGGGGTCCAAGCACCGAAGGTGCTGGAAACCTATTGTTTTTGTTCCGATTATTATTAGGGGGTCCAAGCACCGAAGGTGCTGGAAACCTATTGTTTTTGTTCCGATTATTATTATTATTAGGGGTCCAAGCACCGAAGGTGCTGGAAACCTATTGTTTTTGTTCCGATTATTATTATTATTAGGGGTCCAAGCACCGAAGGTGCTGGAAACCTATTGTTTTTGTTCCGATTATTATTATAAGGGGTCCAAGCACCGAAGGTGCTGGAAACCTATTGTTTTTGTTCCGATTATTATTATTAGGGGTCCAAGCACAAAAGGTGCTGGAAACCTATTGTTTTTGTTCCGATTATTAGGGGTCGTAGTACAAAGGCGTGTACTAGTTTTTCGATTGTAGGTCTAAAGGACCCTTTGGCCCTCTTTTTGCCTATTGAGGCCGAAATGCCTGTTTGTGTGTGAACCCGCAATTGCCGCTCGCGGCTATATTTATTATTATTTTTCCCCCTATAAAACGCATACTGCAGCCTAGACCGTGAGGCCGAGAAACACCAAACTTGGCACAAAGGTGCAGCAGGGGTGCACTTAGGGGAATATAGACAGGGACCCACATTGGCCTGATGGTGGCGCTATAGCACACCATTTTGCGTTTTGGTCCATATCTCCCACACCGTAGGGCCTAGAAACAAAATTCTACTTTTGCTGGATTCCTTGGCTCAAGCCAAACAAAAAAGCCTCTTGGACCCCTAAGCTCCGCCTACTTAATTTTTTTTGCTAATATTCATAATATGCAAAACCTACTCTTGCCTACTAGTCCTTGGTTTTTCATCTGATCACCACAACCTTGGTGTCAAACTATTCAGAAGACTCTCATTATCAAGATTTATCAAAAACATTTTGACTTTGTCATACAGTCTGGTTGTCACGTCAATCAATAGCTCTGGGGCGGGGCCTAATTTACTTCAGCAGCTATATCTCAGCAATGCTTTGACCAATCTTCATGAAACTTGATAGGCTGATAGGGCACATGTCTTTGAGGTCACAGGTCAAAGATGGTCACGATTGGCCAATAGGGGGCGCTATAACATCGAAAAAATTGTTTCTCATCAACCATTGGTCACATCAAGCCAAAACTTTGTAGGCCGCATCAAGGGGTCAACTGGTATCAAGGCACACAATGATGACATCATCACTCAAAAAACATGGCCGCCATGAGCCATTTAATTGGTTTTGGCCATTTGACAGACTTAACATTGACCAATCTTCATGAAACTTGATAGGCTGATAGGGCACATGTCTTTGAGGTCACAAGTCAAAGCTGGTCACGATTGGCCAATAGGGGGCGCTATAACATGGAAAAACCTGTTTCTCATCAACCATTGGTCACATCAAGCCAAAACGTTATAGGCAGCATCATGGGGTCAACTGGTATCAAGGCACACAATGATGACATCATCACTCAAAAAACATGGCCGCCATGAGCCATTTAATTGGTTTTGGCCATTTGACAGACTTACCATTGGCCAATCAGCATGAAACCAGTAAATCACTAAAATGTCTTATTTCATTACTGTAATATCAGAATGGTAGTACTTGGGCTCCATCTACTGGCCAAATACTGGAACTGACTGAAATGTACTGCCTCAATTGAGTAATTTGTTGCACATTCATTTATCCATTTTATTCACTGAAGTAGCTTCATTTCAATTGTAGGTCTAAAGGACCCTTTGGCCCTCTTTTTGCCTATTGAGACCGAAATGCCTGTTCGTGTGTGAACCCTCAATTGCCGCTCGCGGCTATATTTAGGGTTCAAGCACGTAGTGCTGAACCCTATTGTTTTTGTTAGGGTTTTTCTTATTATTATTATTATTAGGGTTCAAGCACGTAGTGCTGAACCCTATTGTTTTTGTTAGAATTTTTCTTATTATTATTATTATTATTATTATTATTATTATTATTATTCTTTTTCCCATTTTGGTGTCTAGAAATGATGCTGCAGCCTAAACCGTAAGGCCTTGGCAAAACAGGTCTCTAGGTCCCAAGGACCACACCCACTTATAGGGACACGCATTGGCCTGATGGTGGCGCTATAGAGCAACACGTGATTTTTTGGCCCATATCTCCCACACCGTAAGTGATAGAAACAAAATTCCACTTCCTAAGCCTTCCTTGGCTAAATTCAATAGGAGTCTTCCTATACAACCATGAAGCTCCGCCCACTTTGATTTTTTGCTAATTAGCATAATATGCACAACCTTCTTTTGCAAACTAGTCCAAGGCTTTTCATCTGATCATAACAAGCATGGTGTCAAACTATTCACAAGAATGTCCTGATCAAGAATTTTTAACAATATTTTGACATACAGTCTGGCTGTCACATGTCACATGTCACATGTCAATCAATAGCTCTGAGGCGGGGCCTAATTTACTTCAACAGCTATATCTCAGCAATGCTATGACCAATCTTAATGAAACTTGATAGGATGATAGATCACGTGACTTCGAGGTCACAGGTCAAAGCTGGCCACGATTGTCCAATAGGGGGCGCTATAACATGCAAAAAACTGTTTCTCATCAACCATTGGTCACATCAAGCCAAAACTTTATAGGCAGCATCATGGGGTCAACTGGTATCAAGGCAATTCAATTCAATTCAATTTTATTTATATAGCGCTTTTTACAACACATGTTGTCACAAAGCAGCTTTACAAATTGCGTGGGTCCAGATCCCTAATGAGCAAGCCAAAGGCGACTGTGGCAAGGAAAAACTCCCTAAGATGGCAGGAATTTAGGAAGAAACCTTGGGAGGACCAAGACTCAAAAGGGAACCCATCCTCCATTGGGCGGCCCGCTAGCAATGTCCACATTCACAGTTCAGGTATAGTCCAGATATAATCCTGTAGTTATGATTCTAATTCCAGGCCGAGTAGTCACAGTCCCTTCAGAGTAGATGAGCCTCAGGTGGGAGTTGGCATCAGCACGTCCTCTTGCGATAATGGCACATCCAACCACGGCATCGGCACATCCACTGGCAAGCCAGACCATCTCCTAGATGCTTGTATGGGGTGGGTAACGGGAAAAGGCTCGTCTCTCCTTGTCCCGGTATTTCTCGGGCAGCCATTGGGAAGAAGAGGGACAATTAGTTCTATATGGAATATGTTAGACAAAGTAAATGTAAGCATTTCTGGAGTGTGGCAGCGACTCCGGCAATTAAATTATTACAGCCTAGCTAAAGGGCAGAACCAGAAGGTAACACAGACTTGGGAGCATCCTGAGACACTGGCATCCATCCACTACACCGTCGACAAACTTGAGTGACCGCGTGCAGTGATAGGATGACAGCACCAGCACCCCAGTTTGCCATAAAAACCCTTTACCCATGAACCCCTGGATCTGTTACCTTATCTAAAGGGGCACATTAATTACCAAATGCTAGATCAAACAAGTAAGTTTTCAACCTAGACTTAAAGATTGAGACTGTGCCAGTGTCCCGGACACATTCTGGAAGACTATTCCATAGTTGGGGGGCCTTATAAGAAAAGGCTCTTCCCCCTGCTGTTACCTTATTAATTGATGGAACTAATAAGAGGCCAGCACCTTGGGATCGTAGTGGTCGCGGGGGTTCATAATAAGAGATAAGCTCTTGGAGGTAGTCAGGAGCAAGTCCATGCAGTGCTTTATAAGTCAATAGAATAATTTTAAAATCAATATGGAATTTTACTAGGAGCCAGTGCAGGGCCGATAAGACTGGGCTGATATGTTCAAATTTCCTAGTTCTAGTTAGAACTCTGGCTGCGGCATTTTGAACTACTTGAAGTTTATTTATATTCCTATTTGAACATCCTGACAGTAACGAGTTACAATAATCTAATCTGGAGCTAACAAAGGCGTGTACTAGTTTTTCTGCATCATGCTGGGATAATGCATTTCTTAACTTGGCAATGTTACGGAGATGTAGAAAACCTATCCTGGTAGTATTATCTATGTATTTATCAAATGATAGGTCAGAGTCGAATAAGACGCCGAGATTTTTGGCTACCGAGCCAGGAGTAATGGGGTAATCTGCAAGATTTAACATTAGATCTGGTATTTTCTGTCTTGTGGCCTTTGGGCCCAGAAGGAGAACCTCTGTTTTGTCACCATTAAGGTGGAGGAAGTTTAGCGACATCCAACATTTAATATCACTTACTCAGGCCTCAATTTTTCCTACTCTGGATTTGTCATCAGGTTTGACTGATATATAAAGTTGGGTGTCATCTGCATAGCAGTGAAAGTTGACACCATGTTTATTTATAACTATTCCTAATGGTAACATATATAATGTAAATAATAGTGGTCCTAGGATGGAGCCTTGCGGGACTCCATATTTCACTTCTGAGTGTTTGGAGGGAATATTATTGAGCTCTACAAACTGATAGCGATTGGTTAAGTAAGAATTAAACCATGAAAGGGCTGTACCCGAGATTCCAACCCAGTTTTCTAACCTTTCTAGCAGGATCTTGTGATCTATTGTGTCGAAGGCTGCACTAAGATCGAGAAGCACTAATAGAGATACATAACCTTGATCAGAGGCAAGAAGGAGATCATTTGTTACTTTAACTAGTGCTGTTTCAGTGCTGTGGTGGGGCCTAAATCCAGATTGGAATTTTTCAAATATGTGGTTCCTGTGCAGATATAAGCATAACTGTTTGGCCACAGCTTTTTCTATGATGTTGGATATAAATGATAGGTTCGAGATGGGTCTGTAGCTAGATAGTACATTAGGATCAAGATTTGGTTTCTTGATCAGGGGTTTAATGACTGCTAGTTTACAGGATCTGGGCATGTGACCCATTGTGATGGATGAGTTTACTATATTTAAAAAGAGGTTTGATTACAACTGGTAAAACCTCTTTGAGTAATTTAGAGGGAATCGAGTCTAATGTGCAAGTAGTAGAATTTAACGATGAAATTATTTTCTCCAATTCTAGTTGTGGGAGTGGATGAAAAGCTTCAAGCTTTTCTTCTAATGCTAGATTTTGTTCAATATCAGCCAATCCAGATGACAAACCAGATGAATTACCTATAAAAGGATTTATATTTAGTCTAATATTCTCTATTTTATTATCAAATAAATCCATAAATACATTACTAGTTAGGTTCCCTGGAATCTGATGTTCAGCGCTGGTTTGATTTTTTGTAAGTTTAGAAATAGTACTGAAAAGAAATCTAGGATTATTTTTATTTTTTTCGATCAGTGAGGCTAGGTATGTTGACCGTGCTTTTAGTAAGTGCCGCTTTGTATTCAATAAGGCTATCCTTCCAGGCACAGTGGAATACTTCCATCTTAGTAGAGCGCCAGTTCCGCTCTAATTTACGTGCTATTTGTTTTAAATTACGAGTTTGGTCGGTGTACCACGGGCGAGCTTTTTAAGTCTGACCTTTTTTATGTTTGAATGGAGCTACTATATCTAGAGCTGATCTACAAGTATTCTCTAAGCAGTCGGTTAAACTGTCTAACCCCTCTGGATCTGTTGGCGAGTTGGCTAAAGTCGTTAAATCTGGGAGGGTTTCAGTAAACTGTGTGGCGGTTGACGAATTTATCGAGCGTTTTTAAACAATTCCGAGGAGACTGGCGGGTATTTAGGTTAAAATGTAGCTCGAATGAGATTAGATAGTGATCGGAGATTGCTGTGGTTTGCGGAAATGTATTTATATTAGTTACGTCGGTACCCAGCGTCAGAATCAAATCTAAAGTATGATTGTGATAATGAGTAGGTCCCGTGACATTTTGAATAATACCGACAGAGTTCAATATCGAACTAAATGCCCTTTTCAGCGGATCCTCTGCCTTCTCAAAGTGTATGTTAAAGTCTCCTACCATTATTATTTTGTCACTACGTACTGCTAAATTTGCTGCAAACTTACTGAAATCGTTTATAAAGTCTGAGTAGGGCCCTGGCGGTCTGTACACATTAGTGAGTGAGAGAGTGTCATTGTTCGTAGCCGGATTAGTTATATTAATAGATAGCGTCTCAAACGAATTGGAGAGATCATAGTGTTTCTGGTGGACTTCTAAAGAATTTCTGTAGATTATGCATATTCCTCCTCCTCTGCCTAACAATCTTGGTCTATGAATATAACTGTATCCCACAGGTGTGGCCTCATTTAAAGTTAAATATTCGCCAGATCGAATCCAGGTTTCTGTGAGACATAAAATATCAATTTTCTGGTCGTTTATAATCTCGTTCACAATAGCTGGACTATTTTAATTTTCCTATGATTGAATTTAACGCGGGGCACAGACACAGTCTCAATCCTATAGGAACTTGGTGACGCCTTTTGGCAGCGTGCAGACAGTCGGGTAAGCCGGTTTGTCTGCGGCCTGGTCGGGACTCTGGATTGTCAGCAGCTCCTAATACTACTCTGCCGACTAATTAACAGGCTATGGGCTATGCTGCAGGAAAGCAGGGCGGCGCCATCCCGAGTTGGGTGGACACCATCCCTGCCTAAAAGACCAGGCTTGCCCTCGAATATTCTATAGTTGTCAATATAGCCCACATGATTTTCGTTACACCACTCAGACATCCAACGGTTTAACGCCGTGAGCCTGCTGTATTGCTCATCGCCCATGCCGCATTGGGATGGGACCAGAGCAAATTACTGCATCGGACATCGTCTGGGCCAGTTTAACCACCTCTTTAATATTAGCTTTAGTCACTTCGGACTGCCGCAGACATATATCGTTGGCCCGTACATGTATAACTATCCTGGAAAATCTCGTTTTAGCTAATAGTCTAAGATTGCCACTAATGTCCTGTGCTCTGGCTCCCGATAAACAACTGACTGTAACCGCTGGAGCCCCTAAAGGATTAGCTACTTTCACGTGCCGAACGATAGAATCGCCTATGACCAGAGTTCGTTCCTCAGTGGGTGTTTCACTGAGCGGGGCAAACCTGTTGGACACGTGAACTGGGGAGTGGTGTTCTGGTGGGCTAGCGTTGGCGTTAGCGTTAGCTGCAGCCCTCGCTCTCCGACTATGCCGCCGAGCCGTCACCCATGCGCCCGCTGTGAGGGCTCTAATACCGGAGTCGCGGAGGCACTAGCTCTCCCTGGCGCGTCCACAGCTACAGCTGACTCTTGCTCTCTATCCCTTAATAATGAGTGGACGCGGCGCTCTAAACTTTCCACTTTTGCCGCGAGGGAGGTGACTAACTGGCACCTATTACAAATGCTATTACTATTATCAGCGGCGAAAGGGGCTAAACTAAACATGCCACACTCCGAACAGGCAAACAAACCAGCACCAGCCATAGATAAATCAAAAAACTTACCGCGTTTAGCCGAAATTTAGGAACTTACGCTAGCAGTTTGTCGTTGTGGCAGGAACAAGCAGTTTCTCGCCTCGACTGTGGAAAAACTACCTGTGAAAGTGGTCTAGGAAGGCAACAGTTAGGAACTGTAGGGAAATAGTAATTACAAATTAGAAAATAATCGTAAAGTGAGCGTAATCGTAAGATCAGAAAAACACTCCACAGCAGCGTCAGCAGGTAGCAGCGTCAGCAGGTAGCAGCGTCAGCAGGTAGCAGCGTCAGCAGGTCTCAGCAATGCTTTGACCAATCTTTATGAAACTTGACAGTCTGATAGATAATTTGCTAATGAAGGGACGTTGCAAATTACGGTTGCAAGCTTGAACCCGCAATCGCCGGTGCTGGAAACCTATTGTTTTTTTTGTTCCGATTATTATTATTATTATTATTTTTTTCTCTCCACTAAAACGCGTTGTACAGACCAAACCGTAAGTCCTACAGACTTCTCCTTTGGTCAGTAGGTCGATGCACCCGAACACTACTCAGGCACCAAGAAACAGCCTGATCCACACATAGGTGGCACTATAGCGCACACAAACGCGCAAATAATTCTCACGCCTAAACCGTATGTCAGAAATGAAAAATTCCAACTGCATCTGATTAAGCATCTACTCATCTAAAAAAAAGTCCATTGAAGCCATATGCTCCGCCCACTCGTATACGAGCTAATTTGCATAATATGCAAATATGCACACATTTTTGAACACATACTACTCCTTGGATTTTTCACATACATGCACATATGAGGTATCCAGGCACTCACAAGAGTTGGAACTTTCTTATGAGGCAAAAGTGCACATTTCTGCACATGGGCGTGTCCACATGCCACACAAGTCAAGGGTCAAAAATCCCACCCCCAAAAATTCACATATACTGCCCTAACTCATGATGGCTTTCACATAGTCACACCAAACTTCACATACATGCACCCGTTGGACGTCTGCACCTACCCGTACATTTTGGCACACATGCACACCTAGGGGGCGCTATAACTGCCAAAAAACTCTCCTGCACAGGCAGGCACCTCATTCGTGGATTCCTTTCATAGACCTTCATATGCCATCGTGCCAGGCTTGCCCGTGGGTGACCATGTGACCACTTGGACCCCGTGATCGCCGCTTGCGGCTATATTTTTTTATTGTTATGGCCCCGAGATTGGTGAACCGGCCATTTTCTGTTTATTTACTGAACTCTACTCCTCAGGCCCACGATGTACCACAGACATCATGGGGTATTTCTGCGTTCATTCAAAATACTGGTTAACAACTGGCCCTGAGGTGTCATGAATGCCAATCAAATGCCTGCATGTTTAACTCTAAATTTGGGTGTGTTTAGTAAATTGTTTATTTGAACTAGAGTGAGATCATCTGTTTTTTATTCTATTAATTACTGGGTGTAATACTGGGTTGTCTTGCATGAGATGGGCCTTGTACTTGATGGAATTACGGTAGGACACAGCGAGATATAAGGGAATTAAATCTGCCAGCCTAATCTCCATAGCTGTACTCATTAATTATATTTTATTTTAGATCTGGACAAATTAGACAATTGTGCTATGTATGACAGAATACAGAATTTTGTATATATATATATATATATATATATATATATATATATATATATATATATATATATACTGCTAAAAAAAATAAAGGGAACACTGAAATAACACATCCTAAATCTAAACTGATAAAATATTCCAGTTGAAAATTTTTATTTATTACATAGTGGAATGCATTGAGAACAATATAACATGAAAATGATCAATGTAAATCAATAATATTATCCCATGGAGGTCTGGATTTAGAATCATACTCTAAATCAAAGTGGAAAATCAAATGACAGGCTGATTCAACTTCAGTGGAAATTCCTCAAGACAAGTTAGTAAATAAGGCTCAGTAGTGTGTGTGGCCTTCACGTGCCTGTCTGACCTCCCTACAACACCTGGGCATGATCCTGATGAGGCTCCTGAGGAATCTCCTCCCAGACCTGGATTAAAGTGTTGGTGGATGATGTCCCAGATGTGCTCGATTTGATTCAGGTCTGGGGAACGGGCAGGCCAGTTCATAGCATCAATGCCTTCATCATGCAGGAACTGCTGACACACTTCAGCCACATGTGGCCTAGTATTGTCATGTATCAGAAGGAACCCAGGGCCCACTGCACCAGCATATGGTCTCACAATGGGTATGAGGATCTCATCCAGGGACCTAATGGCAGTCAGGGTACCTCTGGCTAGCACATGGAGGTCTGTGCGGCCTTCCAAAGAAATGCCTCCCCACACCATTACTGACCCACTGCCAAACCGGTCATGCTGGGGGATGTTGCAGGCAGCAGAACATTCTCCACAGCATCTCCAGACTTTGTCATGTCTCCAGACTCTGTCATGTGCTCAGTGTGAACCTGCTCTTATCTGCGAAGAGCACAGGTGGCAATGGCGAATCTGCCAATCTTGGTATTCTCTGCAAAATGCCAATCGCCCTGCATGGTGTTGGGAGATCATTTTGCAGGGCTTTGGCACTGCTCCTCCTGTTCCTCCTTGCAGAAAGGAAGAGTTAGTGGTCCTGCTGCTGGGATGTTGCCCTCCTACAGCCCCCTCCATGTCTCCTGGTGTACTGCTCCATGCTATGGACACTGCTGACAGACACAGCAAACCTTCTTGCCACAGCTCACATTCATGTACCATCCTGGATGAACTGCACTACCTCAGCAACTTCTGTGGGTTGTAGACACCGCATTATGCTACCTCTATGCTGAGAGAACTTACAAAATGCCAAAGTGACCAAAACATCAGCCAGAAAGGATGAGAACAGAGAAAAGGTCTGTGGTCACCACCTGCAGAACCACTCCTTTATAGGTGGTTTCTTTCTAATTGCCTCTCATATCTACCTGTTGTCTGTTCCATTTGCACAACAGCAGGTGAAATTGATTCACAATCAGTGTTGCTTTCTAACTGAACAGGTTGGTTTCACAGAAGTGTGGATGAACCCACAATATGTTGTAATTTGTGTGTGTTCCAGGAGGAAGACAAAGTAGGCGTGACATTCAATATTGGTACAGTGGACATCAGTGTCAAAGAGAGCACTACAGCAGTAAATGATGGGAAGTATCATTTGGTACGATTTACTAGAAATGGAGGAAACGCCACACTTCAGGTGGACAACTGGCCAATCAACGAGCATTTTCCATCAGGTAGTATCTTTGGTTTGTACATTGAAATAGTCTTTGTTATGTGAATTTGTCATTTAAAGTGTTTTTCATATTGGACCAACTGTCACGATCAGCCCCGGATCCCTCCCTGTGGGCGTGTGTTTATGTTGTCGACGTCCTTATGTGTATTTCCGTGGGTGTGTATCGGGATGAGTGTGTTCATGAGTCGCACCTGTAGCTTGTCTCGTCGTCACGAAGGGTTAGCGTGGTTTGTCTATTTAATGTGTGCTTGCGCAGTGTCCCGTGCTCGTCTTTGTTGAGTCGTTAATGTGGAGTCGGTGTGTGTGTGTTTGTTGCATGTAAACGCTGACGTTAAGAGAAAATAAAAGGTGCATCCCTTCTATCACGGTCGTCTATTTATTAGGGCATTAGAATTCCACTCCACCGTGACACCAACTGGAAGTCACATGTTCTGTAATACATCAACTAAAATGAATGTATGGAACAAAATTTAATTCCCCCCTTTATGATTTCTGTCTAAAATATAATTTCCACATATTTACACACATTACATAATTTCACATGTAAGAAAATGTGTCAATTGTTCAATTGAATTTACAGTTACTAGGCACAAATCTAGCAAATTAACATGACCGGGATAAAAAAGCCATCTAATAGTGAAAAGACATTTTTTAAAGTTTACTTAGCTGAATACATGCTGCATTCAAACAAAATGCATTCGAACATATAGGAATTGTTATTGAATTTTCAACTCACTTGTTATAGTAGTTTGAACATGAACATGTTATGTTGATTTGCACATCAGCTATTTCAAAAGAAATCAATAATACCATGAGGAAGGGCAAGTCCACAAATTTACCTTGGGCTGCTACCATTGTCATTTATATAGTGTGAAATGCACATGAGCAGAATTAGAACTTCATTTTGAAATCAAAAACATTTATTGTGTAATGATAAATGAAGACTTGAATGAGTTACATTTCTACATTTAGTTGACATCCTCAAATCTACAAAATCATCTATGGAATTCTTTTCATGTCAATATAGGTGCAAGGCAAACTGTAATGATTAGGGATTTGGAGCAGGACGCCACAGAGCTGCCGTTACAAACACGTTTATTTCTCACAACAAGCGCTATATGAAATAGCGGAACATTCAACACACTCATGACACTCAATACACTTGAAACAAAGACGCGCACAAGACACTGCGTAAACGCACATTAAATAGACGAACAATGCTATCTCCTGGTGATGACGAGACGAGCCACAGGTGAGACTGATGAACACACCCACACCGACACACCCACGGAACTACACATATGGACACAGACGACGTAAACACACGCCCAAGAGGAGGGGTCCGGGAGCGTCACCGTGACAGAGCCCCCCACCAAGGGCAACTCTCCGTCCCGGGTTGCCCAGCGTAGCTGCCACGCCCCGGACCCACCTCACGGACAGGCCCGGGCTGCAGGGAACCTCGGTCAGCGAGAGTCACTCCTCTGCGAGGGGCTCCACCGCGACGACGCTCAGAACACCCTCCCTGGGAAGACAGGGGAAAACACGTTAGACACTGGTACAAACACAGGCACGAACACACACACCGGCACATTAAACACAAATGGCACGAGAGGGAAAAAGGGATTGGGGAGAACGATAGGTACAGACACAAACACAGGTAGCGACACAATCGTTAGAGCAGTCCCGGGTCTCCACGTCGGAAACCCCGTTAGTGGCGGAGTCTGCAGCCCTGTCGTGGCAGGTGCTGCACCCGGTGGTCTCCTCTTCGGTTGTCCACCGGGATCCCTCGGCTGCGCCCCGCCCCGGGATTCCCCCGGAGCTTGCGCAGTTCCTTTGTCCGCCACGGGGGGGCCCTTGCCTCTCCTGGGCTTGGCAGGCACTCTCCCCCTCCAAGACGGTGCTCCCGCTGCTGGCCACTCCCCGCCGGGCACTGTTGACCTGCGTCTAACCCTCTCCTCCTGGATCTCCATTGCTTCTTCCTCCGCTGGGAAGGGGAATGGAGTCCCTGTGCTGGTCTCCATGGATTCATTCACGGGGCTCGCCATGCTAACATCCGTTAGCACGGGGGAGTGGCTTTCCTCCTGGCGAGACCACCGCACCTCTCGGTCCTTCACGGACCTCATGGAGCACTCCGAGGGGGCGGAGCTCTCCTCGTCTTCCTCCAAGTATGACGCGGTCCCCTCTGAACCGCCAGACGTGAGGGAAGTCGCCTCCTCCTCTGACTCCTCCGCAGCCTCAGAATAAGCCGATGAGGGGGGACTCTCCTCTGTCTCGTAGCCCCCGGCAGCCTCCGAGTATACCGACGGAGGTGGACTTGCCTCTGCTCCGTAGTCTGCTGTTGATTCGGAGCAGACCGATGGGGGAGGACTGACCTGTGCTCCGTAGTCCACCGTTGATTCATAGCAGACCGACGGAGGGGGGCTGGCCTCTGCTCCGTAGTCCGCTGTAGATTCAGAGCAGACCGACGGCGGTGGGCTGGCTTCTGCTCCGTAGTCCACGGTGGACTCGGAGTAGGCAGACGGAGGGGGGCTGGCTTCTGCTCCGTAGTCCACGGTGGACTCGGAGTAGGCAGACGGAGGGGGGCTGGCGTCATCCGAGTCGTATTCCCCGAATTCATACTCCGGGGGAGAGAGACCCACTGTCACGCTGCCCACTACAATGGGAATGTCGCTGTCGCTTGGCAACCAGTCGGGTAAGGGGTACAGCCGGGGAGAGGGTGCGCGTCTACGCACACCCTTCTTCTTCTTCCCCTTGGCCTTGGCTTTTCCCCTACCGTATCCAGGCATCCTGTTCGTCGGCGCGTCTTTCTGTAATGATTAGGGATTTGGAGCAGGACGCCACAGAGCTGCCGTTACAAACACGTTTATTTCTCACAACAAGCGCTATATGAAATAGCGGAACATTCAACACACTCATGACACTCAATACACTTGAAACAAAGACGCGCACAAGACACTGCGTAAACGCACATTAAATAGACGAACAATGCTATCTCCTGGTGATGACGAGACGAGCCACAGGTGAGACTGATGAACACACCCACGGAACTACACATATGGACACAGACGACGTAAACACACGCCCAAGAGGAGGGGTCCGGGAGCGTCACCGTGACACAAACAGATACTGAAATGTATAAATCCTACATTAATGGTTGTCTTTTTTTGACTACTTCTGAACGTTTTGGAAGAATCAGAAGTCCAGTAAATGGGCACTGTTTACCTTAAGCACATGGCCGCTAAGTTTATCAGGTTGTTGATCTTTGGAATTGACTATTGCTTGTCCAGTAATACTGCAGGCCAGGTGTAAACAGGACTGTTTTAAGTTTCCAAGAACTCATGAGATAATGGCAATTTTAGGTGTGTATTGTCATATTGAAACATGTTATGTTGGGCGATGATTGGCATAACGGGGATAAAAGCAAACAAGGATAAACGTAGTAGTCACGAAAAGGACTCACAAAGACGAGCATGGGACAAGACTAACACACACAATATATACATAATGCCTAACAAGCACCGCGTGTAGCACGTTAAGATAAGATAATCCTTTATTCATCCCGCAACAGAAAAATTTGATTCCTCTGGTGCCTCGGTGTAAAGCACCGGGATCTCAGAGCGGCTGATGCATCATAGGGACATACTGCCTTTTCGCAGATTAGGGAGGAACATAGAGTGATAACATTAGGAGGAGACAAAAAAATATGATCACAAATTATTCTCATACAGGACAACAGTCTGTGAGCATGCAAAACATCCCCATAGCACAAATAAGCATCAGGTGACACAAGACAATTCAAGCAGTGAGAGGCGTGTTCATCTAGACTGGGCAGGGGAGAGCCAGAGGCCCGGTCCCAAGTTTGTGTCAGAGTTCGCGGTGTAAGGCGAGAGCCATCCTCTGACAGTCTTTGTGTGGGGGAAGGAGCAGTAACCAAGACGACGACCTTCAGGGAGAATTTTTGTTGGGGCGCCAAAAGTAGATGCAGAATTTAGCAAGGAGCCCGACTCTGAAACTCCTTTTAAGTTAACGGTCTCCCAACCTATCCAACTTCGCATGAGAGCTGTGACTCCCTCCATGATCGATTCCATGCTTTTACCAACAGTCACATTCTGCGTTCCGACAGCTCTACCCATCGCACCAATCATGTTGGGTAATTTCCGTGGGCGTTCGATAACTGACCCCACTCTTTTAATTTCCCGCTACACCAGTATCAATCAGCAGATGGTTGGTTTAGGACAACTGTGACAACAACTGGACAACTGTGGTCGGGGGCAACTGGCGGGGGGCCTCGTATCGTGACACAAAGATATTTAGAATTTTTAACATAACATTTTATGTTTTATGTGTCATAGAGAAGGTATAACAATTGCCTAAAGGATTGTAACTTGGAATAATTTGTCCACAGAGTACTAAAGTTTGTGTCGAGTGAATTGTTTTTCTAAACTTGACAGTGCTTTTGGATCTCTTTCATCTGTCTTGCAAATTATCTCTTATTCCTGGCTGTTCTCCAAATTATTCATGAAGTGCTTTGTTCTCTGAAATTTTAGAGCATGTGATATCCACTGGCCTTTATTTGTAAATGAATTCTATTTGCCTATGCTTTACAGCCTAATCTTCTTATGAAGCAAATGATTTGAACTATATTGGAATTGTTTATGGTTGTGTGTTTTTCAGGCATGAAAGAGATTTTGTGTTCCACATAAATGCATTTTTAAATATTTGTCAATGAAGTCATTTAAACTGATACTCATAACAACTAACTAATTCTAAACATGGCTAAACTGTCTCCTAAACATTTAAATGTGGGTTTATTTTATTTTGTTTATTTTATTTTGAACTTTAAAGGAAACAGTGACATTGAGCGCTATCAAATGGCTAATAAGAAAATCCCATTCAAATATACCCGGCCGGTCGAAGATTGGCTACATGAGAAAGGTAACATTTACAACAATGTAAATAACATTTATTTACATATTTTTATTGTCATGCTGTTTCATCAAGAACTGGCCTAACAAGCCATAATTCCCTAATTTAAAAAAGTCATAACAAATGAAATTAAAGGCCAAGAACTACACAAAAAGGGAGTTCTTGGCCTTTAATTTCATTTATCTTCATTAAATCATTACTTGAACCATTCACTAGTTAAAGGGACTAACAAAAAATCATGAATAAAGAATAATGTAAAAAGAGAGAATCTTAAATAGATTTATTGAACTTCCTATACTATTGTATTTTTCAACACCTTTTGTGAAAGTCCCACTGGACTAAAAAAATATCAGAAAACATGTTGACATTCCTAATTAGAATCATAGCACCATAAAATATGTCTATAAAATTGTCTCTGCAAGCATATCATTGGTGATGCTGTATTTTAATTCTCCTCTTTTATCAAATTTGACATTTTATATTATTCAGATAAAATGATACTAATATCTCTACAGTTCAATTTTAAAAACAATGTTACAGTGGAGTATAATATTGGGTAAATTTAGTATTGAAGACCTTATAATAAAATGGAAATAAAATGTTTATAAAATAAAAATGGTCACTGCTTAAATGATTCCTTTAAAGTCCCTTTAACACTAATTAAAGCCTCTGGAAATTCCCATTAGTGGTGCTACATGCATGTATCAACATGATATTAATTTGATGTGTCTGAAATGTGCATTTGTCCTCGTCATTTCATACGCAATGCAATATAATTGTGAGAGTAGCACTGTCTTAATCAGGCCACACTGGTATTTTGTTGTTCCCACCAACACACACACACGCACTATTTGTCAATTATAACCCAACTAACCCAATCTGGATAACTCTAAAAGAATACATGAGAGTTCGTCCTTACAGATATCCACTGTATATATCATATGAGTGTAGATCATATTAGCCAATAATATGTTACCATAAATGTGGGAACAGGTTTCAAATGTAAGGTGCTGGGTGCTGTGGTGATTTTTCTCATTATAGCTGTGAATGTGCATGACCTCTACCAACCTCCTCACCCCTATTTCCCACACCTTATTGTTCCCAATTCAATTCAATTCAATTCAATTTTATTTATATAGCGCTTTTTACAACACATGTTGTCACAAAGCAGCTTTACAAATTGCGTGGGTCCAGATCCCTAATGAGCAAGCCAAAGGCGACAGTGGCAAGGAAAAACTCCCTAAGATGGCAGGAATTTAGGAAGAAACCTTGGGAGGACCAAGACTCAAAAGGGAACCCATCCTCCATTGGGCGGCCCGCTAGCAATGTCCACATTCACAGTTCATGTATAGTCCAGATATAATCCTGTAGTTATGATTCTACTTCCAGGCCGAGTAGTCACAGTCCCTTCAGAGTAGATGAGCCTCAGGTGGGAGTTGGCATCAGCGCGATGAGATTTGATAACTGATTTTTTTAATTTACTTTTATTTTGCATAGGTTAATGAATACATTCGTGTTGAATTTGGAATTTTATACATATATAAACCTAGGTGGATGATTATACACATATATGCTGTATATGGTATGTTAGAATGCTGCATGCGACTGCTGTTCTGATTTTGTCCGTAGGTCGACAACTCACTATCTTCAATACTCAAGCCACAATCTCAGTAGGTGGAACTGATCGCAAGCGTTCATACCAAGGGCAGCTCTCTGGCCTCTACTACAATGGGCTGAAGGTTCTTAACATGGCCGCAGAGGGTCATGCTAACATCAAGGTGAATGGCAGTGTGAGACTGGTGGGTGATGTGCCTACCAGTCGAAGCCCTTCCCGCCCTACCACATCTATTCCCCCTGAGATGTCCACCACCTTCATAGAAACCACTACTACCCTATCAACAACTACAACAAGAAAACAGCGCTCTCCACCCACCATTCAGGTAATGACCGCTAAATCTGTTATGGTTTGTCATGTTATGATTTGTCTTCTAAAATATAATTTTATTTTTAGAATTTTAAATTTCATTTACATTAAAGGTAAGGATATTTAAAGGTAAAGAGTTCAGATCCAGTCTATTGCTGCCAACATTGGCAAAAAAACACTTTTGTTTGTAGTATTTTTATTATTACTTTTTGTAACATGATCTTGAAGACTTCAACAGCTGCTTATTTAAGCTGTTTATTTGTGTAGGAAAATTGTCTCCACTGGTCAAGTCAAGTACAGCTCTTCAGGTTGTTATGGAAAAGTGTTGAGCCAAGAAAGGGTACTGTCAAGGGTACTGTCTACCATAATGTTGAGCTCATTAAAAGACGTTGACCATTTCTCAGCGACAACAGTCCAGCATAAATATGATGGCATACAAATGCAAGTGACGCAGTGAAAACTTCCACTCCTATTTCTTTCACTTCTTGAAACTCTTGTTGTAGTTTATTGTGCCCATGCCCCGTACATCCAATACAGTTAACAAAAGTAATTGAGGTAATGAGACAACACAAAACAAAACAAAAGAATGTCAAATAAGAATAAGAGCAGTTATGCTGGGGAAAAGAAAATGAGAAAAAAGGCACTTAATGAAAAGTTTAAAAATAACAAATGACCTTAGTTTTTCATATAAGGAGCAAGTGCACCAGCTCCTGCTCCTAAAAAAATAATCTTGCAGACATGCTTGGAAAAAGAAAAGACCTCCAGTCCCCAGGAGAGTCCGTGCGGACACTGAACTCGCTAGGTATTTGCAGGAGGAAGCCCTCGATTCCCACCAACAATGCCTAGTGGTGGGTAAATCAAGTTCGATTCCCTCTTCTGTCAAACATTTATAGAAAATATATGTCCATATGCACAACGAGCACTCCATCAGAGCATGTATTCAGCACAGCAGGCAACATTGTCACATCATTTAGATCCTCCCTCATGGACAAAATTTTGCCAAAAGCAATTACTTTATGAAGAAAAAAGTTTTTGTTCATTTACAATGTGCATGTTTGTATTATTTATTTTTATTTATTTATTTTTTGGAGGGGGGGAGCAGGGGGCTGGCGCAGTTAATCGCTGCATTGCAGAGATACGTTGCTTTCTCACTGCAGTAAGAAAACATCCATACCGTCACAGCCCTAGTGTGTGTTTGTCTCTGTTATGTCTTGTTAATGTTTGAGTATTTAAGGGCCAGATGTTCAAAGGTAATGATCGGATTTTGGTTATCGTATTGGATCAAATCTGGAAAACAGGTTGTTCAAAAGGGAAAAAAAGCATTCTGAAAATCATATCAGATCATGTAATCCAACCCTAGTTTGGAAATGGATCAAACCTTCAGTTTCTGTTGTTAAAAACTTGTAAATGTAGTAAAACTTAATAAAATTATCCCATGAAATAACCCCCCAAAAGATTTCAATAACAAACAAAAATAATATATAATTTTTTTCATCTATGTCACTGTCATTCATCACTGTATATTAATGTCAAACAAACATTCAACCGAGATATGAACCTGTCAAAAATAATTTCGAACAATTGCATCCCTTACTACATATCCACTCAGTCCTTCATTCTGACAGAACACCAGAGGTTGGTCTGGTTCTTCAACAGGCTCAGGTGCATCATAAACATCACAGAGCGGGACATTGCGTCTGGTAGGACAATACATGCAAGTATTAGGTTGCATGCTCCCTGTGGTTCGACTCGCAAAGCGACTATTCAGAACTCCATTTAAAAGCTCAATTGCACATCTTGGTTTGCAATGAGCAGTATTGAAGCGTGCCTGCACATCCGTTGTTGCTGCAAGAAAAGGAGTCATCAGCCATGGTAGGAGTGGATAGGCACTATCTCCAAATATTATGCCGGTCGGTTGGTTTAGAGCTCTCTGTATAAAGCATTCTCCCTCAGAATACGTGCATCATGAACAGACCCAGTTTGTGATGATGAGGTCAGCGTCGCCTACAAGTTGGATGTTGATGCTGCACCTTCCCTTTCAGTTGATGTACTCCCAATGCCTCTCATGAGGTGCTTGGATATGCACATGAGTGCTGTCAATAACTCCAATAGTATTGGGCATATTCCCCAAAAGAAAAAACCTGTGCTTGGTCTGGGCAATCAGGTCATCCTTTGGAAGTGAAACAAACTGATTGACCAGGCTGGCCAATGCAATTGACACAGCTTTCACTATATTACTGACAGTTGATTTGTCCACTCCTACAATGTCACCAACAACTTAGGGTAGAAAGTCCCAGATGCATAGATGCGCAGAGCAATGAGGACCTGTTCTACCACAGACAGACTGAGACTCCTTCAGGTTCTCTGTTGAAGTTTCGCCCTGACAAGGTCTGCAACTTACTTAATATCAGCATTCCTGAAAGCAAACATACAGTTCTTCGGTGGTGTATTGTTCCAGTGGTTTTGCATGCTCAAGATACACCCTTTGATGGTATCTTCTTCCACCAAAATGGTGGTAGCAATGCACAACACCTGCCATGTCAGTGCCTCTCTGTAAGTCCTCAGAGGAAAGACATAAGGACTCAAAAGGACATAATTTCACAGTTGCAAAAACCAATGCACAGCACAATGTAAAAATTGATTGTCAAATGCTTAAATCTAGGACGTTAATAATCAGCCGCTGAAGCTGTCAGTGTCATGAAATCCTTAGAGCTTCCCTGGAACGTTCTGAGCCTGCACTCAGACACGATGTGACTCACTGTCTGCCTTGCTGCTCCGCGATCGCACTCCGGAGAATCCCGCCATCCACAGGAATGGAGGAAGTGGAGGAAGGAGTGGAGGAAGTTGGCACACCTCCCATGCCCCGTGCGGATTCTGTTAAGAGTAGCTCTGGTGATGTAGGGCAACCAGCTGGTGATTGGGTCCGAAACTTCTCTCCATCTTCTTTCTCAGATTTTCACAACGTCGAAATTGTTTTCATATAGACTTTTTCCAGTTTTAAGTGGAGGATGTCTTGATTTAAGCCTATTATTTGATAGAAGGTAATGGAGGTCCGGACAATCCGGCAACATCTTGTATGAGAGTGTCCTGTCTAGAGTTACCCCCAAGTATTTTGGGAACCTATTGTGGAGGAGTTTTCTTCCCTCAAATTCTATATATCTATTTGCCTCCTTGTTATTCAGGTGAAAGCAAGACGGATGTTATGACATATTCTCCCCCTTGGAGAGTGTTGGTATGCAATAGTCCAATCATTCGCATAGCCGAACTTGCGGGAGGTTATTTCTGGCAGATACAATATGTAAAGACTAAACAAGAGGGGCCTGGACAGATCCCTGAGGAAGTCCATTGTTCAGCTTCTCAGAGAGCTTGCCATTATGACTTGGAAGGTTCTGTTTGCAAGCATGTTGTTGATTAGCATTACTATATGTTGATTCAGCACAACAAGTTTGTAGATTAAGCCCTTCCTCCAAACGATGTCATATGCTGACAGGTCTATGAATGCAGCAAGTGTTTCATAGTGTTTTTCTCAAACCCAGTTTATATGTAGGTGGTTAGTGCAAGCACTTGATCGCTGAAACTGCGATTTGGGCGGAAGCCAGCTTGCTCTATGCGTATATAAAGAGTTTTGGGGCAATTCTGCTGTAAATAAGCCGTTTTTCAGTTGGTCCGCAGGTTTGCCAGGTTTTAGTAGTGCTATTATTTTTGCACACTTTATTTCATCAGGTATCTGACCGGTTGTCAGTATGTCTGAATAAAATCGTGCTAGCCAGTTGATTGTATACTTTCTGCTATGGATCAGGAATTCCAGGTGGATTACGTCAAAACCTGGTGCCTTTCCGGCTTTCATTTCAACTGCTGTGAGTATCTCCCAGGTGAAGAAGCAGGCAACTTGTGAATATTCAGGTTTGGGAGCTTCTGTGCGAAATATGAGGTCTTTGAGGTCTTTCATAACCTTCCTTGTATGTTCCTTATGGTTTGGGGCCCTGGCTGTGTTGACAATGTGGGAGGCTATTCTATTAGGACTTATTGGTATGTTGTTTTTTTCCATTTTGTTTGCCCCACCAAGTTTCCGGAGGAGTGACCAGGACTTTTGACTTGATGTTTTGAAGTCCCCCATTTCCCTCCATATTTGACGGCGAGCAGCGTTGAGGCTTGTTACAAGGTCGTCAGCAATTTCTTTTGTCATGACTCTGCAAAAATTCTTTGTACAGTGTTTTGCATTTTTCGTCCCAACTGGGGATATGCTCCTTTCTAAAGCCTTTTGGTATGTGCTTCTCAGCCATGCTAATGACTGCGCCAACAAATCGAATGTAGTTTGTACCCTTCGGTGGAATCCATCCAAGGCAACAGACTAGGTTGCTCAACAAGTCTGGCCAGTCCGCTTTTTGGAACTTCCATCGCGGTCTGGGGGCTAATTCAAAGGATGAACAGGTATCCTAATGCCAACCTCAATAACTGCTGGTCTATGTTAGCTATGTGGGAAGTCAGAGAGGATACTTTGACTGCATGGCACAGGTATGTTGTTTCTTGAGGAAACAAAGGGTTGTAGTCTTGGTTCCATGCGGCAGATCTGAATGAGCCCCTATCTTTTGCGTCAAAGATCAGATGGATGTTATGGCTCTCTGCCCAGTCGACCAGCCTTTCTCCATCTTCATTATTTCTTTGATACTTCCATTGTGTGTGATGACTATTGAAATCGCCCACGTAGATGGCAGGGTGGGGATTTATTGGTATTGCTGGACCATGTATCTGAGGGTGGTTTATAGATGTTACTAATTAGGGTCCCTCCCAGATTGATGGTTACATTATGGATGTTATTTTCATCTGACACATATTCTACCTGAACGTGTTCAATGCTGGATTTGATGTAAGTAGCCACTCCATATGATCGATGTTAAGTAGCGCCCTCAAGGTCATAACCAGGTATTATCCCTCGTTTGGCGAGCTGTTCTTTGTTCTCTGTACTCTTTGAGTAGACAAGTTGATACAGCATCCAATGTACATGTGGAGGGTTTGGAAGAATTTAACAAGGTAATAAGCTTCTCATGACAGATTGAGGAAAAGAACTCTAAAAGAGCATCAGAGCTGACCAGATAGCTGCCAGAATGCATTTGCAGATTGGCTGGGTCTGAAATTTTTTTCCCTAATTTTATTTTATCATTAATGAACTTAATTAAACTATTACTATTGCACTCCTGTGGGATTAGGGACTGGATTTGGGAATTATTCCTAATTAGGCTAGATACACTATTAAATAGGAAGCTTGGATTGTTTTTATATTTTTTTCTATTAAAGATGATAGGTAGGAAGATTTTGCCATAAGGAGGGCATTCTTATATTCAATGAGGTTGTTGTGAAGATGTGTAACTATATCTGAATTTTTTTTTTAAAGATTTTCAAAATGAATAAGCATCTCTTTTAGCAGGATGACAACACAGTGGTGTTCACGTAAAAACGAGTCATAACATAGTGACCAGCAAAACGAGAGCTTTAACTTTTGGCTCAGCGCTCTCTTCACCACAACAGTTTGGATGCAGTGTCCGCACCACTGCACACGCCGCACCGATCCACTTGTCAATGTCCTGTTCCATCCTTCCCTCACTTGTGAATAAGAACCTGATAGTTGAACTCCTCCACTTGAGGCAAGGCTTCACTCAACCCTTGTCTGACTGAGTACCATATCCATAAAAGTTTGTTGAAAAAGGGCAGCTTTGACGGAGTTCAACCCCAACTGGAAAAGAGTCTGATTTTCTGACGGCCATGCAAACCCAGTTCCTGCTCATTTATACAGGGACTGGATAACCCGTAGCAGTGAATCCAGTACCCTATACTCCTGGAGCACCCCCCAGAGGAATCCCAGAGGGACACGGTCAAATGCCTTCTCCAAATCCACAAAACACATGTGGACTGGTTGAGCGAACTCCCATGCACCCTCTAGGACCCTAGCAAGGGTAAAAAGCACACTGTTCCTCTTGTAACTGTGATTCATCCATCGACTGAAACCACCATCCCCATTTGCCAGACCAGAGGCTCTGCCGCCAATGTCCATGTGATGTTGCAAAGATGTGTCAGCCAGGACAGTCCCTCAACATCCAGAGCCTTAAGTAGCTAAGGGTGGACCTCATCCACTCCCGGAGCCTTTCTGCCAAAGCCAAAGACTACCCTGGTCACCCAGGTGATTGGAAAACTGTTGCCTGTTCTGCTTCTTCTATGGAAAAAGTGCTCGTGGGATTGAGAAGTATCTCTTCCTAATAACATCCCCAGTCGAGGATGCAGCTCCCCAGTCTCTTTCCCGTTTTAAAAACATTTTTGCGCAAACATCACTGTGTTGCCTTCCTGCTAAACAAGTTCAATTTGAAAATATTTATAACTTTTTTCTTTTGATTATATCTACACATCCTACACAGGTTTGTCCCACTCAGTGATACACCGGGTGAGCAAACTGTTAAAAGGGCTCTGACACGCGAATATAGCATCCCCTCTAGAGACACCAGCAGCCATAGCCATGTATCCTGGGGCGAGAGCCCCTGACATCAGGGCAAACTTAAAGGTGCTTGCTAAACATGAATACTTAATGATAGTTATACACCTAAGCACCAATGATGTGGGGTTGAGACAGTCAGACATTACTAAAGATAACGTTAAAGAGGTGTGTGAGGGGACGATGTCAGATGCCGTCTATGCATTGGTCAACTGCTAAAGCAAAAAATAAATAAAAAATGTAAACAAACAGGAAAAGTATTAGCAAAGTAATTCAGTGTTACATGGAGATTGCACATTTGCCTATTTGAGTTCAGGTCCATACAGTACGAACTAAAAGGCGTAAGAGGACACATGTAAACTTGTTTTCTATCTAAACACATGAAAAGTGTGTCAAAGGGATGCAACTGTTGAGGGTTCATGAATATGAATATCCTTTGTTTTAATAATGTGTGTTTGTGTGTGTGTGTGGGGGGGACTTTCTTGTGTAGGGGTTTCACTTAAGAGAGGTTAATTTAGAATCAGTCTCATATTCAAATTATACCAGAACCACAACATTTAGTTCTCAACTAAAGGTAACTACACTGTGTACCAAATTATGCAAAAAGTGTTTAGGAGTGATAAGGTAAGAATTTGTTTGTTTGTCATTTAAACTCCTTGATGCAATTGCAGACACCTGTGCTAATTAGTTTGACAGGTGTGTCCAATTAAAGGCAAGACTACTTAAGAAGGCTGTCCCACATTATTAAGCTGCCTACATTTTTAGCCAAAATGGGAAAGAAAAAGGATGTGTCGGCTGCTGAGAAGCAACACATTGTGGAGTGTTTAGGTCAAGGCATGACTACAATCAAGATTGCCAAGACACTTCATCGTGATCATCGCACAATCAAGAAGTATGTAGCTGATTCAGAGCACACAGGTGTGGTCCTGATAAGGGAAATTTGAGGACTATTTCCAACAGGCAATTCTCGTCCACAGTTTAACGACATGGAATTGAACGCCTTTGTTTCAGTCCATGTGGCAGCGTTAGCAAGTTTGATAGGAGTAGGTCGGTGAAGCTGATGCTGTGGTGACGTTGATCAGTCGGTTGTTGGATTACATCATTGCTTGGGCTTGTTAAATAAGAAATACGACTTTCAGCTGTTTGCTGTTAGTCGTACCAAAGTTTGCGTGCTCTTAATAAAGAAAACCAGAGAGAAAGATGGCGGAGCCTCTCTTAAATAGGTCTAACCTCGGTCAAGATCAAACCAGAGAGAGATGGCGGAGCCTCTCTTAAATAAGTCTAACCTCGGTGCGGGTCAAACCAGAGAGAGAGAGATGGCTGCTGATCAAGGTATTTAAACACCTGAATTTCGCATACTTTAGACAAACCCTTTCTTCCGTCGAAGCAAGCTTGTTTGATGTAATGCCAGTGGTATTGCCACCTGCTGGTTTGGCATGGTACCTACACAAGGCATTCTAAGGAGATGAACAAAAGTTTCATGACAGTTTTATAGCCTCTTCATACCTCATGGTTGTTGGATCAGGTTCAAATTACACAGTGAGTGGAGTAATATACATGTAGAATAACATTTAAACAGAATAACAGTTAAACAAACTACTAAAATTGACTAATACAAACCGGATTGCAAAAAAGTACACTAAACAGGACTAAAAAGGACACTTTGGAAACAAATTGTGAATAAAAACTGAATGTAAATCACAGATCAAAAGTTTAAACTGAGTACATGTAACATTTTAAAGGAAAAATATGTTAATTCAAAATTTCAGTGTAAACAAATCCCAAAAAAGTTGGAGCAATAAGTAGCAATAAGTGGCTGGAAAAAGGAAATTGAGCATATAATGAGCAGTTGGAAGACCAATTAACACTAATTAGGTCAATTGACAACATGATTAGGTATAAAAAGAGCTTCTCAGAGTGTCAGTGTCTCTCAGAAGCCAAGATGGTAAGAGGATCACCAATTCCACAATTGTTGCGCAGAAAGATTGGTGTTACCCAGTGTAAAATAGCAAAGATCTTTAAGTTATCATCATCAAAAGACCCAGAGAACCTGGAACAATCACTGTGCGTAAGGGTCAAGGCCATAAAACTCTACTGGATGCTCGTGATCCCCGGGACCTTAAACATCACAGCACCTCAAACAGGAATGCCACTTTCAAGGAAGTAACAGAATGGGCTCAGGAATACTTACAGAAAGCATTGTCAGTGAACACAATCCACCTTGCCATCCGCCGTTGCCAGCTGAAACTCTACAGTGCAAAGAGGAAGCCATTTCTAATCAAGCTCCACAAGCTCAGACGTTTGCACTGGACCAAGGGTAATTTAAAATGGAGTGTGGCAAAATGGAAGACTGTTCTGTGGTCAGATGAGTCACAATTTGAAGTTCTTTATGGAACACTGGGACACCATGTCATCCAGACCAGAGAGGACAAGGATAACAGTTATCAACGCACCCTTCAGAAGCCTGCATCACTGATGGTATGGGGTTGCATGAGTGCTTGTGGCATGGGCATCTTGCATGTCTGGAAAGACACCATTAATGCAGAGAGCTATGTTCAGGTTCTAGAACAACATATGCTCCCATCTAGATGTCATCTCTTTAATTTTTCAACAAGATAATGCCAGACCACATTCTGCAGCAATCACAACATCATGGCTACGTAGGAGAATTTGTTTAGTGTTTCAACTTTTTTGGAATCCGGTTTGTATATTTAATCTAGTTTGTTCATATAAAATTACCAATAAACTCAGAAATGGTTAACTATTTTGTCCAGTATAAGCATAATGATGTAACGTGCAAGGGACAAAACAGGATGTCGAGGTGAGAATGTTGTCTTTTAGTTTGGTTTTTATTTTTAAAAATAACACGTAGCCAGGTCAAATTCGGTCGACTAACAAACACCACACATGGCACATACATCAATGACACAATGCAATGTCCAACATGAGATACACAAAGCCTAAGGGAGGAGTCAGGGCTCGACAACGTGACAAATGCAAATGTTAATAAAAAAATAGCAGGGCAAAAAGAAGAAAGCATGGTCAAATTCCAAAAGTAAGAAAAAGAAAATTCCAGGGTTACTTTAAACTGACTGGCTATTAATTAAGTTTGTTAAACAATTTGGAGTAAACATAATGTTAAGTTTGCTAAGTTAGGATCCAAATACAGACAGGATGTTTTATTCCAGGGAACAGGGTAGGAAGCAATACACACACGGGACAGAACGACAGATGACTTGGCTGGAGAGGAGGGCAGGGTCAGGCAAGGTCGGGACTCTACGGGCTGGACGGACTCAGGGTCTGAAGCGGGTAACTCAAGACAGCAGGCGAGAACGCTCAGTAAGCGACTGGGTCGGCAATACTTCACGGCGAGGCAGAGACAGGGAGGAGACTATAAGGACTGGGGACAGAAATCAACAACAGGTGGCCTAGTACTCCGGTGATTGGGACCGCCGAGGACAGGATCCACCACCAGATGGCGCCAAGGGGACTCCTGAGGGCGTGGTGCGAGTGCTAGACTTGACAGTACCCCTTCCTGAAGGGACGGCCCCTAGCGGACCCACAGGAGTAGTCTTGGGACGCCCCCTCCGTCTTGACGCCGGTCTCTCTGGAAAGGTGTTATGGAACTCTGTGATGAGAGAGGGGTCTAGTATGTCTGCAGCAGGTATCCAGGATCGCTCCTCGTGTCTGATTGGCCCGCGTAGGGTCTGATCTGGCCTTTTATATTTGAACAGAGCTACTATATCTAGAGTTGATCTGAAGGTATTTTCTTTAGACTGTCTAACTCCTCTGGATCTGATGGTGAATAGGCTAAAGTAGTTAGGTCTGGGAGGGTTTCAATAAACCGTGTTGCAGTTGATGAATTTATCAAGCGCTTTATACAATGCAGAGGAGACGACTGGGTATTCAGGTTAGGATGTAGCTCGAATGAGACCAGTTAGTGGTCGGAGATTGCTGTGGTTGGCGGGAGCATATTTGTTATCTACAGTCGTATGCGAAAGTTTGGACAGCCTTGTTAATTTTCCTGATTTACCTTTATAAATCATTGAATGTTTGGATAAAAACATTCAGTTAAATATATCATATAGGGGACAAACACAGTGATATTTGAGAAGTTAAATGAAGTTTATATAATTTTCAGAAAGTGTGCAATAATTGTCTAAACAAAAATAGGCAGGTGCATAAGTTTGGGCACTGTTGGCACATATCATTTATTTAAATGAAATCTTGAAGTGACCTTTTAAGTTTATTTGCTTCCTCTGTTTCTCTGGTTAAATTCACAGACAACAGATGACATTGTGTCTTCAGCGGAATGTTCTAGTGATGACGAGGACCTGGAGGAGTGTGATACAGGTCATCCAGGTGGGATGGTTGTATTAACTCATGCTTGCTTAGTTCTGGTCTCATTCACTTTACTTGATTTGCAAATGAGGGTATTTTCCTCAAAGCATCACATCCCATGACAGCACAGTGTAACTTCAAAGTGAAATACTACTAGAAGCAGTTTGCAAAACACACACAAACACACATAAGATTCCAGGTTTTACCTTTGTACTAAAGTAAAAAAGTTAAAATATGTTTGGTAGTAAAATAGCAGTATGGATAGATATCCAGAGAAAAGGAATGTCTTGGACAGAGGTGCTTCATCAGCTGTGAAAGCAAAGTGCTTCTTGTGAACAAAACCAGATCATGAACAAAGCAGCAGATGTTTAAATCATGGTGTGCATTCCATGGTGTTGTAAAGTTCCAAGTTCCACTAGAATTGACAGTTCTGTAAATCTGATGGTCTGAAGGTGTTCATCAAAAATGGTCAGTAAGCTTTCTCTTGGTTTGTCCAACATACAGCTGATTATGTCTCTTATGATTATGTAAGAGATACAAGTCATGAATGCATCAGAAGGAATAGTCAAGTCAAATTTATTTGTATGGAACTTTTTACAGCTGTTTTCATAAAACAACTTTACATATGTGAGACTCCAAGCCCCAGTGAGTAAGCCAAAGGTGACAGTGACGAGGAAAAACTCCCTACAGCATGAGGAAGAAATGTTGGCAACAAACAGTACAATAAGTATAAAAAAGTGAAGAATGTCCCAATACCAAATTATACCAGGAATTGGTGATAACTGACTATTTCAAGCTAGTGGTGGTTGTATTAATACACTTATTTTTAGCATATGTAGCAACTGTGGCTGATGCCTCACAAGGGGGGCACCAATATATGTTGTAGCAGATATACTGATTAATTATGAATTATGAAACAGGGCACCATCCTGATCGCTCAGGAACCAAGGATTTGATAACAGGAACAAGTGGAATATTATTGAATCAGTCTTATTACCGAAGGGTTAAGTTCTGAATCCGCATAGTGACCTAATACCATCGAAAAATGTATTTACCACTGTGATCAAATTAATGAATAAATGATAAAATTTATTGAATGATTAATGTCACAATTATAAGCATTACATGTGGGATGATTTGGCTCAGAAGAGTAGCTAATCCTAATAAGTAAGCTTGCTAGTATAAATCAAAGGAAAGCCATAAAACAATTGATTATTATATAACTATGAATGGACCATGTAGCTAAAGTAAACCTTCCCTAAACAGAATAGGACCTGTTGATGAATTCATCAAAGTGATGAATTCAGAAGGAATTCAGAAAGAGCACAGAAACCCCAGACAGGCTAATGAAGAGCGCTAGATATACCAAACATTATGGAGAGAGAGAATTCTACAGAAACAGACAATTCAAGGCTGGAACCCGAAGTAAGCAAGGGAAACCCGTCTGTGGGCAGTCAACTGTCTACATTTTCAAAGGCGGACTGGACTCGAGCGCGCTGTCACGGATCTTGGCCTTGCAGTTGGCGCTTACACGACCCTGAGAACCTGTCTCACGTTCACTGAACACTATTTAAGCAATTTGTAGGGGTGTGATCGTAGTAAACTTATTGGTCAGTTACACTGCTGACTATTGGAACTTACTTAATGAATACTCATTACCTCTGTCGCTAAAAGGGCTTTTCTTAAGAGAAAGAGAGAGGAAGTGTTGAAATCACAGAATTTCCCCAGGTCCAGTTAACAGATAACGACAAGTTGACTAGGCAGAAGACAGTAACACAGTTGACAAAGAAACCCTCTATTTCTGACTATATCAATACCTATCACTTAATTGGGTACTAGTTTGATTTTTTGTCATTCAAAATCCTGAGCCATCTTTCACTCATACATTTAGATGATAAATGGCACATAATGCATAAAAAGACATGAATCTGAAGTAACACTCTGAAATATATGGATATGCATATGTTTGAAATAACACAGCACACATTAAATACCTTGGTATTCCTAGATGTAAGACAACATATCACACATTAATATATGGTTATACCTAAATCTAAGCAAACAGGATTACGTCAGTGTTTGACAGTGAAAAGAGTTGGTTTCATCCACTATGTCAGTAGAATCCAGATCATCTTAATCTAACATGTCTAATTTACATTGATCAAAAGTAAGTAGCTACTGTAGGTAACACTACCCAATAGCAAGCTCAAAGTAATTAACTAGTACAGCTAACTAACTAAATAGCATAACCTATGAACATGGATGTTCATTTTATTTTTCCATTCAAATAAATGTCATTTAAATCTACAATATAAGACACATCTTTTTCATTCCCTTTGTCAGGTATTTTAAAATATTTTTTAAGATAGCTAACTTGCTCTTGTACAACAGTGAAGTGGAAACTACTCATTTGACAAGACATCGAGTCAATCTGTTAAAATCAGTTCTGAAATATCTTCCAATGCAGGATCAACCATATGGTTGGATGACTAAATGAGTTATGGTTCACCTCTCAGTTAGTGTGTGATTTTGACATTTTGATTCAAAACATACTACATGCAAACTTGTTCATTATAGTGCCAAATTATAGGGTTATAATTGGGTGTGAAATAAAACACCTGGTCTTTTTTGCCCTAATCAAAGTCACACACCTATATAGATATCAGAGAACAATTTAAAAATACTAAAATAATGTAGGTAAGTGTATATTATAGGTCAGTGCATGCGTTCTATCAACTGGTAAAACATGAGCAAAGGCATCATCTATGCCTTCCTTATGAGATCCAACGTTCTCTTATATGTGTAGTGGACAAAGATTGTCTAATCCCTTGCTCTGAGGGCCTACAGGCCACAATCACAGGAAGTGTCATAAAGTTGTGTTATTTTAGACTTATGCATGAACAGATATGAGTGTGTGCTATGTGGTTAAGGTTTGATAAATTGTGTAATGTGAAATGTACATAGCAAGCAAATCTTTTCCGGGATCCCGTTAAGTATGAATGTCAGCATGTGTGTTGCTTGTTCTTCACAATATCAGCAGAACTACTGAGGTTTCAGCTATATAGATCTATATTAATTTTGCCTGGAGTTGAATGTAGTCTGCTTTATGCAAAGGGCAAAAATATTAATCAGACATAAAAGTTTAGGACAGTGATTTCAACCTTTGGGTCCTGGCCTCCAGTGGGCCAAAGTGTCAATGCTAGTGGGCTGATGGTCAAACCTTTCTTTCTTTTTTCTGTTTTGAAAAACAAAATCCTTCCAATATACATATATATTTCAACAAATATAATTTCAGATTTCACAGATATTTTGCAAATCATTTGCAAAATTAGACATTCTACTAGGTTGAGCTTGTTGATTGCTATGGCATAGCATAGCCATATGATTGACAAAAATGCTGGTGGATTAGCTATCCAATTAACGTTAATTAGTGAGAAACTGAGTGAATAGTATAGTGTATAGTGTTTTGAGTTTTATCCATCATGGATATTTAAAAGCAGTACCTTTCACAATAAAAGATCCTTAGGCTGGACCATGTACAAGTAAAGCAGCCATTACAGAGAAAACCAAGCATAAACCAAGTAGTATTATTGTTTAGTATTATTTTGCTGTGTGATTATGCACTCAAAATAAGATACATTGATTGTTGTGCTGTATTTGTTTAGATTTTAAATGGTTGATTACATTTCCATGAGGCTGCAGAACATGTAGTTGTAGGTTTAATGGAGTGCAAGTTGGAAAAGGTTGAGAACATCTGGTCTAGGATTTTTGGAATTTTTTGTGACAATGTTTTGCATATTTGGGATTTATGTTTTCAGCAGGTTGTATTTGTATGTCCATTTACTAAACTCTCTTTATTGATCTACGCCAAGGTAAACATGGTTTTGTGACGGGCAGGAGGTGCGAACGAAAAGGAAGCGATCACGCCAAGTCTCAGAGAAAAAGAGGGGTTTAATGAATAACGTGCGCAAACCAAAACCCGTGCACTCGACCCAGATTAAGGATATAATAACCAGCAGTCAACTGGTACACAGACAAAGCATATATAGACAGACAAACTACCGTCAGGTGAGGGAGCTAATAAGCCCCACCCACCTGAGGGAAGAACACAACGCAACAACAACAGGACAACTGCCGCTGTGCCGGAGGCGACCGGTAGGGGGAGCCTCCCTCACCGTGACAGATCCCCCCACCAAGCCGCACTACGGCCCGATGTGCGGTTCACAGCGGCAGTACAAAAGACGCGAGACGAAGGGGCAGGAAGGCGGGGACAAAGCAGGGTGACACCTCCTGCAGTCCCGGAGCTGAAACACAAAAAACATATAACATACATTAGCTCCCGCCTCCCTGGGCGGGACCCTGGACCGACTGGGCCGTCAACAAGACAAAACCACGCCCCAGTCGGTCACAGAGCCCTCACGCCCCAAGGGCCCCCACAACAAAGTGTGCGTGTGTGCAGGTTACCTCCCCAGGGAGCGGTTGATCGCCTCCTGGACCTACCTCTCGGCTCGAGGCAAACCCCTGCACCCAGCAAGGCGTGACCCTGAGCCACCCCGAGCACGAGGGGGGATCTGTCTTCGGCAGGAGCTCTTCAGTCCGGAGCCCTCTAGTCCCCCACACATCTGGGAAGCCCCTTTTTCCCCCTTCAGGGAGGCCACTTACGACCAAGGCTCCGGTCACCCCACAACATAAGGGGGCTCCTGCCCACAGCAGGAGCTCTTCAGACCGGAGCCTTATAGTCCCCACACGTACGGGGGGCCCTTACCCTTCCAGAGGGGCTAGTTACGACCAGGGCTCCGGTCACCCCATAACATCAGGGGGCTCCTGCCTACTTGGGAGATCCCACAAGGTCCAGGGACGCCGCAGCCAACTGCCAGGAGGAACCTGCACACAACATCTACGCACACATACACACACAACACAACACAAACGCGACATGCCCTGACCCTCTCAACCCCTTTTCATGGAGAGGGGGGAGGGATCTCCATCCTAGCAGGTGGTGATCCCTGCAGCAGAGTACCGCATGCCTCCACTGCGTTCCCTACCAAACTCAGGGGCACCACCGGCTCCGGAGACGCCCTCCACCAGGTCAGGGCCTCCTTCTGAGCAGCGCCATCCGTACCACAGACCGTGGCACGGGACCCTCCATAGCCCCTCCCCCAAACGCCCCCTTTAGGGAAGGGGCATACGGGGATTACATACAACAATTCACAAGCACACTAGGACAAACACAAACACTAGGGGGCGTGTGTGCAGGCTACCTACCTACCATATAGTTGAACGCCTCCTGGACCTACCTCTCGGCTCGGGGCCAATGCCTGCACAGGGCCTGGAGTCACCCTGGGCAACCCTAACCGGCCGGGGAGACCGCCCCTCATGGGGAGGTACACAACAGGGTGGACTCCTCCACCCTGCCGGAGGTTCCGGGGGGAAGCACTCCTTCCCCACTGGCGACCGGTCACACCCCACGACCAACCTCCTAGCCACCCCGAGCACGAGGGGGGACCTCTGTCTTCAGCAGGAGCTCTTCAGGCCGGAGCCCTCTGGTCCCCACACATCCGGGGAGCCTTTCCCTCCAGGGAGGCTACTTGTGACCAGGGCCCGGTCACCCCATCACATAGGGGGGCTCCTGCCTACTTTGGAGGTCCCACAAGGTCCAGGGGCTCCACTGCCAACCTGCAGGAGGAACCTGCACACAACACATACACGCAGACAACACAAACGCGCACTTACCCTGTCCCCAGCGGGCATCCATCAGCAGCTGCGCAGTCTGTGCCACTCCTCATATAGAGGACGTAAGTGGTGGCACAGAACCCTCACGCGCATATACCCTTCTTACCGGGGGCCTCCTTCCCGAAGCTGCGCACTTCTGTGCCCCAATAGGTAGCACAGGACCCTCCATTGCTCCCCTCCCTCCCAAAACACCATTAACAAACAAAAAAAAGGGAGGGAGCACACGGGGAATTACATTTAACATAAACACGTAGACAAGACCCAGCACGCAAGACAAACGGCAGACGCCCCTTCCACTCACTAGCTCAAGCCCGCAGTCTCACACACACATCACACACATCGCACACATGCACATGCACAAACACAGACTGCGGGCGAGCACTTTTAGCGAGAAGGCGCCGCCCCCTTGGAGGAGAGCGCTACCAGGCTTTCGCTATTGTCACCGTCGTGCCACACAACGTGCTACACAAACACACAAACAAACAAGCACGTAGGCACGACGGGACAAGCGGTTTACAACCTAGCTCTCCTCCACACACATTCAAACAACAAAATTTCACACGGACAAACACTTACCACGAGACATGACCACAAACGAAGGAGAAAGTAAAGGAGACTGGCGGCTTCCGAAAGGTGGCTGGTTATTCTGTGACGGGCAGGAGGTGCGAACGAAAAGGAAGCGATCACGCCAAGTCTCAGAGAAAAAGAGGGGTTTAATGAATAACGTCGCAAAACCAAAAACCCGTGCACTCGACCCAGATTAAGGATATAATAACCAGCAGTCAACTGGTACACAGACAAAGCATATATAGACAGACAAACTACCGTCAGGTGAGGGAGCTAATAAGCCCCACCCACCTGAGGGAAGAACACAACGCAACAACAACAGGACAACTGCCGCTGTGCCGGAGGCGACCGGTAGGGGGAGCCTCCCTCACCGTGACAGGTTTTATATTCTATGGCACCATTATGCCAGCAAAAATTCCTTTGGTGCTATTTGTGTTTCTTGTAAAAGATGTAATCAGCTACACATTGGACAAACCAAGAGAAAGCTGACTGATCATTTTATTTTTACATATATATAAATTCGTCAAATTAATGAAATGTCAATTACCATAAAATGTGATATCCAATTTCAGGTTATTTTGATAATAATGGAAATTTCATATATAATGATATATTTGTTTGCATTGCCAGTCTTTGCTATGACATCAATTAAATTTGGAAATTTAATTAAGGGAAAATAACTCTTAAAATTTTTTAACTCGATGTAGTGAATGCTTTGATGTGACTTACTGCATTACTTTATTCATTAATTGGGTTCAACTATAGCCTCAGAAGCAGTTTGGTTCCATGGCTGATGAATGAGACCTCTGTCCCAAACATCATAACAGTGATTGATACTCACTGAAATCTTTATATATATGTGTGTATATATATATATATATATATATATATATATATATATATATATATATATAAAAAGTTACACGTTACAATGGGAATCTAACCAACATGGTTATGCATTTCTACTAATTTTGTTTCCTCAGTTAACACAGGACAATAAACCTTTTAAGTACAAAATTAGTATTAATCTCCATGTTGTATGTGCTGATGCTTCAAAATGTATCTCATACACAACCGTTTTCTTGCATTGTGCGTGCTTGTCTATTTGACAAAGGATACATTTTGAGATAATTAAATATAAAACTGCTTATGGCATAGAATGTGTAATATGTGCAATATGGTGCAGATTAACTACAATGGAAACGACTCATTTTTGTTTGTTTTCTTGTATTGTAGGGGTGTCTTATGTTAAAACATTCTAATAGAGAACAGATATTCTTGAATTTCTGTGTTCCTTATTTTCCACACACAGTTTATTTTCAAAGTTAAGAGAATGCTCTTTAATATTGTACACTCACTGGCCACTTTATAAGGTACACCTGTCCAACTGCTCATAAATGCAAATGTCGAATCAGCCAATCACATGGCAGCAACTCAATGCATTTAGGCATGTAGACATGGCCAAGGCGATCTGCTGCAATTCAAACCGAGCATCAGAGTGGGGAAGAAAGGGGATTTAAGTGACTTTGAACGTGGCATAGTTGTTGGTGCCAGACGGGCTGGTCTGAGTATTTGAGAAACTGCTGATCTACTGGGATTTTCATGCACAACCATCTCTAGGGTTTACAGAGAATGGTCCATAAAAGAGAAAATATCCAGTGAGTGTCAGTTCTGTTGGCACAAATGCCTTGTTGATGCTGGAGGTCAGAGGAGAATGGCCAGACTGGTTCAAGCTGATAGAACGGCAACAGTAACTTAACCAGTCATTGCAATCGAGGCATGCAGAACAGCATCTCTGAATGCACAGCACGTCAAACCATGAGGCGGATACGCTACAGCAGCAGAACAGCACACTGGGTGCCACTCCTGTCAGCTAAGAACAGAAAACAGGCTACAATTTGCACAGGTTCACCAAAATTGGTTAATAGAAGATTGGAAAAACGTTGCCTGGTCTTATGAGTCTCGATTTCTACTGCGACATTCGGATGGTAGGGCATCAACAACATGGAAGCATGGCTCCATCCTGCCTTGTATCAACGGTTCAGGCTGGTGGTGGTGGTGCAATGGTGTGGGGGATATTTTCCTGGCATACTTTGGGCCCATTAGTACCAATTGAGCATCGTGTCAATGCCACAGCCTGCCTGAGTATTGTTGCTGACCATGTCCATGCCTTTATGATCACGGTGTAGCTGATGGCTACTTCCAGCAGGATAACGTGCCATGTCAAAAAGCGCAAATCATCTCAGACTGGTTTCTTGAACACGTCAAGAGTTCACTGTAGTCGAATGACCTCCACAGTCACCAGATCTCAATCCAATAAAGCACCTTTGGGATGTGGTGGAACGGGAGATTCGCATCATGGATGTGCAGCTGACAAATCTGCAGCGACATCATGTCAATATAGACCAGACTCTCTGAGGAATGTTTCCAGTACCTTGTTGAATCTATGTCACAAAGGATTAAGGCAGTTTTGAAGTTAAAAGGAGGTCCAACCCGGTACTAGCAAGGTGTACCTAATAAAGTGGCTGGTGAGTGTATATCACAAGAGTAAGCACATGCAACAGTCAAGTGATAAAACAGTGTTTAAGAGATCTTGGAGTTTTAGAGATTTGTGGCTTTGGTGGCCTGATGTTGTTTTACATCTTGCTTTCAGTTCCGCATTCTGCCCATGATTCATTTTAATTGTGGATGCAGACATTGATTTATAAGAGCAATTTTGTCTGGTCTATGCAAATATGTAGTGAGATTAATTAATGCACGTTAAAATGTTGTCAGAGCACTAATTCAGCAATGTGTAATTCTGCTTGAAGTTTATTATAAAATATACATCAAATTTGAGAAATTACTACGATTTAATTTAGAGGAAGACTAGTTGGCAGTTGCTTATCCTTTTGTTGAAAACCTCAAGCTCTCTAAAATACATTGCACATTTAATATTTATTTGAATTAATCTTAATCTTTTTTATTTCTGCTAATTAAATATTTACTCCAAATATACTTAACAAACCACCAGTCATTTAGCATATGTTGACACAGAAATTCTTATCACTTTCTTTACCACTCCTACTTCAGTATTTCTGAACATTTTGCATGAACATTGGTTCAGCTTTCATTTTTTTTTTTGATCTTCCGTGAGTGGGAAAAATATATATAAATTTTCCTACAGTACAATTTGGATACTTTTATTTTTTCCATGTTTTCTTTTTTTGTCCTTATCTGTCCATTTTCCAGTACAGTATGTTTTGCTTCATCTTATACCGCATGAAATTTTGGTGGTTTGAAAAAAAGAGAGACAAATATCTCCTCTTCATTTTTATGTTGTATGCCTTAATGATGAAATGAAACATTCCCATACTCTATACAAAAGAAAATTAAAGGCAAAAAAATGTTCGTGCCATCATAATTTTTTGGCCTTGTGCAGTCCCATTCTATCCATCGGAAGATGTCTGTGAAAGAAAGTTTCAAGTCATTTCTTTCACCTCACATTCTCAACATACACATTCACAAAACACACAGACAAACACAGAGCCATGTTTTGTTACTCTCTCACCATGTCAGAATTTATGTCTGTCTGAATGCCGATGGCATAAAATAATTTTATTGCTACAAGGTATATCTGTTTTTCTATTCTATTGTTTTTCTTTAATATTAATAATTGTGGCATGCATTGTCAACTAACAACTGGGGACAACTATCTACTATTGCTTGGAACAAATTCGGACCATTTTACACGGTTCTTCATTCATAAGTGTCTTCTCTCTTATCTGCATGCTCATGTGTGTTTGAGACTATTGTTATGGTACAACCAAGCTTTTCTGTCTCATCTGTTGTGTATGTGCACATATGTTTGTCGGTTTTGCAGTTTTGTTCCTTGTATCATTCTGTATCAAGGGTCTCAGTGCCACCTGTCAAAGATCCTGGAGTTATTGCAATAAAACATGCAAAAGAAGTGATGTCATAGGACTGGACAGGTTTTTAACTTGTTCATTGGGTGCCAAAAATGCCCATTTTAACAAGCACAATCAACCATTTTGTGCTCAGATGCATCCTTTCCGTAACTCCATAACTAATATAGTCCTGTGAGCAACATAATTGTTTTATTTTTTTGTTATCATAGAAGTCGCAATAAACAAATAGAACCTAAAAATAAAACATCTAAATCCAAAACTGTTAGCTCTTACCAACCGAAAATATTATTTATTTATTATAAATTGATATTACATGCCTCACCTACAGATGTTTGCATTTTTTTCTGATGAACTGAGTGTCCTAACTGTCTCCTCTGGGCAGGCAAATGCTCAAATGTGTTCTTTGACATCACTTTACATCTTCCATGATGGATGGCATCGAAACCTTTTTTCTTTAAGTGTGTTTCTCTGTTGAATTTACCTTTGACCTTAACAAAATTCCACAAGAAGGCTTCTGTAGCAGGTCTACCAATCGTATTAAGGCATGTAACAGTAAAACTTTGATCACAGCTGATGAAAATGTTTCAGCTGCAATTTACACTAATAAGTAGGTATGAACATAGTGACACTGATGTACATGCTAAAACTTGAAAGGAATATGTTGCTTATTGAAGTGGTATGACAGAAATGTTCCATCTACCAATATAAACTATATTAATTAGTTGCTACAAAATGATAGATAAGTAATGGCAGCATTATCCTGTTTGTAATAAAATGAAATAATTGCAGAAAGTTGTACTTGAATATACTGTCAGGGCAGGCTCCAGAGCCGCCCCACCTGTCGCCACAGGAGGAGGCTCGCGATTCAGTACTCGCATGAGAACTCTCAATCAGCAATGATGACCTGCAACTGTCTCTCTCCCTATTTTAGGAGGACGGCTGCAGAGTCTCATTGCTGAGTTGTTTGTTGCCCATGCTGCGCACATTCAGTCAGGCTCTCGTTGGTGCCATTTTACTACGTTTAGTTCGCTTACCTTTCACGTTTCTCTCCCTTTGTTTTTGAGTACGTACTCCTGCGCCATTCTGGCCATTCTCAAGTTTTCCAGTTCTGTTTCCAGATCTAGTTTTGTTAGTTAATTTGGGAAGGGTTTTTCATTTACTCACCCTTGTGGGTCGAAAGTCAGTTACTTCCCCTGGTGTCTTCTGTTCGTTCGCTGTCCGCGATCTTTTGTTTCTCTCCTTTTATTTTTTCCATCGTGCTCCCTTTTCACGGAGGTACTTTGGTATTTGGCGGAGGTTTTAGTTTACTATTATTTTGTGATTTGGCATTTGGGTTTCCCTGGTCAATAAATACACGCGACATATTCGCGTTCGCATATTGTCGCGTAACATATACATTTACATTTCGGGAATTATCCATGGCAACTTATAAAGTGTTTTGCCATTTGTTCACAGAATACATCCTAGGTAGTACTGTAGATAGTCAAGCCATACTTGAGATTCGGAGTGCTCAATACAGATCAGGTTTTGACCATAGTCATCATGTAGGGAGGGGCTGGTCCTGTAGGCAAGCATCAAGGTTTTAAATCTGATGTGTGCAGCTACTGGAAGCCAGTGAAGAGAACACAGAAGTTGACTGATTTGTGAACTACATTGCTGCTACACTCTGGATTGGTTGGAGAGGTCTGTAGCGCGTAGAGGAGTACCAGCCAGTAGCAAGTTGTAGTACTCTATTCCTTTTGAAAGAAAGGGTCATATTCTCCTTATGTTGCAGAGGAGAAATATGCATGATCTGGTCAGGGTTGAAATGTGTTGAGAATGACAGTTGTTTGTCCAAAGTTACACCCATGCTTCAAGCAGATACTGATGATGATAACAGGGTGTTCTCAAAAGAAATGGTGAGGTCCTTGTGCAGGTTTGGTGTTACCGGAATGTACAGAAACTTGGTTTTACTAGGGTTGAGCTTCAGGTGGTGATCTGTCATCAATGAAGCAATATCCGCCAATAATGCTGTCTCGGAAATACTAACATATAACACCGGTATTAGAACATCTTCACTGGCTCCCTAAAAACCTGCGAATCCAATACAAAATCCTAGTGCTCACCTTTAAATCACTCTCCAGCTTGGCACCCTTATATCTGGCCAATCTCCTACACTGTTATCAATCAAAATGTATTTATATAGCGTTTTCTACAACAGTTGTTGTCACAAAGCAGCTTTACAATGTCTGAGTCCAAGCCCCCAGTGAGCAAGCCAAGGGCGACAGTGGCAAGGAAAACTCCCTAAGAGCCTGAGGAAGAAATCTTGAGAGGAACCAAGACTCAGGGGGGGAACCCATCCTCCTCTGGCCGACGCCGGTCACCATGACAACAGTAATTAAAGAGATATGTAAACAAAGAAGTGATGGGAATGATGAATAGTTGTCATCCTTGTGTGTATTTATATACGTGTTCTCTATGTAATTTTTACTCTAAATTTTACTCTAGAGTCCTAGACGTCTAGGCTGCGGTCATCAGATACTGGTCTCTTGGTTGTTCCCAGATTTACGTTAAACACTATGGGTGGTTGGTCTCTGAGTGGCTGCCGCAACACTCTGAAAGTCTCTTCCCCCCTCTCTCTGTCTCTCATCATCTCTCAACTTATAAAAGGTTCAACTAAAAACTCACTTGTTCACTCAACATTTCTACCCAAATTCTCTAATTTAGGTCCATTTTTGATTTGTTGGGGGTTTTTGTTGTTTCCAGTGCAGCTGATAGTTCCAGGCGCATCAATGTGCAGCACTGGATGACGATACCTGTGGGCTTAAGTGCTACAGCGGTAAATGACTAACAGGTGCTAGTACTGTGGTGATTGTGAGCGAGGGAGTGGTGTGTTGCTAAGGGGCGTGTGAGTAGCGTTGCCACGGGTACATGTCTGTTCACGCGCTCTCTGGAGGCCTCCCCTCCGTGCCACCGTGACAAAGTTAGGTGTCAGGGGTGCGGTTGGCACCCAGGACCACCAGAGGGCGCCATCAACGATAACCTCCCAGGACCGCCAGAGAGCACCATCGCCCGAGTACTGACTCCAGCTGAACATTGTTGAGCCAATTAGGCTCCTAGATTTAAGGACTGCTGTCCCAAGTCTCAGTGCGAAGTATTGCCTCGTTTCTCGTGTCATTACCAAGCCTTGTACTAGTTACCTTCGGATTGCCTCTTTATAACTCTGTATTGTGACCTTCTGCCTGCCCTACGACTACTTCTCTCTCGCCTAGCCCTCACGCCCTAAAATTTCAGGGAAATATGAAATGTTTTTTTTTAATGGAATAGGTGAAATGATGATATTGGTTTAAAGAACAAATGCAAATTTTATTGGTTAATATTTATCAACAATTTAACATAATACCTACAATGCATAAGGTCGAAAAAGGTTCAGAGAGTTAATCAAGTTATTAACTGAATCAGAGGAAGTTAAACTAACCATGAAACTCCACAGACCGTTTAAACCAATGTTAACCAACCCAAAAGCTACGATTATTAAAGTAAATTAAAATGGAGGAAATGCCTTATGGATGAAACTATTAACTGGAAGATAGTGGCGAGTCCTACATCTTTGCTAAAACTTGTGTTACAACCCACCCCAAAGGTGGCAAGTGCCTTTAAACTGGTGTGTCTAGACAGGTTTTTATCCTACGTGGATGTAATATGTAAAATGGGCCCATCTAAACTTATAGGAACAAAAAGGGACAAAGACAAAATAAAGACCAAGTTAAATATGAGCTGGAACTAAAGTGTCTAAATCTGATCTGTAGTTCCAAAGGACAGAGAGCTAAAACTCGCACACCTGCTTGTAGTTTAACCTTAATGCACCATGCCAGTACTCATACTCTCACACACTCTCTCTCTCCCTGCCCATCAGTCTTCCCCTCCTCTCTGTCTGCATGCTGCTCAGTTTTAAAATCAGCCATGCCCCTTTTGGGCTAGTCCACACACAGCAATTGGCTGCCACATGACGAGGAGAACAGGCAATCAGCAGCAAGAGATCAAACTACGTGGGGGAAAAAAGGGGAAGCACTCTTGCTAGCCCGATGCGTGTAACATGTCGTGGCAAAAAAACAGACATTCTGTCAGGCCAGTGAAGAATCAACACTTGGACACAGGAAAGTGAAAAAGAGAAAATAAAAATACTTTATTTCAACCACACAGGGTATACAACAAAGGAGTTGCCTCAAAAACAACTGGCTTGCTCCACTTTGTATTCCCTTTTATCCTTATCAGGACCAATCATATCACGTTGTTTTTAGTCCACACCTTTTCTGAGAATTCACCATTGGGTTTACCATTATGTTTAAGTCTGATGCAATCTTTTTAGAAAATATAGGACCGCCCAAAGGCCTTTTTGGCTCCTTAGGGTCCATTCTTTAAGCTTCACTGGTTAGCGGTTTTCCTCCTTCACACACTGGCATATGTATATGTATGTATACTGTATATATTACGCCCATCCCCGTATACACTAGCATATGGGCTGGCCACTCTTTTCCTAGAAAAACCCAAGATTTATGACCATTACATCATACACTGCTACTACTGTCCCGGTCATTGGAAGTCTGAGGAAAATGCACATGCGCCACATGTGTCTGGGCCTTAATATAGCTAGACTAAGGTGTTTTAGATAAAAGCACTCACAGTGACTCAGCTGTTTGTTGAAGGTGAGCAACTATGTATGAGCGGATCTGTTCCGAAACCGCTGTATACTTGGTTCAGTAATAAAGGCCTTTGTGGACTTCAACAAGTGTGCTCACTCGCCAGTGTTTTCTGCACTACTGTATAATTTGTATTAATTCCTTCCGAAGACAGAACTAATCCTAACTCTGCAAACGAACACAGGAGGCAAGATTACCGTGACACGGGTTAGAGCGAATTCCGTGAGTTTAAAACGAACTCACGGGCTAAACAGATGTTAGGCGTTACTTAATACACTTTTCTTACTAGGTTATGAAGTTTTAGTATTTTCTTCATTAGAATAATTTGATAGTTTGGTGTCTTTGGAATGGTCTTTAAGAGCTGCTTCCTCTAAATGGGGTTAGAATCCAGTACCTGTCCCAGAATATAGAGTTATAAGAATCATGGTCAATTTTGGCATTCCTGGATATAGGTCTGTTCACAAATTCCAAAGGCGATGCTTTGTGGTTTGGACTGAGCAAGAAATTGGAAAAAAGAGGACATTAAACTGAGCCTTGGGGGACTCAGAATTTACATGAATTGGATGTAGATCCTCTCTGTTCCCTGATGAGACCAGTCTTCCAGATATGACTGGAAGTTTTTCAAAACAGAGCCCGTCACGCTGAGGCTAGAAAGAATATGGGTGGTAGATGTTGTGGTTCACCATGTCAAAGGCTGCAGAAGGATCCAGAAGAATGAAAACTGATGATAGCTTGTTAGCCTTGGTAGCACGAAGCTTCTCAATCACTGCTTTGTGGGCCGTTTTTGCTGAGTGTGCCCATTTGAAACCAGACTGGGATTATGAAGTTGGTCCTGGTTGAGGAAAAACTGATCAAACTGAATAACTGATCAAAGATTGCATGTTCCAAAGTTTTTGATAGAAAAGAAAGAAGTGATTCCGTAGTCTGTAGTTGCTCATTTCAGAGCTGCCCAGTGTTGCCTTCTTCGACAGTACATGTACAGGTAGGTGCATGTCCCGTATCTAAGGACTTGTTGTTAAAGGATGAAATAAATGAAAGGAGATCTGGAAAGAATTGGATTCAGCAGGCAGGTAGGATTGCTGGAAGTCCGGAGTTGATGGATGGGTCTGAGGAGAGAGGGGAGAAAGATGCCAGGGAGCTGGGTGTTGGGTTAGAAATACTGGTAGGAAGAGTGGGAACAGAGGAAAAGAACTGATGGCTGCAATCTTCACAACGAAGATTCCATTAAGGTGGCTTTTTTTCTGCCACCTCTCTCATAGTTCTCTCCTATGGCAGCACAGCACGTCCGTTAGCCATGGGGTGGACAGATCCCTTAGTCCTGGGTGGGGGGGAAGAGGGCACAGAAGACTGATTGATGAAGGGAGCATAGAGAGGAAAGTATTGGTAACTGTGCCCAGGGAGAGAAAAAAACAGTCCTGGTCAGGAAGGGAAGACAAGATAGTAGAAGCAAGGGTTGAGGGAGTAAACACTAGCCCATGTAAAGACCAGGTCCCATGTAAAGAAAAAAAGGTTGATGTTGAGGTCAAATGACGACAACAGTGGAAGAATGCAGGAAGAAAGTAGCTTGTCAGATGGAAAGTTAAAGTCACCGAGGAGAATTTGTGGGTTTCCTTTAGTAGAGAAATGACTGACGAGGCTGTCAAACTCATCAGTGGAGTTCTCTAGGGAACATGGAGGGTGATATATTACAATGATGTGAAATTTAGTGAGATAGAATACTGTGACACTTAAAAGAAGAGTCTTAAAGATTTTAAAGATTTTATTCAGGACTTCGCTACCCTACTCACACATTTGGTCACTCTCACCTGCTATTACAGTTATGGGTGAATTCAATATTCACATGGACAGCACTAACAATCCCCTCACTAAAGCCTTCATATCTTGTATGGAGAGCTTTGGACTGCATCAGTTTATTGATGTTTCCACTCACTCTAAAGGTCACATTTTAGACCTCGTCTGTTGCACGGGTGTTGCTCCTTTTAACTGTTCAGTTGAAGAACTAACTATATCTGTCAGGAGGAACACATGATCCTATCTCTCCTCCCACTAGTCACCTGTCCCTGATCGCCACTCCCTTCTAGTCTCATATATACACCCTCTTTGCCACTTCCTGGTTGCGAAGTATTGCCGACTCATGTTGCATACTGAGCGTTTCATCTGCCTGTGTGATCTCCCGTGTTCTGGCCTCTGCTTCTGTCCTAGACCTCATCTCCTGTTTAGCCCTCCTGTACCTCCCGGATTCTGCCCTCCCGTTATGACCCTCGACCGACTTGACTTACCCGCTCATCTCTCCGGATAACTAGCAGTTTCTGTTGTCGTCTGATTCTGCTGTATATTGTCTGTGTAAATAAAGACGGAGCGCTTCCACATTTGGATCCCTCTCAGCATGGTCTATTCGTAACAGAAATACTTCGCCATTCCATGGATCCATTGGAAGTCCTTGCACGCCTCGGGCATCAGGAAGCGGCATTGCAACGCTGAACGAAATAGTCCAGCAACTCACCAAGGCGGCTCATGTACGTGAGTCCACCATCGCTACACTCAACGAGTCCCTCAGGCAAGTTACTAAAGCCACACAAAGTCAGGAGGCAGCCGCGACAGCTGCAGCCGCAATATCCGCTGCCGGTTCCCCTGCCCTTAGTGTTCCTGTTCCGATCCGGAACGCTACGACGGGTTTTCGGGACGGGAGCATTGCCGGAACTTCCTTATGTATTTCACCTATAATCCGGCCCGGTTCCAGTCTGATCCGCAGAAGGTCGACTTTATTCTCTCGCGTCTCACGGTAGAGGTGGGTGCGTGGGGCACGGCTCTGTGGGACAGTCGGGACCCAGCCCTCCAGTCTGAGAGTCAGTTCACCGCACTGTTTCGGGCAGTCTTTGACCACCCAGCGGCTGGCCGAGATGTGGGGAACCAACTCTGCGAGATCCAGCAAGGGCGGCGTAGTGCAGCGGATTATGCCAGAGAATTCCGCACGCTTGCGGCAGAGAGTGGTTGGAGCAACTCTATCACTGTCAGAATTTATTACTAGTAACTCACCGTCCTAATTCTGGGAGAAGTTCCACCAATACAGCCCCTACGCGACTTCCTTGTCCTTCTCCAGAGAATGTGCGCGATACACCAGAGCCTATGCAGTTGGGCAGAGCGCCACTGACTCCTCAGGAAAGAGCCAGACGACTCCGAGGTGGATTATGCTTGTATTGTGGTGTGGAGGGACACTTCCATGATAGTTGTCCTGTGCAACGGCCACGCTCTGGAGGAGAGGCATACTCACTAGACCGCGTAAGGCAACCATTATTATCTATTGGAGGAAGAAACCAGTTTAACCTGCCTATTAAAATCGAGTGCGCGGGGATTGACACCAACCTGTCAGCTTTAGTGGATTCAGGGGCAGCGGGTGGTTTTTTAGATCGGTAGCCAGACACCTTCAGATTCATACCATCCCCTTAAATTCGCCTCTAAGAGTCAATTCACTCAATGGTCAACCCATAGGTGAGGGCGTAGTCACGCTAGTTACACTAACCCCATCTCCATTAGAATCGGGTTGTTCCACAACGAGACAAGGTCCTTTTTCCTCATATCCACCCCTCGTGACCCCGTTATACTCGGCTTTCCTTGGTTGTCCACTCACGACCCTGAGATCTCCTGGAAGAATAGAGAGCTTACGAGATGGGGAGCCCACTGCCAAAGACATTGCATGCATCTACCTCTGAGGTCCTCCTCTATCGAGCGTCCTGACATGCCCCTCGCGAATTTCGTTCCTGTATATTACCTGGATTTCTCTGATGTGTTCAACAAGGACAGTGCATGTCATCTGCCGCTTCACAGACCATGGGAGTGCGCAATAGACCTCCTACCCGGAGCTCCCCGTCCTAAAAGGACGAAGCCTTATCCTCTGTCACGGCCGGAAGACGCTGCTATGGAGTCCTACGTCGAGGAGACGTTGCAGAGGGGTTTAATTTGCCCCTCCACATCACCGGTTGGCTTCTTCTTTGTGGAGAAGAAAGGGGGGGGGGGATTACGCCCCTGTATAGATTACCGCACGCTAAATGCAGTTACAACCAAGTACGCTTACCCTCTTCCCTTCGTCTCCGCCTCACAGGAGCGCCTAATGGGTGCAAACATCTTTACTAAGCTGGATTTGAGGAGTGCGTACAACTTTGTTCGTATTAGAGAGGGCGAGTGGAAGACTGCATTCGTCACAGCAAGGGGACATTATGAGTACCTCGTGATGCCTTACGGATTAGCGAATAGTCCCGCAGTGTTCCAGGCATTCATGGATGAAATCTTTAGAGACATGATAGATAAGTTCATATTCGTTTATAGTGACAACATTCTAATTTATTCTCCCTCAGTCACAGAACATATCCAGCATGTTTCAGCAGTCTTGCAATGGTTATGGAAACATAGCCTCTATGTGAAAGCGGACAAATGCGAATTCCACTGTAAGACTGTGACATTTCTGGGCTGCACACTCTCCCCTGGGCAGATTTCCATGGACACTGATAAAGTGGAGGCAGTGACTAACTGGCCTACTCCTCGTTCCACGAAGGACTTGCAACATTTCCTGGGTTTCGCAAACTTCTGTCGGTGATTCATTAGAGGTTTCGGTGAGTTAGCGGCACCTCTTACCAATCTTCTCAGGGGGAACCAGAAGCGGAGTTTCGTGTGGACGGCAGTGGAGGAACGAGCCTTCTTTTTACTCAAGACAACCTTCACGTCCGCCCCTGTGTTACATCTGCCAGACCCGCAACTCCCCTTCGTAGTGGAGGTGGATGCCTTGGAGGTCGGAGTGGGCGCAGTCCTCTCCCAACATCAGGGCACTCCGCCGAAACTTTTCCCCTGTGCGTACTTCTCGAAGAAACTGCAACCAGCTGAGAGGATTTCTGATGTGGGAAACAGGGAAACGTCTTAACCCATGACAAGCTAGGTGGGCCCAGTACTTCTCCAGATTTCGGATCATGGTGTCTTACAGGCCAGGCTCTGAGAACACTAAGGCGGACGCTCTTTCCCATATTTATGAGAAGGACTCGGGAGAGAGAGCACCAGAACATGTCCTGAGTGAGTCGTGTTTCCTCGCGTATATTAGATGAAAGGTTCAGGATGAATTGGAAGAGGCTCTCCGTGCCGATCCGGGACCAAAGGACTGCCCCGAGGGGAAGCAGTACGTGCCAGTGTCGCTCAGAGGGTAGATCCTACAACTCGCACATGACACTGCAGGCACTGGTCATCAGGGTATTACACGTACTAGGCACCTCGTCTCTCTACGGTACTGGTGGCCCTCCTGGGAGGATGATATTCGTGATTACGTGCTTGCATGTACTACATGTGCCCACTCCTCGTATTCTCCCTGCCGGTAAATTCCTCCCGTTACCTATCCCTCATCTACCATGGACCCACCTCGCGCCAAAAAGGCAAAGCTCTCAATTTACTGATCAATCTACGTTCCGACTCTTACCGATGGTCATGAGCTTTGGGTAGTGACCGAAAGAATGAGATCGCGAATACAAGCGGCTGAAATGAGTTTTCTCCGCAGGGTTTCTGGGCTCTCCCTTAGAGATAAGGTACGGAGCACAGTCATCCGGGAGGGGCTCGGGGAGGAGGCCCCGGGGAAGACCCAGGACACGCTGGAGAGATTATATCTCTCGGCTGTCCTGGGAACGCCTTGGTATCCCCCCAGAAGAGCTGGAAGAGGTGGCTGGGGAGAGGTCAACCTGGGCATCTTTGCTTAGGTTACTGCCCCCGCGACCCGAACCCAGATAAGCGGAAGAAGATGGATGGATGGATGGATGGTATGCAGATTGTTTTTACAAACATTTGTGAAAGAATGGATCGCTCTCAGGAGCTCAGTGAATTCCAGCGCGGAACTGTGATAGGATGCCACCTGTGCAACAAATCCAGTCGTGAAATTTTCGCGCTCCTAAATATTCCACAGTCAACTGTCAGCTGTATTATAAGAAAATGGAAGTGTTTGGGAATGACAGCAATTCAGCCACGAAGTGGTAGGCCACGTAAACTGATGGAGCAGGGTCAGCGGAGAGGTGCAAAGAGGTCGCCAACTTTCTGCAGAGTCAATCACTACAGACATCAAAACTTCATGTGGCCTTCAGATTAGCTCAAGAACAGTGCACAGAGAGCGTCATGGAATGGGTTTCCATGGTCGAGCAGCTGCATCCAAAAGCGTCTGATGCAGTGTGTTGCAAAGGATTCTGCCACTGGACTCTTGAGCAGTGTAGGCGAGTTCTCAGGAGTGACGAATCATGCTTCTCCATCTGGCAATCTGATGGACGAGTCTGGGTTTGGCGGTTGCCAGGAGAACAGTACTTGTCTGATGGCATTTTGCCAGTTTGGTGCAGGGGGATTACGGTGTGGGGTTGTTTTTCAGGAGCTAGGCTTGGTCCCTTAGTTCCAGTTCCAGGAACTCTGAATGCTTCAGCATGGAGCTGGCTTCATAAAGGTGACCAGCTCCATGCATAAAGACATGGATGGCAGAGTCTGGTGTGGATGAACTTGACTGGCCTGCACAGACTCCTGACCTCAACCTGATAGAACACCTTTGGGATGAATTAGAGTGGAGACTGAGAGCCAGGCCTTCTCATCCAACATCAGTATGTGACCTCACAAATGCGCTTGTGGAAGAATGGTCAAAAATCCCCATAAACACACTCCTAAACCTTGTGGACAGCCTTCCCAGAAGATTTGAAGCTGTTCTAGCTGCAAATGGTGGACCAAAGTCATATTGAACCCTATGGATTAGGAATGGGATGTCACTTAAACTTATATGTGAGCCAAGGAAGGTGAGCGAATACTTTTGGCAATATAGTGTATCAAGACCAAAGTCAGCACAGCCGTCTACCAATACCTGGTTTATTAGCCACAGTATCACTATGCTTGATTGGCCAGCAAACTCGCCTGACCTAGAGAATCTATGGGGTATTGTCAAGAGGAAGATGAGACACCATACCCAACAATGCAGATGATCTGAAGGCTGCTATCAAAGCAACCTGGGCTTCCATAATACCTCAGCAGGGCTGATTGAGTCCATTCCACGCTGCACTGATTAAGTAATGTGCAAAAGGAGCCCGAACAAGTATTGAGTGCATTTACTGTCCATACTTTTCAGTAGTGTCACGGTGACGCTCCTGGACCCCTCCCTTTGGGCGTGTGTTTGCGTTGTCTGCGTCTAGGTCTGACCATACATGTACTTCCGTGGGGGTGGGTAGATGTGAGTATGTTCATCTGTCTCACCTGTGGCTCGTCTCGTTTTCACTCGGGGTTCGTGTAGTTTGTCTAATTAATGGGCGTTTACGCAGCGTCCCGTGCTCGTCTTTGTTTGGAGTCTCATGTTGTTCTGTGTGCGCTACATAAGTAGCTTCTTTTCTGTAATAAACGTTTATATGTTTGAAGGATTCCGCTGTGTCCTGTTCAAAACCTCGCACGTTACAAGTAGGCCATTTTCAGTTGGTCTTATATAATATTCTATTTATTAATGATTCTGGGTTTTCATTGTCTGTAAGCCATAATAATCAACATTAACATAAATAAACACTTGAAATAGATCACTATGTTTGCCATGAATCTATATAATATATGTGTTTCACTTTTTGTACTGAATTACTGAAATAAATTAACTTTTTGATGATATTCTTTATTGAGATGCACCTGTACGTCTAATTTAGAATTTCGCCATTTACATTCCAGGATTCACTTGGCTCCTTTGAGACTACACATGTGGTCATTGTACAAAGCAGCCATTCTTTTCTCACTTATTCTCCATAACCCTAACCCTAGATCACAATGGCACAAACTTGTCTAAGGCTATACGGAGAGAATTCTGGACATGCTTGGTAATGCGCTCTAGCCCTTCCAGAGCTACAGGTGCATTATTGTTCGTCAGATCCGGTAAAGTATTAATGAATGCAGCTATTGTTGCAGATGTAATCGTTTGTTTTCATAATGAGGTGGCCAATGAATACCATTGTTCAATTGCAACTCGTATGTTATGAGGCAGTGGTCAGAACTGGCCTCACTTTGAGGAAGTACTACTAAACTGGCTATGTAAATACCAAACGATAAGACCAAGTCCAAAGACCAAGTAATAAAACCAACTGCTACAAAATCTCTGAGTAGGAACCCAGAGGGCAGTAAAGAGTAATTAACATAAATGACAGTGGTGCTTTATTAGTAGTGTGATTTTTGACAGATGCTTATGTCTGAGTCATATACTGGAACGTTGTGACACCACCTCCGCGACCATTTGGTATTATGGACATAGCTATAGCCAGAGGGAGACACTTTATTTAGGGCCATATAGTCTGTAGTCATCTGGCTGGTTTCAGTTAAGCAAAGCATGCATAGCTTAAGGTCGGTAAACCATTTCAAGCATTGTGTGGCATGTAAACTAAAGGATGATTACTGGTGAAACAGAAATCTTAAGAAATACTTTGATTCATGATGAAACTGTCACATCATGTAAGCATTGCTACCAGTTGTCCTCTGGTAATGCTTTGGCCATGCCAGGCTAGGTTATTAGGGATAACATTTGATGTAGTGTTTTGGGGAAAAAATAGGAGGAAGACACAGACATAAAGCAAGCTAAATGCATTGTTCTATACATGGTTTCAGAATACGCCACATAATTATGAACATTTAAAAAAAACTTAGGGGGTAATGTTGAGCTTTTTGTTATGCTTATATAACCTTATGCAAAGGTTATATATACTCATTGCCATAAGAGGTTTTATAATTATTATTAAAAAGTTATGCATACTAAAATGTCATAAAATGTGCTTTAGCTGAATTGATTTATTCACATAAGTAAAACACCTTTTGCCATCTTGTGGAATTTTTAATAAGCTATGTACTTGTCCCTGTAGCAAAAGGCTGATGGTTGTCCAGTTTTTCATGTCATGTATTACTATTTACATATATCATCAGTGAAAACATGAATGATTCAGGAGCATCTGTAGGTTTCTTGTTTTAAATTTAAACAGTAGGACTTTTTCAATACTATAAACATTAATGTCTTAAATTACCAACAGCCTGTTGCTCAGTTTTTCTATGACCCACATTCCAGTCTTCTTGACCCCAGCTTGCAGCGCTGTTATTCTACTTTCCCTAAGTGCAACTTTCTTAAGAGCATTAAATAACCTTTCTATGTCTTAAATAATAAAAAATAGTATAGTATAGATATTTTAAAATATAAAATATATGTTTCGTTGCTTTCTTGCTTTGAAGTTGTACCAAATAAAATGTGTAATGAGATATTAACTCTGTGCTGGTAACCTACAATACCATTGTTTTTTTATGTTATCAGTGTAGTTCTGATTTTCTAATTATGGAGGGTGCTTAATGGGAAAAATTATTTTCGCAATCCCATTCCAAACCAAATTATGTTAGATACCAAGTAAGTTGTTGTGATTACATTTGTCTTCTTTAGTTTTACATTTTGTCTTGTTAAATTGTATCCAAATTCTTATTTGATTGGTTATTATTTCAATAAGGAAAATTAAGGAAAGCTAAAGTAATTCCTCATCACTGCCTTATGAAAGTCAGTGTACTATTTCAAGGTTTCCCTGTTTGACCCAAATATTTCCTTATGTTATCTGCATGGAAAATAAGTTGCAGCTTAGGGTCAGTAAGACCATCAGTTTTAAGAGTGCTACCTTTTTCTTGTATGGGCATGTATGTGCTCACTGTTTATATTCCCGTCCCTTCCTTACAGCCAAAAGCTCTAATGCCGCCCGACCACTTCGTACCACCTTTACACGGACATGGCAACTGATTTACACATTCACTTCCATCTATATAATTTCTAATCTACTATGTTCATAGGTCCCTGCCTTTCTCATGTCCTCCCTTTTTTCTCATTCAGTACTGCTGTAATATGTACAGTGGACCCTTAATTCAAATCTAATGTACAAATTTACAAGTTAAGCAAAATGCAAAAAGTCTCATTCAAAACCTATTTCTAGATACTACACATTAATGCAAATTGGTATATTTAGGTCATTCAAATTGCACAGTGTTGTACAGTTTTTATTTATTTATTCTTCAGAAAATTACATTTATCAAAAGAAAGAAATTACTTTTCATGTCAACATGTGATGTGTTATTTGTTGCCTCCCTGTATCATCATATTTATTTAGTTTATAATAAAATAATATTTATAAAAGTTAAATCCTTACAGACTAACCATGTCTATACAAAAGAATTCTTACAGAGTTTTCTTTTGTAATTTTTTTTTCTTCCTGCCAAAATCATGCGGGCAATTAATTGATGTAAGTTACAAAAATATTACAATGTTACCAAAATATTGGTTTGATTAATTAAAAAAGATTTATGTTTTTTTCTAAATTCCTTATACTGTACCTGTCCCTTTGATTTGCGATTGTATTGCTCTAACGGTTTGAGTTTTTGAAATGCATTTTTTCCTCTTTCCTTTCGGTTTGCTGGTAAAGACTTGTATTGTCTTATAGTGCCCTTTGTTGTAAGTCTGAAGTGTAATCAGCAAGCTCTACTAGTGAGAGAGTTGAGCAGCTTCAACCAACATCTAGATGTTTTATTACTCTACATACTAAAATGTGAAAAATAGCATTTTAATTATTTTAAAATAATAATGTTATGCAGTAAACTGATCATTTGGTTTCTACTGTGGTGATAATTGATTTAATAGTCACAGTTTATTTTTTTAACTATTACACACAAAAAAGAATAAGCAAGACCTCTCTTGCAGAAAAAAAGCCTGGTTTTGGTTTAAATTGCAGTGTTAGTGGCGACAAAGTATTTGGTCAGCAAGATGAGATGAAAACAGAAGAAAACAAAACAGAAACATCAAGGTGTTGTTGAACTGTTATGTGACTTTTGTGATGTCCCATTATGTTGGATACACAAGAATAATCAAAAGGCAAACAGCTTTGATTTCTATCAAAGCCTCAGTATGTTTTAAAGTTCTTGTATTTGATTTCTGATTATAAAAATAAGGCAATAACTTACTAAAATGTTATTTTTTGAGGAATAACACTGCTTCAAGGAATGAAGCAAGGAAGTGAATGAATTACTACATACTTATATACTTATTAAAATAGATTACTTTATTCTAGCTGAGGTCTAGGGCTATGGTGATTTTGCCTCATACATGTTTATAAATTAATGTTTTATCTCCTTATCTGGTAGTTCTAATCTACTGCAGAAGTTGCTTAAGACAGAGTAAGATATTGTAAATGCCTAAACCTAAACATACTTGTAGTGTATCTCCAATCCTAGCAGCTCTGTTACAGCCTTTTGATGCAGTTTATAATATTGCCTTCTCATCTCTTTATGTTCTGGTCTTAGCTTGGTATTGGTAATTGGTGTAGATTTTTGTTTATTAATTGTTTTTGTCTCATTCCATTTTCCTCTTTTTTATTTTGTAGTGATTTGCTATGTTCATTTTAGATAGCGTATTTGTATGACGGCAATCCACCACTAATTTGCTGTCTTTTTCTGTTGTTTTTTAGGAGGGGAATTAGTCATCCCCATTCTAGTTGAGGACCCCATAGATATTCCTCTTGTTTCCTCTCGTGCCCCTTTCATTCCTCTCCCCCCAACCCTACTCCCTATCTTCACCATTATTGAGACCACCAAAGAGTCCTTACCCATTGCCACTGAACCCAACATACCTTGCTTGTCGGACCAAGGCAACAATATTTGTGATGATGATGATGATGGTGGTGATGATGGTGAAAGCCTGGTGATGTCTGGGTTTGGATCTGGGGAGAAGTACGACCCTAGCCTCCCCCCTACTGACGATGAAGATTTTTACACCACATTCTCCCTGGTAACAGATAAGATCTTGACCACATCGGCCTATGAAGGTGGCTACAAAGCTCTCGCGCCCAAATGGGAGACAAAGGATTTTAAATCTAGTGAGGCTTCTGAGGTAGGCAGGACTGCCCCCATCCCACACCTGCCTGATGTGAGAAGCTCCATAACAGCATTCATTACATCTGAGGCACCACCTAAAATCCCTGCTGGTAAAATGAACAACCGTGAAATCAAACCCCTGCCAGATGTAGTGCTGCTCCCTCTACCCACATCCTACGACATGGACGGTACCAAACCCAGAGGTCCTCTCTTGACCCAGCCAATGCTGCATAATGTTCCCAGTTCTCTGCCCACTGTACCAGGTATCAGGCGGGTTCTGCCTGGGGCCTCAGAAGTTATACGTGAATCCAGCAGCACTATGGGTATGGTGGTGGGTATTGTTTCAGCTGCTGCCCTTTGTATTCTCATCCTCCTCTATGCCATGTATAAGTACAGAAATAGGGACGAGGGTTCCTACCAGGTGGATGAGACTCGGAATTACATCAGCAACTCAGCGCAGATGAATGGGACAGTAGTTAAAGACAAACAGCAAAATTCAAAGGGGGCTATTAACAAGAGACCAAGAGACAAGGACAAGGAATATTATGTATGAAACAAACTTACAACAATATCAACATAGAAACTGACCTAAAACCTACAATGTTTTGCAGTACTATCCTGGGAGCAAAAATATTGAGTCTCAAGAAATTCCCAGGTATGTGCTCTGGAGCACATTTGCCATGGTAAGCAATTTGGACATTTTGGACATTTTGGTCATGAGGCATTCCCTGTGTAAAATATCCAGTTGTTACAATGCTATCCCCCAAATAACTTGCTAAGGAAAAGCCTTTGGCATAAAAATACTAGGGGAAAGTGCCCATTGTAGCCCTGTACAATACAATAATGCTCATCTGCCATGTTGGACATGCATGTGAAATGTGTGTGATATAGTGCTGGCATTCTTGCAAGAGCAGTGTTAGGGGAAATATTTGTTGTCTCACAGCAAACACAATTTGCCATAAAAGCAACACATTTTTTTCCATGGTGAAAATATATTTGTTTTCTGAAAAAGTGTGAAGTGGCACATTTTGATGACTTATTTCATTATTTATTTTTGTGATTAATTTATTTTAGGTTTCTCTTTATTAATGATTGTTGGGTGCTAGATGCATTACATTAAAATTGACTTATTCTGTTCACTTCACACATGGGCAAGATACTATTTCCTAGAAGCAGATAAAAACAAAAAACATATGTTTGCCCTTGGATATTTGCAAATATAATCCAAGACAGACTAGGAGATTTGTCAGATTTGAAATGCTAAAGGTGAACTCTGCTTAAAGACCTTGTGAAGACACAGGTGCATTTTGGGTATTTTATAAGGTATTTACTTTTTACAGATCATTAAACATAACAGTCATATATTTTTGCAATTGCATACACATACCATGGCATTGAACAAAATAAGCACAATGATGTTTAGATCAAAATAACATTGTTCTTTATCTGATGGCTCTTAGAAAATGCTGTCACATGGTTTCTTGCAAATGGCTGTTTTAAGTTTTTTCTCCTCAGACACTTGTCACCATATCCAATGTCCAAAGAAAAGCTCTATGAGAAATTTGACAATATGAGTAATTTGACATTATTGCAGAAGATTAACCAAATGTGCATTTTTCATGTTATCACTATTAGCTGAGTCATACAATTACTGTTTACATATTTGTTTACTCAAATACCATGTAAGCTAATATAACATTTTTGATTTTAGCATTTTACCTGTATAAAGAAAATATTTATTTGGCTGAATCCACTCAAAAATTTAGAAATTACAGGTTATACTGTATGCTGTATGTATGGTTACATACTGTGCTTCTCAGATCACTTGAGCATGTCAACTAATAGAAATAACCTTTTTCAGTTGCATCACCCCCCTCTTACTGGTCATTTTATTGGATACCTTTATTCTATTTTTAAGATGAAAAGAGCAAAAAATTAATGATATTAAATTTATAATGCAGCTACATTTCTGAAGCACTTACATTTTTACTTAATCTGTGATAGACTCTATGTAGTTTGGTTTGCATCATGTTTTGCTGATGTTGTACAGGTTTATTTCACAAATTTTGTGATGGTAGAATGTGTCTTTTTGTTACAGATTTTAATTTGTCACCATATGTTGCAAAAGCTCATATGTGTGTGTATTTCTCTTTTTAGGCGTATTGTTTCTATTTTTTATTATTGTCTTTGTTCCTTTGACGTTGCGCTATGTCCAGCAATAAAATGTTCCCAAATGTTTTCAACATTACTGTAATTGTTAAGTAGTGATGGAAGGCAGGATGCAAGCAGGAGTTGTGTTTTTTATAGTAGTTTTTAATGAAAATGAAAGTATTGTGCATAAGCACAAAGACATGTATCCAAACTCAATAATATATAATAATGCACGTTCAGACACATAAGCATAGACATCTTAAATACCTGTTTAACGAACAATAACAAACACAAAAGGATAGACAAATGGAGTAAAAGAACATAAAATACACGAGGGAAACTAGTCATATGTGATCCTGGTTAAACTAATGTGAGGAAATCAACAAGGAGGGTTTAGCAACACAAGGTGAGTGGTAAACATAAAATATGTGGCTAACACAGTGACAGAAGGAAAAGAAATAGACAGGACCACATGGTGATCACCAACATGGAATAGAGGATGCTGGTGAGGACACAGCTACAAGTAACTATTAAAAAATATTTGTTTGTTATTTTCAACCAACTGTGAAGTTTGTAAGCTTAACTATACCAATGAAAATGTGCTGAGAACATAGTTATTTATTCTGCAACACTGTTGAGAGGGAAATTCCATGATTTGAAATTACAAAAAAAACACTGCAATTCCAGTGACTGAGGATGCAAAAAAATCAGCCCTGATTGAGCCAATAAGCAACCAGGTCATACAAAGCAGTCCTAACCATGACAGACCTAAACCTAATTTATAACAATTTGATGGACTTGGTACTCCAAGTAAAGGTTGAAGCATTTCAATATGTCATTTAAATTATTTCAAACTCGCATATTGTTAGATTCTGTGTTTTTTTATGTTCAAGCAGGATGCATTCTTCATTGTCTCCATTTGGGAGGAAGAGACACTACCTTGTTTGTAATGATCAATATCAACTGTCTAGAGTATCTGGGATCCAATTTTTCAATAATACTTCCACAACTGTATAAAGGAGTTAAGACATCTTATAGAACATCAGAGAATAATCCAGTATCTCCACATTTGCTGCTGCCATTCTGTCTGTTGGTCAATTTTATCTGTTAATAAACAATTTTTCTCCATTAATCAATGAATCTCATTGCCAGTGTTTCCTGATGTAACCTTGATTAAGATGTTTTTCAATAATCTGATTATAAATAACTTTCAAAGAAACAATAACTAACTGTATCCAACAAAATGCCTTTTGTAGTGAGGTAACCTACCTATGGGTAACCATCTGATATTTATATAATGTAACGAGGGGTGAGGCAGGATGCCGAGGTGGAGGAATAAAGTTTCATACTGATGTTTATGTAGATTAGTGCAGTGCTTAGCAGCAACAACGCGAACAACACTTTGACAACCACGTAGCAAGACACAAGTGCAACACAACAGTAATGAGACAAGCAACAGATGCATACATACAGAGAACCACAAACACAATGTAATGCGGGTTGCGTCATGGAGCAAATGCATGGATGCAAACGCTGAAAAGAGCGTTTTCATCATACACAAATCCATGATCAGGGTCCTTTATACAATCCATGGTCATATCAGCAGAGCAGGCCGACAATTAAATAAAATTGTCAGGGCTGGCTACAGAGTTGTTACATCTGCTGCCACTGGGGGGAGTTCACAAGCCAGCTCTCGTCAGAGCAATCAGCGTAATCAGCAGTGATGAATTAAAGTCAAAGTCATCTTTTTTGTAAACGTTACATTCTCAGACGCATGGTGATGTAGTCAAGTCAAGTCAAGTCAAGTCAATTTTATTTATATAGCGCTTTTTACAACACATGTTATCTCAAAGCAGCTTTACAAATTGTATGGGTCCAGATCCCTAATGAGCAAGCCAAAGGCGACAGTGGCAAGGAAAAACTCCCTAAGATGGCGGGGAATAGGAAGAAACCTTGGGAGGACCAAGACTCAAAAGGGAACCCATCCTCCATTGGGCGGCCCGTTAGCACCAGTCCGTATTTGTGAACAAGAGGTGGTTCTACAGTTATAGCTTAAAGTTCTTGTTCCCCGGCCAAGTAGTCACAGTCCCTTCGGTGCAGATGGTGCACCTCAGGTAGGAGCCAGCATCAGCACGTCCCCTTACGACAATGGTACATCCAACCCCGGCATCAGTACATCCACCGGCGAGCCAGACCATCTCCCAGGTGCTTGTAGGTGCTTGCATGCAGTCGTCTTGGGTAGAAGCATGCAAAAAGATGGACAATACAGACTGAGTGTGAGGATGTCAGTTTAACCACCATTGATTTAAATGTACATAGCTCATGTGCCAATGATTAGCATGTAGCTCCGGCAGGCTAATCTATAGCAGCTTAACTAAAGGGAGGGGTCCAGAGGTGACCACAGTCATGAGGGCTCACTGAGACATTGCTTTCCAGTCAAGTCAGTCACAACTAGAGTGATGCCATGACACAGCTGGATGACAGCATCAACATCTCAGATTACCAGAAATCTCAACGCCTGGGGGCCCCTGAGCCCCGCACCTTACTAGGGGAATATTTAACTGAAGGCTTGATTATATAGGTGAGTCTTAAGTCTAGATTTAAAGATTGGAACTGTGTCAGAATCTCGGATTGGAGCTGGAAGGCTATTCCATAATTGAGGGGCTTTAAAGGAGAAAGCTCTGCCTCCGGCTGTAGTCTTACAAATTTTTGGAACTAAGAGAAATCCAGCATTTTGGGAGCGTAAAGGGCGAGATGGGTTGTAGTAAGCAATGAGTTCACTCAGATATTGTGGGGCAAGACCATTTAACGCCTTATAGGTTAAGAGAAGAATTTTAAATTCAATTCGATGTTTAATCGGAAGCCAATGTAATGCCGCGAGAGTGGGACTAATATGATCGAATTTTCTAGCCTTAGTTAGGACTCTAGCTGCAGCATTTTGTACAAGTTGTAGCTTCTTTATGGACTGTTTAGAGCATCCAATTAGAAGACCATTACAGTAGTCCAATCTTGACGAGACAAAAGCATGGACCAGCTTCTCTGCATCAGCTAATGAAAGTAAGTGTCTCAGCTTGGCGATATTACGTAAATGGAAAAAGGTAGCCTTAGTGACATTGCATATATGTGTGTCAAATGAAAGATCCGAATCAATAGTGACACCTAAGCTTTTTGCGGTAGACTGGGGTGTTACTGAAAACCCATCTAGGGTAAGGGGAATATCAGCCCAGCTGCTTCTAGCAGCTTTAGGCCCAAGAATCAGCACCTCAGTCTTATCAGAATTTAGTTGAAGAAAATTAGACGCCATCCAGTTTTTAATGTCCTGGCCGCAGCTCTCAATCTTGAGAGTAGTGGTGATATCATCCGGATTGGAAGATATATACAACTGAGTATCATCTGCGTAGCAATGGAAACTAATACCATGCCTACGGATGATAGTGCCCAGTGGAAGCATATATAATGTAAATAATATGGGGCCCAGTACAGATCCTTGTGGGACACCATATTTTACCTTAGAATGCTCTGAGCATTCGTTGTTTACTAGTACAAATTGGTAACGATCTGTCAGGTAGGACCTGAACCAGGAGAGTGCTTGACCTCTTATACCAATGAGTGTCTCCAGCCTATTAAGTAGAATATTATGATCAATGGTGTCAAAAGCCGCACTGAGGTCTAGCAGTATGAGAAAAGAAATGTGTCCTTTATCAGAGGATATCAAGAGATCATTTACTACTTTAGTCAGCGCAGTTTCAGTGCTGTGGTGGGGTCTAAATCTAGACTGAAATAATTCTAAGACATGTTCTGTCTGTAGGAATGAAGAGAGTTGTGAAGAAACTACTTTCTCTAGAATTTTGGATATGAATGACAAATTAGAGATAGGCCTATAGTTGGACATTTCCTGGGGGTTAAGACCAGGTTTTTTAATTAGCGACTTGATAACTGCAAGTTTAAATGAACTGAGAATATAGCCCAGGCTTTTCTTCTTTATGAAAATGAAAAGGTTGAAAACTGCTGTGCATAATAATTTGGAACATGCATTTTGAGTGCTTTATTTTTTTTAAAATATAGTTATCATTGGCAGTTTGTTCAAAAACCTTTAAATTGTACTCTAATAGTTGATGACTGGAAAATTACAGTGACTGCAATTCATATAGGTAATTTTGGAAAATCTGAGAAAATATTATTTGCAGAATAATTTGGAACACAGTGTATGTGTATCAAATGAAAGATCCGAATCAATAGTGACACCTAAGCTTTTTGCGGTAGATTTATGTGTAACTGAAAAGCCATCTAGGGTGAGAGAGATATCAGTTCCGCCTCATGATTTGTAACCCTTCCCCTCGTTAGCCTATTCAGGTGTTTTATGTGTAGTATTTGACCCAAGCCTTCCTTTACGACACTGATTAATAAATCATTTAATAAATATCGATCCTCTGAGCGATTTTGTCCGCCTCTTCGCTCCTCAACGCCGCCGAATCCGACTCCCCTCGTTTAGCCACGCATAAAGAAGCTACAGATTATATTCGCGATTTTAAGTTTCTATGCATAAATAAGAGCTAGACTTTAATTATCCACCACAGCAAACATCTTTATCTATGTCCAAAGATACACTAACTCAAGGGTGTTAAATAGGCTATTTTATATAAAAAAAACACTGGCTATACCGAAGTTCGCCTCTGACCACATGACTTCGCAGTATTACGGCAGTAATGTCTAAATGTCTAGTTAGGGCAAAACTAGAGTGCTCAATGAACTAAGTTATAATCACTGTAACTCAGGATTGAAATGTCTGGTTAATTCTTTTTTTTTATTTTTTGTGACTTATCTGGATGTGTTGGCTATTCTATATGAAGCACATGTCTCTACATTCAGCAAGGGTTATTTTAATAAGGGGAGTATAATTTTGGCGAGGCCAACACAATGCCTGCCAAAATTATGCTCCCGAATATCATCTGTAGCGTCTTTACGCGTGTGCAAACGAGGGGAGTCGGTATTCGGCACAACACCGGCGTTACAAATATGCGTTAGAACTTTAAAAACAACAAAAACTAAATGACAACTTCAAAATAAAGCTTCATAAAGTTTGAAAACCCGTGCTTGCTGTGTAGCCTATTTATTTATTTGTTTCGCTTTCAAAAATAAAAAATAGAAAACCCTTTTGCTGTAACACAATTAGAATAATTAGGACGCCTCCTTTTCAACATCAAACTTTTACGGAACTCGCTACCTTCCTATACCTCCCCCTAATTTAGCACACAAGACTGTTTGCACGCCTCAAGGCACATTGCAATTGGTTTTGTTACTCGTGCTGAGCATAAACCTAAAGGAGAATCTCTAGTTAAAATCTCTAGTTCATAAAACAAGGTTACTGTGAATGAACATCTGCTTGTGTTTTGGGAGGAATAATCCATTCTCGGCTGTGGATATACGTTTTGCTTAAATTGTTACATTATTTTTACCTTCGGAAAAATAAATATACCGGTATGCAGATATTCGCATCTGCTGTAATAACGCTTATCTTGTCAAGTGGAACTCTTGCTGAGGATGTTAATAGGTGCCCGAAAGGATGTGAATGCTCGGAATGGAGAAAATTGTCTGTTTCCTGTAGTGATATAGAGGCTGTGCCTATATTTCCTGCAGATACGGAGACAATGTGAGTAGACCCAATAGTTTTCCAAATATTTCCAAATACCATATAGAAAAATACATAAGCGCATTGAAGGTACTGTATTAGTCTGCTGCAATGTGTTTGATTCAAATACAAACGTGAAAAGTCGGCTTCTTAATACTGATAATCTATACGATCTAACAATGTTCTAAAATAAACAATTAGAAAAGTGATGGATATGTTGCTTGGTATTTCATTTATTGACTGGTAAAGCCATACACATAGCTAACTGATGTATAACTAATTGACTAATCTAAATATGTCTTAATACCAGCTTTTCTATAAAATATTCTGTTTAGTAAAGATCTGCATGTTGCTTACATTTATACTCATCTTGCTAAGTTTGTGGTGTATTTCTTCTCTTCAAAATGTGCATATTTGTATTTTTTTGTTTTATATTACAATGTTTCTTTGACCCTTTTGTCTGGATTTGAAGTCATCATATATTTTGAATAAATGTAACAAGCGCATTGTAGTGGGGTGAAAAGTGACACTGAGTTACTAGGGCCCCAAGTTGGGGGAGGGTCCTTGTAGAGTCTGGAATTGTATTTATTTATTTTAAATATTAATACCAATAATGGCATTAAATGTTGCTAGCTAATGTAAATTTATTGTTTTGGGTAAATAAGTCAGTTGATTGGTGGATTGGATTGGGTGTACTAGCCTACATATAATGGACAGGCACCCTCATCCCTTGCATGAAATGGACTGGACCACCTTCACCACTTCACCACTGGTCCACCTTCACCAGGTGCATTTAACTTGGCATTCATTTTGCTGAAGCGGCAGTGCACATTACATCCGCGATATGGAAGATGATGCCCTAGGTAGCTAAGTCCGGTTTTCAGAAAAGAAAAGACAGACAGGAAAGAGACATAAGTTATGATGTAAGTTATGACGTAAATCAACTGATAACAAATTTCTTCCCCATGAAAGGTGAGCCCAAATGTGAAAGCATATAGTCTACACTAAATTAAACACTTCAATACCACCACAATTGTCAGGGCTAAAAACTGCATAACAAAATTAGAAACAACATGATGCCTTATCTGCAGGCTTAGGCTTTTTATTGTTGTCATTATAACTGAGTACAGGTACACAGTGTAATGAAATTACGTTCCTCCGGAACCATGGTGCAATATGGATCAACAATACAATAGAGAACAAAAAGTGCAATGGAGTATCAAGTATGTAAAGTGTGCAGCATGGAACAATAACACTACAATAAATACAATAAATACAGCAGACAAGAGACAATTAACAGACATGACAGTGCAGAGACATGTGACATGTGGCTATGTATAATGTATATGTATATAATACATTTTATTAAGGCTTTTGACAAAATCCTTCACTACTCTACTGTATTTTTACAAGTCACTAAAAAGTTAAAGATGGTGGGAAAAGTACAAGAGCACTTGAAAGGTTTGCATAGCGTGACTCCTTGATCTTTAAAGTCACACTTGAGGTCTGGCTCATGCCCTTACATACAATATTTACTTTTTGTTGCATTGAAGCCTTTAGAAGTCTTTATGGGAAATTCAGAAAAGGGAAAAATGGTTTCAAGTTTATATACACAGCACAAATCTCCTAGCAAAATATTTTGTGACAATGTCCCAACTGTGACAATAGAAATGTAACACAATAACAAGGAAAATCACAATAATTTAAATCATTTAAAAATACACAATCAAAAACAGAATTAAACAGAATGGTGAGGTACATATGACTTGATGGATAGGTTTCTGAGAAAGTCAATATAATGTTCTATATGCAGTGTATTATGTGAGTGTGAATGATTGGACTGCAAAGTATCATTTTGCTGTGCTGTTATGACAGTACATGGCTTGTGGAAAAACTCTCCTCCTGAACTCTGTCTGTACTCCCTCACTGCGGTAGCATTTCCTGATGGCAACAGAGATTTTTTTTTTGCAGGGCTTACTGTAAATGTCCTGCAGACCAGGGAGAGTAGAATAAGTAATTGATTCAGCTGAACATACTACTGACTGTTCTCCAGGCTTGGTGGACCTGTTTGGCGAGGTTCCCTTTAAAGACAGTACTACTGGTGTTTACAAAAGTTTGGCAAAAGCCTCAACCTGGGGAGAATCGTTCTTATGTTTCTTAACTAGCATGTCTACGTGGTGAGAATGTGGTGCACTGAGATTTGAAAGCCTAGTTGTCTGAAATGATTAATTGTTTCGACAGTGATCCAGATGTAGTGCTGGGTCTTCTGTTTACCAAGGTTCAAAATCAGCTTGTTTGTATTTGTGACAGTAAGTGAGAGGTTATCCTCACACTACAGTGTTAGATCTTTCCATTCTCCAAGCAGGCCCACTCATCATTACTGGTGATCAGGGCCAACGCAATGGTGTTATCAGCAAACAATAATGAATGATCAGCTTCAACATATACTTTCCATGCCTTTTGTCTGTGTGAAACATCATGTATGATGAGTAGGATCAGGATCTGTTTGCTTCATATGCAAACTGTCAGAGGCCAAGGGTTTCTGTAAGGGTGGAACAGATGAAGTAGAAGACAGTAGAAGTCTGAAAATGGGGATGAACATCAGCTAGTTGATTAGTGCAGGTTTTAAACACCTCACACTGGATTCCATCCAGAACTGCAATTTTCCAACTCTTCACTTTTCTTAGCTCCCCTGATGACTCTTCCCTGTATCTGCATCCTCAGTGCATACATCCAGCAGTGCACTTGATGGCTCAGAGAATGTGACTTTAGACAACAAGCAACCATGCAATCTAAATCTTTCACGTGTTCCTGTACATGTCCCACTATTTTTGCATGTAAAAATATTTTTAAGATTTCTGAATTTAATACATGTGAACATTTTTTATTGGAAGAATGCAGTTCCTGCTAGCATATGCTAGAGGTTTTCAATTAATCTAATTTTTTTCCCCTCTGCCACAGAGAACTGGTTGAGATTCAATTTAAAAACAAAACAAATGCATAGCACTTAATCTGTTTATAACAATGTGACAGAAGCGTCAGACAACAAGGGGAGTTGCTGTGTTCTCTTTAATGTCCATATTAGGTTACACAGCACGTAATCAACAAATGTGTCATGCTACAGCCCCGGACCCCTCCCTTTGGGCGTGTGTTCTTGTTGTCTATGTCCATATGTGTATTTCCGTGGGTGTGTGCCGGTGTGTTCATTCGTCTCACCTGTAGCTCGTCTTGTCATCACAAAGTGATAGTGTTGTTCGTCTATTTAATGTGTGCTTGCAGTGTCCCATGCTCGTCTTTGTTTGAGTCAGTCACTTGAATGATTTGTGTATGTTCAGCGCCCAATTGCGCTTTATGTTTTACGTAAATAAATCATTGTGTGACAACGCTAAACTCATCTCCGCATCCCCAACCCTCTCGCGAACGTGACAAAATGAAAGGAAAAAAGGAACTGCAAAGTGCTGTGCCTCTAAATAGGTGCACACGAAGCACGAAAGTCACTCTAACTTGGCGTTCACAAAGACGGTTAGTAGAGTAGAGTTAGGTTAGCGTTGAGTAAAAGGCTGGCTCTACATGCTGGCTCACTATGGACATGCGCAAGAAATGCATAGCACTGAACTGCAGGACCTGTAGGCATTTAAGGAGTGAGAGTGATTAGGAACAGGTGTGATAGGTGATCAGTAGGCGGATTACTGTGAGTGAGGCAGTGTACGGAAGGTGAAGTGTGGGGAAATTGGCATCTCCCCTGTGGAGTTGGACCGGCCTACCATGACACTGTTTACTGAAATGCTGTACCCTAGAAGGTTTCATTCTCAAAACTACCCTCTCATCCATGACACTGTTAAAGTAAAAAGAAAATGCATCAGTGCTATTTGGCTGTCTTTTTACAATCAAGATACTCGTGCACAAAGTTGTATGTCTTGCATCTGGTAAAGTTATGAACCCTGAAACATCCAGGGCACTAATTGTCAATATAATGGCTGTTTCACAACGTGAAGAAGAATAATTGGAAAAAATGACTTATTGCTGCTTTAAGTGACATCAATTGTTCTACTGCAATACACACTCTTTATTGAACACTTTATACAACAGCCACAGCTTTACAAATGTCTGAGTTCAAGCCCCCAGTGTCAAGGACAACTCTAAGAGTATGAGGTAGAACCAAGACTCAAGTGTTCAGGAGTAGGAGCAGCCACAACAGCTGAGACAGATCAAGCCTCAGCAAAAACGTGCCCTCAGAATTATGGAGTAAGAGCACTGTCAAAAAAAACGTGTGCATACTCATCAAAACACGTACCTAAATACATTTGATGTACAGAAAAGTCTGCATTTATACATTCTCGTACAGAATCAGCCATGCATAAAAACATTGTCGTAACACTGTGTGTTTTGTGAGAATACAACTTCAAAATCTACAACTTAAATTTCACAGGTGAAATCCATCGACTACAAGACCAATCGATTTGTCACATTGCGCATGTGTCAGGCAGCGGGAGCTCAAATCATGTACAGCTTTAATTCTTTTTCTTGTTTAAGCTAAATTGTTTGACAATTATTTGTTTCAAATAGTTTATGCTTTAGTTTGGTCTTCGTGGTTTAATATACTATGTTGCCCTCGCAATCTTTGAGGACAAGCGCTATATGGCGTGGGCACACCGTGTCGTTTAACTTGAGATTCTCCTAAATTCGAGCTTTTTGTAGTAAGGGGGGTAGGGGTTTCACCTATTAATCCTTTAAAGTAGATCAATTTATTTTACCTTAACTATTAATCAGTCTCATTAATTTAGAATCAGTCTCATATTCAAATTATACCAGAACCACAACATTTAGTTCTCAACTAAAGGTAACCAATGGTTTGGTATCTGAAGGATTTAACTATGAATTCTTTGGAGGTTTTGGCAGCAACCACTTTTGAATGACATCAACGCAGACAATTTGGTGAAAATAAATGATACATTTATTTAAAAGCAACTATTCTAAAACACAAACGGCATCAACAAGGATCAGTATATTTACAGTGAAGGCTTGGCATCTAGAGTGAATAAATGTGTAGAAGGGGGAGAGTAAAGGAGGTGGGAGTTGTAATCTCAGTTCTCCTATGGAGAACAAAGCAACTAAAATGTCGCAAAATATTCCAGTACTCGAACAGAGCTATCTTCGTGGTGTACTGCATCCCATCATGCAACGCGGCCACTATATCCTCATTGTCACGGTGACGCTCCCGGACCCCTCCCCTTGTGTCTCGTGCTGGCTACCACGCCAGCATTATAAATGTAAATAAACGTGTCTAGAAGAAAGCAAGTATTCTCTGCATTCTGTCCGTGAACCTCGCGTTACAGAAAGACGAGCCGTACAACAGAATGCCAGGGTATGTGCGGGACAGAAAGAAGGCCAAGGGAGGAAAGAAGAAGGGTAAGCGCACACCTCCTCCTCGGCCGTCCCGCACGACCGCAGGTGGGATTCCATCGACACAGAGGGAGAGCAGAAGCTTCTTCCTCTGCACTGAGGACGATGTGGCCACGGGCGGAGGAGCTGCATGACCGGATCGTCCAAGGTGCGTGGGATGAGGAGGAGAAAGGACTGGCGGGCTTCTACCGTGAGCTAGCGGACCAGGCGGTGCGCGGCCAACCCGACCAGTCAGCGAGGGACTCCTTCCCCCTGCCTGAGGAATTGTCACACGACACGTTGAGTCCGGTATACTTAAACGCCTGGACCATGCGCCCTACCCCTCCCGAATATGAATTCCCCGTAGTACCCGGTAGTCTCTGAGTATACTGACGGAGGGAGGCTGGCTTCATCGGAGTCTTCCTCCCCGAATTCATATTCGGGAGGGGTAGGGCGCATGGTCCAGGCGTTTAAGTATACCGGACTCAACGTGTCGTGTGACAACGTGTCGGAAGTTACCGATTACTACGGGGAAGCCAGCCCTCCGCCATCGGGGTGCTCGGAGGCTACCGAATGCCACGGGGAAGCCAGCCCTCCTCCATCGATGTACTCGGAGGAGAACGAGGACTATGAGGAGGCCAGCCCCTCTCCGCCTGTGTACGCGGAGACCCCCGAGTGTCACGGGGGGGAGGAGGAAGAGGACTCGCAGCCGGTACACTCGGAGAATTCCGCGTACTACGGGAGGGAAGAGACCGAGTGGTACAGGGCAGGGGTAAGCCCTTCCTCGCCCAGGTTCACAGAGGAGGCAAACGGTTACGGGGGGAGGATAGCGACAGCCTGACACCCTCGGAACACTTCTATGAGAAGCAGGAGGGTCAAGGAGAGCAGCCCTACCGACTGAAAGTCGCTACTCCACGCTGTCGGAGGAGCGCATGGAGTGCTCCGTGGAGAACACTGGGGAGGTCAACCTGAGGAGTTATCACTCCTCAGAAGAGGAGGAGATGGAGGTCCAAGCGGGAGGAGCCGTTAGCCCCCCGACTGTGCCCAGCCAAGGGGCGGATCGCTCGGCAACTTCGGTCTGGAAGACGAGAGCGTCTCCCAAGCCCAAGAGCACAAAGGGCCCTCCTGTGGCGACAAAAGGAACTGTGCAAAACCCTAGGGGCGGAGCACAGTCTAGAAATCCCGGTGGGGGAAAGAACGGAAAACCACCGGCGCCACATTGGCAACCCTAGGACTGCAGACCCCGCCGATCGCGGGGTCCCCGAAGTTGAGTGCGTCTCCCAAGCCCAAGAGCACAAAGGGTCCTCCTGTGGCGAAAAAAGGAACTGCGCAAAACCCTAGGGGCGGAGCACAGTCTAGAAATCCCGGTGGGGGAAAGAAAGGAAAACCACCGGGCGCCACATTGGCAACCCCAGGACTGCAGACCCCACCGATCGCGGGGTCCCCGAAGTTGAGTGCGTCTCCCAAGCCCAAGAGCACAAAGGGTCCTCCTGTGGCAAAAAAAGGAACTGCGCAAAACCCTAGGGGCGGAGCACAGCCTAGAGATCCAGGTGGGGGAGAGAAAGGAAAACCACCGGGCGCCACATGTGCAACCCCAGGACTGCAGACCCCTCCGATCGCGGGGTTCCCGCTGTTGAGACCGGTGGTCTCACTCATATCGGTGCCTGTGTTTTTGTCTGTCCCCGTGTTTCTCCCCAATCCATTTTTCCCTCTTGTACCATTGGTGTTGTATGTTCCTCTGTGTGTGTTTATGCAAGTCCCTGTGTTGTCTAACGTGTTTCCCCCCGTCTTCCCAGGGAGGGTGTTCTGAGCGCTATCGCGGCGGAGCCTCTCGCGGAGGAGTCGACCCCGCAGCCGAGGTTCCTGGCGGTCCCGGGCCTGTCCGTTCGGTTGGGTCCGGGGCTTTACAGCTGCGCTGGGCAAACCGGGGCGGTGGTTGCCCTTAGTCGGGGGCTCTGTCACGGTGATGCTCCCGGACCCCTCCCCTTGGGCGTGTGTTTGCATTGTCTGCGTCTAGGTCTGACCATGTATGTACTTCCGTGGGAGTGATGGGATGTGAGTGTTCATCGGTCTCACCTGTGGCTTGTCTCGTTCTCACATGGGTTTCGTGTAGTTTGTCTATTTAATGTGCAAATACGCAGTGTCCTGTGCTCGTCTTTGTTTTGTGTGAGTGAATGTCTCGTGCTGGCTACCACGCCAGCATTATAAATGTAAATAAACGTGTCTAGAAGAAAGCAAGTATTCTCTGCATTCTGTCCGTGAACCTCGCGTTACACTCATTCATTCAGTGCAAGCATAAATGTAAGTATATTTTTCATAAAAACGACCCCGTAGTATGCTTTGCTTTTGTTGCATCATGGAAATTGTACTGCATACTGAGGACCAGTATGCAGTATCAGTATCCAGTGTATACTGAGTGCAGTATGCAGTATGCCGTATGTAGTAGGCTATTTCGAACACAGCCTAGGTCTAACCTCGGTGCAGGTCAAACCAGAGAGAGAGAGAGATGGCTGCCGATCAAGGGATTTAAACACCTGAATTTCACGTACTTTAGACAATCCCTTTCTTCCGTTGAAGCAAGCTTGTTTGATGTAATGCCAGTGGTACTGCCACCTGCTGGTTTGGCATGGTACCTACACAAGGCATTCTAAGGAGATGAACAAAGTTTCATGACAGAGGCAGAGAGAGACAGACCACTGCACTTTAACAAACGCTTACGGGGCATAGTATACAGACTACCAAGTCCATAGGTAACAACTGACTACTAAGAAACACATTGACAGAACTACATACCAAATAACTGAGACACATAAGGGAATTCATATAACATAACCAGGACAGGGTAGGGAATACACAATAAGAAGTAAAATCCAACAGAAACATTAAGATAAGATAATCCTTTATTCATCCCGCAACGGGGAAATTTGATTCCTCTGTGGCCTCGGTGTAAAGATGTGCTGCCTTTTCGCAGATTAGGGAGGAACATAGAGAGATAACATTAGGAGGAGACAAAAAATATGATCACAGATCATAAGAAAAAAATACGATCACAGATCATCAGAAAGGGCAGTTAGCGGAGGAAGCCAGGCAGACACGGACATCGCATGTGGAACCCCAAACTAGAGAGAGTTACGGGGAGAAACACAAACAAAAACCAAATAAGAGAACCCAGAGAGAGAAGGAAAACAGGGTAACTAAGGCTAATAAGGAAATGCATGAGACACAGGTGAAATCAATGAATGAGGGAGGAAGCTGAACAGAGGCGTGGAAAACCAAAATTGAAATGTACATGGAAATGAAACACGAATGAGACGAACGTACACAAAAGCACACGAAGGCATAGATCCAAGAATGATTGAAAACATGGAAGGGGCTAAACATTACAGGTACTAACCAAAGTCAAAGCCAACCTATAATTTGCTGACTATGTTCTTCACAGGGCCTGGTCCTAGAATGGCACCTGTATGTAGAAAATTATCCCACAATGCCCATGCAAATGTTAGAATACATATGCTAGGAAAAAAAGAAATGCATGATTTATGGTATATTTTTAATTGAGACTTTTTTATTTCAGACATCTCTATGAAACAAGACTTCCATCGGTTCCTGAAGATGCTTTTGCCAACATGAAGAACATCTCAGTATTGTAGGTTAAGTAGTTAAAGCATGCCTTTAAGAGAATAATACTGACTAAACTTTCTTATTGCATGTCATTTCTAATTCAATTTGAGAAAAGGTGTAATGGATTTTAGGGCACCATTATATTTCTATACTATGCTTTTTAATGAAATGTTTATAAAACTGGCAGAATTCTGAATTTGTATTCATTCAGATTTAAAGAAAAATCACTAGGTATCAGATAAGACATATGTGTCATGGTACATCCCTGGACCCCACCCTTTGGGTGGGTTTGTGTGCAGTTTTGTCTGTTTAGGTCTATGTATGTAGTTCCATGGGTGTGGTCCAATGTGTGTGTGTATGTATGTTCCTTCGTCACACCTGTCTAGTTATCATTATGCGTTGCACTTTTTCCTTGTTTATGTTTAGGTATTTAATGTGTGTCAATGTCATGCCTGTCGCTCTGTCTTTGTTAGAGTGTTAAACTCCCTGTGGTGTTTTGTTCGTGTTCAGTGTATAAGTGTTCAACTGCTCTGTGGAGCATTCAGGCGGAGGCAGACTAGCTTCCTTGCCTCTGTCATAAACAGTGTCCACAGAGCACTCGGAAGGAGGCGGCCTGGCGTTTCGTCATGCTCTTACAAAGATTTCCCAAAGACTATTATGTCATTAAAATAGACTAATAGTTTAAAAGCCACCTGTCATCATTAACCGCTAGTTGATTCATGTGAGTCTATTTGCATACATTTCATGTATGGTAGGGCAATCAATTATATACAATCATCAATTATACAATCAATTTTCAAACTTCACAGAAAAAAATAATAATATTCATAAAATTATAATCTGTAATAAGAGAACAATAAAATAAACTATGCATACCCACAATGCATTCAGTGTCATAATGATTTGAAAGCATTTTGGGATGTATAGTATAATTTTATTGTTCTCTAATTAAAGATTATATTAATGCTGAATGGTCGGCCCCCACACATTTTCACCTCAACAAATCTGGACACCCCTATACTCTACATTAACCTACAGCATGTTATGGGCGCTACACTGCTGGATGTCTATATGCTGCTCAGAAAAGTGGGTTATATAGACACGACACGTTTTGAGGACAGGCCTGGCCTTTTGAAGCGGGACGGCATTCACCCCTCATGGGAGGGTGCTGCTCTCATATCTAGTAGTATATCCGCTAAGCTTTAGCTTTAGAGTGATGGTGTAGGAGTAGGAGACAAACCAGAGCCGAGGCCAGGCAGCAGACAAACAAGCTAAACCGACTGTCTGCGAGCTGCAATGAGAAGTCACCAAGGTTACACTGGACTGAAACTGTGTCTGTTCTTGGTGTATCAAAAAACAGTTCATGTAAAATTTGTAGACTTTAATAATGCTACTACTGAGAATCATTTTAATCTGAAATCGGGATTGCTAAGTATAAGACCCCTGTAAATCTAAAGCATTACCTGTTAATGAAGCATTACCTGTTAATAACCTATGCATGATTTGCCTAACTGAAACCTGGACTCAGCCAGACGGAAGCGTCTCCCTCCAGCTATAGCTACATTCATAATCTCTGTCCAAATGGTGGCGGAGGTGGTGTCACCACACTATATGACTCCAATATAGGTGTCTCTCAAAAGTTTTTGGAGGAGTTTTCGGACTTCCTGTCTAACATAGTGCTATTAGTTGATAAAGTGATTATAGTTGGCGACTTTAATATCCACTTTGAAAATGTACGTGATTCTTTTAAACAAGACTTGGTCTTGTCATTTGGTATTGACATAACCAGTTTAGTAGTACTTTCTCAACGTGAGGCCGTTTCTGACCACTGCCTCACAATGTACAAGTTGCGTTTGAACGATGATATTGTGACGGGCAGTGAGTGCGAACGAAAAGGAAGCGATCACGCCAAGTCTCAGAGAAAAAAGAGGGGTTTAATGAATAACGTGCGCAAACAAAAGACCCGTGCACATGACCCCGATTAAGGATATAATAACCAGCGGTCAACTGGTACATAGACAAGGCATATATAGCCTGACAAACTACCGTCAGGTGAGGGAGCTAATAAGCTCCACCCACCTGAGGGACGCACACAACGCAACAACAACAGGACAACTGCCGCTGTACCGTAGGCGACCGGTAGGGGAAGCCTCCCACACCGTGACAGATATTCAAGGATTCAAGGATTCAAGGAGACTTTATTGTCATTCACAACACACATGCGTACATGAGGTGGGAACGAAATTATGTACCCAAGGTCCCGGTTTTAACCCCAAGACATAAATAGAATAAGATAAAAAAATTGAATAGACTAAAATATACATAGAATAGACTAAAATATACATAGAATAGACTAAAATATACAAATGTATCAAATATACAATAATAATAAGGACACTATACAGTACTGAATGTGTCAATAGAGACACTGGAAAGTGGCTGTGCTTCAGCTGTAGACATAAAGTGGCAAGTGGATGTGCATAAGTGGCCGTGCATAGAGTGCCAGGGTCCGGCTGAGTGCTGGTCTCAGTGATTTATGAGTCTCACAGCTTCAGGAAAGAAGCTGTTCCTCAGTCGGGTAGTCCTGGACTTAAAGCTCCGCAGCCTCCTGCCTGAGGGGAGTGGGGTGAAAAGTGAGTGCGCTGGGTGGGTGGGGTCCTTCATGATGCAGGTGGCCCTCCGCCTGCATCTGGAGGTGTAGATGTCCGTGGTGGAGGGGAGGCTGACCCCTACAGTCCTCTGTGCGGCCTTCACCACACTCTGCAGAGCTTTCCTCTCTGCAGCAGAGCAGCTCCCATGCCACACACTGATGCTGGAGCACAGAATGCTCTCCACCACACATCTGTAGAAGAAGACGAGGACAGTGCTCCCCAGGCCAACTCGTCTCAGCCGCCTGAGGAAGTAGAGCCGCTGATGAGCCTTCCTGACCAGACTGGAAGTGTTGTTGCTCCAGCTGAGGTCGTTGCTCAGGTGTACACCCAAGTACCTGTAGCTGGAGACCACTTCCACCGCAGATCCTCCGACGTGGAGAGAGGGGTGGGTATGTCTGCCCCTTCTGAAGTCCACAATCATCTCCTTTGTCTTCTTAGCGTTGATGCAGAGGTTGTTTTTCCTGCACCAACCCTCCAGGTGTTCCACCTCCTGCCTGTAGCCAGTCTCATCACTGTGTGTGATGCAGCCAACCACTGCCGTGTCGTCCGCAAAACTTCACAATATGACAGCCCGGGTGGATGGGTGAGCAGTCATATGTGAGCAGTGTGAACAGGAGAGGGCTCAGCACACAGCCCTGGGGGGAGCCTGTGCTGAGGGTTAAGGTGGAGGAGGAGACATTGTGGACTGCGGCCTGTTGGTCAGGAAGTCCAGGACCCAATTGCAGGTGGAGGAGCTCAGTCCAAGTGTCCAGAGTTTGTTGACCAGGGTCTGGGGAATCATGGTGATAAAGGCAGAAGTGAAGTCCACAAAGAGCAGACGGACATATGAATTCTTCTGCTCCAGGTGGGTGAGGGTGGTGTGGACCACGGAGGAGATTGCATCCTCTGTGGATCGGTTCCCTCTGTAGGCATACTGGTGGCATACCCAGTGATGTTGATGGTGGCTTTGATGTGGGTCATAACCAGTCTCTCAAAGCATTTTGTGACTATCGGCGTGAGGGCTATTGGCCGGTAGTCATTCAGACCCATCACTGCGGAGGTTTTTGGGACCGGGATGATGGTGGCGGTCTTCAGGCATGTGGGGACAGAGGCTTGGATGAGGGAGGCGTTGAAGATGTCCGCCAGGACCTCCGATAGCTCGTTAGCACAGCCCCTCAGCACACGTCCGGGAATGTTGTCCGGGCCAGCAGCTTTCCGGGGGTTAACCCTCTTAAGGGACCGCTGTACGTCTGCAGGGGTTCATCGGCTGCCCTGCTATCAAAATAAACAAAGTATTACATCTGCTACCTTAACTGCATTTATCGATACTTTACCGGATCTGACAATGTTCCGCCTGTAGCTCTGGAAGGGCTTGAGTGGATTAGCGAGCACATCGGGAATTCTCTGTGTACAGCCTTCATGATGACAGGCTCTGAGATAGCATGACCAATTTTTCTTATCATTAAAGAATTTCATAAAATTATTACTGCTACACTCTAGTGGGATTAGTGAGTTGATTTGCTCATGGCTCCTTGTTAGGCTGGAAACAGTTTTAAATAGGAGTCCAGAATTGTTTTCATGTTTTTCTATTAAAGCCGACACATAGGCAGGACGTGGCTGGCAGGAAAGTTTTTTCTTATAGTTGTGATAATGACTTGGGTATAAACCAATGGCTCACTGAGCCCTCATGACTGTGGTCACCTCCAGGCCCCTCCCTTTAGTTATGCTGCTACAGATAAGCCTGCAGGAGCCACATGCTAATCACTGGCACGTGTGCTATATATATGGTTTAAACTGATGTTTAAATTTTCTATCCTGGTTATATGCTTCTACCAAAGACAATTCCAAGCACTTTGGACAGGGGTGTCCAAACATTTTGCAATGAGGGCCAGATTTGGTGAAGTGAACATGTGTGGGAGCCAACCACAGCCTGGTATTCCCGGGGGGGGGGGGGTCTGGTTTGGCTTGCCAGTGGATCTGGTCTAGCAGTGGGTGTGCTGATGCCATGGATAGATTTGCCAACACCGTGGATGTCCCATTTCCGCCAGTGAACGGGCCAATGCCAACTCCTACCTGAAGCTCAACATTTTTACATGTATTGACTTAGCCATCAATACAGCTAATGTATAAAATAGTTATTTTCCATCTCCTTATCCTATTACTGAATTGAGACTTGACTCTGACTCTAGCCAAAATAATCGTGACTTGACTTGGACTTTAATTTTGTGTATTTTGTAAGTCATTGTAAGTACATTGTAAGTCATTGAGAGAGCCTCAAAGTTTTGGTGCATTTTCTCTATAGGTGGCACTGTAAGATATAAAAAGGAATTTGAAAACTGAAAAAATAAGTAACTTCTATTATTTTTAAATTGTCCTTGGTCCTTTATCATATTTCCTATTGGTCTAGAAACCATTGGTCTCTACTGGTCTAGAGAGCTTCCTTGCATCACAGTACAGCCCCTAACCCCTCCCTCTGCTCTGGGAATGTCCACGTGTTTATAACTCTTCGCATATTGTCATTTCTGTGTGTGTCTTGGTATGTGTGTTTGTCTGTTTTTTTTTGTTTGTTTGTATTATTCATCTCACCTGTCTCTTGTCTCATTATCCTTAGGTGCCTTGTGTCTTGTAATTATCAGAGTTTTTAAGTGTGCGTGTTGTCTGCGTTCTATGTTCGTTTGAAATAATAAACATTGAGTATTTAAAAAGATGCTCTCAACATGGCATCCTCAAGCCTGCAAATTACACCTTGTAAATAATTATGACAAGTATGTTAATTTTAAAGCCACCATGCCACATTTCACTCAGACTCATGCCTTTTCAAAATCAGTTGGCAAAAATTCAGCAATGGCGTCTTGAAACGTGAAAAAGTACATGTAGTGGAAATAGCCAAGGCCACTTCACCACCATACATACAGATAACCTCCCCTCGCTAAGTGTGAGAAACTGACCTCATCTAATCCTTGGTAAGGTTTTGGAAGGTAAAACAAGGTTTTCTACACATCACCTCTGCCCTCAGAACTCACACCCCCACAATGGTCTCCCTCTCTAAAGTTACCTTATCTGATCTCCTGAGTGCAGGAGAGAGGCAATAAAAAGTGCAAATGAGAGGTCTGGCCTTGATCAAACTTTTGGAGACACCAGAACCCACAAACCCAGGAAGGACCTTCAGTCGTAAATTCCACTATCCAGCCTTATCTGATTCACCAAGGTTTCAGGCAATGTGCCATTGTGAGGACTGGGTTTCGGGTGGCAGAGAAGGATCCATAGGCAGGCATGAAAGAATAGGGATTTTAATGAATAGTGCAGCAGAATGTAGATATGGCAGACAACCCAAAAGGGGTGATCACGGGCAACAGCCCGGACAGGGCGAAGCGGCAGAGGAATAGGTCAGAGACAGGCAAAGGGTCAAAATACCAGGTAGGCAAAAATGACAGGCAGAGGTAACAAAAGGCGCTAATCCAAATACGAGAGAGAATACACAACAGGCAACGTATACGTATACAATGCTTGGTAATGGCAACGTTAAACGAGGCAATACTTCGCACTAGATCACAGGCAACACAGTCCTTTAGTAGCTGAAGTGATTAACTAAACAGAGTTCAGGTGTGTCAATACTCGTCGATGGTGCCCTCTGGCGTTCCGCGCCGCTGGCGCCCTCTGGCGGCCCTGGGTGCCAACCGCACCCCTGGCAGCCATCCCTTAGAAATTCCTGATTAAACTCATACCTAAAGGTGCAAATATTTCTGAGATCCTTATAACTTTGCATCCACTGTGAACACTGGGTCAACATCTAGCCTAGAAGAAGCAACTTGACGAGAACCTTCCAAAGACACCAAACTCGACCACATTACAACCAAGGAAAGGATCATTATCCTCAAAAACCTAGTGTCCATTTCATCAGCTCTTTAAGAACCCTGAAATGAAGATCATGAATTCTGTGCCTATAACATTCGAACATAAAGTAATCTGGGACTGATGTAAATGCAGGACTTAAGATCCCGCATTTGTAGTTCCATCATAACACCTTTATTGTATAATCACCCCACATTCATGCATATACCTATATATTCTTATGTGTTCTAAAATTTTAGATATACATGTCCATGTATTCTTGGGTTGGACTATAAACATATGCATATCTATGTATTCCGGTGTGTTTCACTAGTTTAGACATGTATGTCCCTGTATTATTGTACTGTATTCCACTATTTTAAACATATAGATACCCTTGTATCCTGATGTGGTATTATTTTAGATTCATGTATAACTAAGTATCAACGTGTAATGAGTTATGTTAGACATATGCCTATCCATTTATTAATGTGTGCGCTGTTATTTTAAATGTAAGCATCTCCATGTGTTCTTGTGTGACGTCAGATTCGTGCCTGTCTATGCATTATGTGTCATTTATCGTCTAAAAGCATGAATGAAAAATGGCTCAATGTTTAGAATGACAAAGGACCAAACTAATATTTAATTAGGCCAAGTGATACGAATTTAGGAATAAGGGATTCTCTTTGTCTTAAAAATTATGCCCCCACCTAGTCTGCTTATCGGCAATCGTTAACCGGACCTTGGGGGGAGAGTGCAGTTGTCACTCTGTCTCTCTCTCTTTCTCTCTCTCCTCCTCCTCCTTGAAGAAAAGCCCCTTTCCAGACAGAGCTAATGAATATTCAGTGATCGAGGCCCAGTGGTCAGCCGTATAGTTGACCAATACTACGATCATGCCCCTAAAAATTAGATAAAAGGCGTTTCTCAAGAAAGAACGGAGAGTTGGAGAGATGCCAAAAGACCGCAACTAAGTTCGAACTTAATCCCAACCTCCAAGGAAGAAAAAAGTATTTAATCTAGATTGTTTTATGTCGCCGTCGTCGAAATTTGCTCTCATTTATCTAGTCTTTTAAATCAATTTCATTTTCTTTTACTCAGTTAAATGAAAGTTAATTCTGTTTGGCTGACAGTTATTGATTTTAGTTTAGCTTGAACTTACCAACGCAACCAACGCAAACGAAAATCAGACTGAGCACCTGCAAACCACCGCTGTGACGTCCTACTAAGTCTTCAATTCAATTCAATTCAATTTTATTTATATAGCGCTTTTTACAACACATGTTGTCACAAAGCAGCTTTACAAATTGCGTGGGACCAGATCCCTAATGAGCAAGCCAAAGGTGACAGTGGCAAGGAAAAACTCCCTAAGATGGCAGGAATTTAGGAAGAAACCTTGGGAGGACCAAGACTCAAAAGGGAACCCATCCTCCATTGGGTGGCCCGCTAGCAATGTCCACATTCACAGTTCATGTATAGTCCAGATATAATCCTGTAGTTATGATTCTAATTCCAGGCCAAGTAGTCACAGTCCCTTCAGAGTAGATGAGCCTCAGGTGGGAGTTAGCATCAGTGCGTCCTCTTGCGATAATGGCACATCCAACCACGGCATCGGCACATCCACTGGCAAGCCAGACCATCTCCTAGATGCTTGTATGGGGTGGGTAACGGGAAGGCTCGTCTCTCCTTGTCCCGGTATTTCTCGGGCAGCCATTGGGAATAAGAGGGACAATTAGTTCTGTATGGAATATGTTAGACAAAGGAAATGTAAACATTTCTGGAGTGTGGCAGCGACTCCGGCAATTAAATTATTACAGCCTAGCTAAAGGGCAGAACCAGAAGGTAACACAGACTTGGGAGCATCCTGAGACACTGGCATCCATCCACTACACCGTCGACAAACTTGAGTGACCGCGTGCAGTGATAGGATGACAGCACCAGCGCCCCAGTTTGCCATAAAAGCCTTTACCCATGAACCCCTGGATCTGTTACCTTATCTAAAGGGGTTAAAGTTTTCAACCTAGACTTAAAGATTGAGACTGTGCCAGAGTCCCGGACACATTCACACTAGTTGGGGGGCCTTATAAGAAAAGGCTCTTCCCCCTGCTGTTACCTTATTAATTGATGGAACTAATAAGAGGCCATCACCTTGGGATCGTAGTGGACGCGGGGGTTCATAATAAGAGATAAGCTCTTGGAGATAGTCAGGAGCAAGTCCATGCAGTGCTTTATAAGTCAATAGAATAATTTTAAAATCAATACGGAATTTTACTGGGAGCCAGTGCAGGGCCGATAAGACTGGGCTGATATGTTCAAATTTCCTAGTTCTAGTTAGAACTCTGGCTGCGGCATTTTGAACTACTTGAAGTTTATTTATATTCCTATTTGAGCATCCTGAGAGTAACGAGTTACAATAATTTAATCTGGAGCTAACAAAGGCGTGTACTAATTTTTCTGCATCATGCTGGGATAATGCATTTCTTAACTTGGCAATGTTACTGAGATGTAGAAATTCCAAGGAAGTTGGAAGCCGCCCGGAAGGGGCAGCTCTGTGGAGTCTTAGCCTTCGCAAAGAAGTGACTCTGTCGGGAATTTCATGCTCTTCCTAATTCCTCTCTGAGACTCTCTTTCCTCCCTGGTCCTACCCAAGTTAGAAAAGTATTCAGTTAGCTATATAATCCTTTCATAATCAAATAATATGTAGTAGTTGTTTATTATTCCCCTTTTGCTTTAGATTAGTAGATTTACATGTAGACTTAGTTACATTACTGAGCCAAACCATTCCACATGTTATTGCCTGTAAATTCTTCAATTATGATATTATCCATTCAATATTGTATTCATTCATCTGATTACGGTGGTAAATACATATTTTGGTCGATGGTATTAGGTCACTGGGCGGATTCAGAACTCAACCCTTTGGTAATGAGACTGATATATCATTATTTCATCTATTACATTTATCAAATACATATTTCCCTGAAATATCAGGGTGGTTCCCTATTTCATAACTCATAATTATCAGTACATCTGCTACATATATAAGGCTGAATACACTTAGTTTAAATCAGCATATGCAAAAACGTACTAGGCTTGTGTCCAACATGTAATGTTTGTACGGATGCAGCCGTAGGCAGAGGTTGCGAACTAAAAGTTTTATTTTCCATAATTAGCAACACAAAAACTCAGGCCGAACTGGCAAAAAGGAGAAGCGCCCAGTAGTGTTCAGAAGGCAGCTTAAGCAGGATTTGCGATGGCAGCGCTTGAGGATGACGTAGATCGTGGTAAAGGAATCTCTCTCTGTCGAAGCAGGCGCAGCAATGTGCAGCACTAGACAGCACGACCTGTGGGCTTAAGTGCTTCACATTGTAATGAATGACAGGTGTCAATAGTGCGGGGAATTGGAGAGAGGGAGTGGTGTGTGATGAGGGGGTGTGCGCGTGACTTGTGTTTGGGCGTTTCCATGACTACTGGCACTAACGCGTGCCCTCTGGCGGCCTCCACGTTTTACCCCCGTGACACAACATAAATGCCATCATGTTACCAACTGCGGTATCATGCACTAGCTGAATGCAGCTGTATTTCCTCAATATTTATGCTATTTATACCTACTCTGAACTATTTTGTAGTTTCAATCTCCTCTCATGTGTGTCATTGTATGAGTTTCATAAATTTCATATTATTTCATGAGTTTTCCAGGCCAATTCATGTAACAGAAGATGCATTTAAAAGCATAGTGCTATGTAGTAAGCATTGCTTGAATTGTCTATAGAAAAAACAAATGTCTTATTCTTTACTTCTCTTTTTCCAGGTATTTGTCAGTGGATGACGCACTGAAGAAGTTAGAAAAACATTCTTTTTATAACTTGAAGAATATCATGCATATGTAAGTTTAAGAACTTTTACAGTCTTTCTGATGTAAACATTAGTAGACGACAGGATTGCGACATGTTATCTAATGTCTTTATTCTACAATTATAAGTGATGGTCTATAAATGCACAAATTTACAAGTTTACTGAGTGAACCTGATTTCCCTGTTTGAGTGACATTGTTGTGATAATATTTGGTGACCTTCTAATAAACTCATGTGTCTGGCAGTATTGTGTCACCCATGGTCTCATGTAGCTATGGATTTTGTAACCGGTAACCATACTCAACATTGGTCACTTTTCCAAGGGGGTGCAGTTAATTCCATTTATCAGCCTTTCCACTGTCTTTCAAACCACTAAGGCACTTTGCCATCACCTAAGGATACCTGAGAAGATCCTGTCCAACCAGGAAGCTCAGGTCACCTCCCAAGGATGGACCACTTTCTTTGAATATTTGAGAGTGACTGTCAATCTGACATCAGGCTACTATCCTCTGTCTAATGTACAGTGTGAATAGGTAAACCAGGAGTGAAGTAAATTCCTGAGACCATTTTGAAATAAAAATCTGTCTAACTGGTCCAAATACCTGTTGTTGGAAGAACTCATTGACAAGCTCTGCTACAGGCATTATACCTTTTGAGTGCACTTAGGTTTTCAACTTTTCAACCCCTTTAGATTCATGAACACCAGTGTGTCCATTCTGTGTTCACCAGAAAATTATGACATTGCCTACCAGCTGGCATTGCTAGGAGCAACACTGGTCTGGTGCCCATTTCATGTTTCCCTGCCTGTTGTTTGAGGGCCCCTAGATGACAACAGCCCTGTTAGCATGATGCATGCATCTATTGAGGTTGAGAGGGCTCCAGCATATACCGTGCAAGACGTGCTTGACTCCTGGTGAGAAGGGGACATCTATAGTATCTGGTGGACTAGGAAGGATATGGCCTAGATCAAAGATGTTTGGCTTAATTGGCCCATTTTATAACATGATCAAGACCTGGAGAATCTTTGGAATCACACTACTGAACATTAATTCTATTGGCTTTGCCTGGTTTTCAGACTTTGTGTGTTTGGATTTACGCCTCTGATTATATGCCTGTTTGTTATCTACACACTGTTGGAATTGGTTTGTTCTCTTGGATTTTGTGTTTTCCTGCATCGTTACATTTTACCATCTTAAGAAGCCAATATAATGACAACAGTTATCAAACAAACATTTTATTTGATCTTATTTCTTCTTCTATTTCTTCAATAATTAATACATTACTGTATGTACCATGCCAAACTAGTAGGTGGCAGTACTACATTGAACAAGCTTGCTTTGACGGAAGAAAGGGTGTATCTAAAGTGCGTGGAATCCAGTTGTTTAAATACCATGATCAGTTGCTATCTCTCTCTCTCTCTGTGGTTTGATCTTCACCAAGGTTAGAGGACTAACTGCCTCTCTCTGGTTTTCTTTATTAAGAGCATGCAAACTTTGGTACGACTAACAGCAAACAGCTGAATGTCGTATTTCTTAATTAACGAGCCTGAGTTACGGTGTAATCTAACAACTGACTGATCAACGTTACCGCGGCAACAGAATCACCGAACTACTTCCACAAAGCTAACACGGCCACACGGACTGAAACAAAGGCAATCAATTTCTTGTCGTTAAACCGTGGACGAGACTCACATTCCTGGTTTCCTAACCTGAAGGACGATTCCCAGGACACCTGGACGACGTCACTTTTTATCAACAAGGAACCTGTGGTGGAAATTCCCTCCTAATTCCAGAAGAATTCAGTGAGGACGACGAAACCACCCAAAATCCTCAACACGTGAGAGTCAAACCGCTGGACATAGCTTCTAAAAGGGCATAGCTATTTGAACTGCAGACCGCACACATTTACTCTCCTCCCCCTTCTACACATTTATTCACACTAGATCCAGAGTCTTCACTGTAAATATACTGATCCTTGTTGATGCCGTTTGTGTTTTAAAATAGTTGGTTTTAAATGTATCATTTATTTTCACCAAATTGTCTGCGTTGAGGTCATTCAATAGTGGTTGCTGCCAAAACCTCCAAAGAATTCATAGTTAAACCCTTCAGATACCAAACCATTGGTTACCTTTAGTTGAGAACTAAATGTTGTGGTTCTGGTATCATTTGAATATGAGACTGATACTAAATGAATGAGACTGATTAATAATTAAGATAAAATAAATTCATCTACTTTAAATGATTAGTAGGTGAAATTATTCAATTCAATTCAATTAAATTTTATTTATATAGCGCTTTTTACAACACATGTTGTCACAAAGCAGCTTTACAAATTGCGTGGGTCCAGATCCCTAATGAGCAAGCCAAAGGCGACAGTGGCAAGGAAAAACTCCCTAAGATGGCAGGAATTTAGGAAGAAACCTTGGGAGGACCAAGACTCAAAAGGGAACCCATCCTCCATTGGGCGGCCCGCTAGCAATGTCCACATTCACAGGTCATGTATAGTCCAGATATATTCCAGGCTGAGTAGTCACAGTCCCTTCAGAGTCGATGAGCCTCAGGTGGGGGTTGGCATCAGCGCGTCCTCTTGCGATAATGGCACATCCGACCACGGCATCGGCACATCCACTGGCAAGCCAGACCATCTCCTAGATGCTTGTATGGGGTGGGTAACGGGAAAGGCTCGTCTTTCCTTGTCCCGGTATTTCTCGGGCAGCCATTGGGAAGAAGAGGGGCAATTAGTTCTATATGGAACATGTTAGACAAAGTAAATGTAAACATTTCTTGAGTGTGGCAGCGACTCCGGCAATGAAATTATTACAGCCTAGCTAAAGGGCAGAACCAGAAGGTAACACAGACTTGGGAGCATCCTGAGACACTGGCATCCATCCACTACACCGTCGACAAACTTGAGTGACCGCGTGCAGTGATAGGATGACAGCACCAGCGCCCCAGTTTGCCATAAAAACCCTTTGCCCATGAACCCCTGGATCTGTTACCTTATCTAAAGGGGCACATTAATTACCAAATGCTAGATCAAACAAGTAAGTTTTCAACCTAGACTTAAAGATTGAGACTGTGCTAGAGTCCCGGACACATTCTGGAAGACTATTCCATAGTTGGGGGGCCTTTTAAGAAAAGGCTCTTCCCCCTGCTGTTACTTTATTAATTGATGGAACTAATAAGAGGCCAGCACCTTGGGATCGTAGTGGTCGGGGGGTTCATAATAAGAGATAAGCTCTTGGAGGTAGTCAGGAGCAAGTCCATGCAGTGCTTTATAAGTCAATAGAATAATTTTAAAATCAATACGGAATTTTACTGGGAGCCAGTGCAGGGCCGATAAGACTGGGCTGATATGTTCAAATTTCCTAGTTCTAGTTAGAACTCTGGCTGCGGCATTTTGAACTACTTGAAGTTTATTTATATTCCTATTTGAACATCCTGACAGTAACGAGTTACAATAATCTAATCTGGAGCTAACAAAGGCGTGTACTAGTTTTTCTGCATCATGCTGGGATAATGCATTTCCTAACTTGGCAATGTAAATTACCACTTTCTTTACTTTAAGCATGATCAATTACATGTTTATGATAATTTTTTACCATTGTGTGTTGCTTCACTGCTCATTATGCATTTGCTGTTAATTAGTAAAGTGCTTAGAAACAAGGAATTAAGTACTATTAAATTATAGCTTAGTTCATCAAGAATTCATAGATTATTTAATATTTACTAACTGCCACTTATCACACAGCTTTTTTAATTTTACCTGTTACAACAGAATACAACAAACAGAAGTGCAGTTTGCATGTGTAGGCCTACTTTGAAATAAATTAAACAATTAAACAAATTGCAGCGCCAACTGCAACAGCTAATATCCGTGCTCCCAACACACGCGTCGTCAAATCTGCCTTCAAACTTTCTGCAGCTGACCGCCCACAGATGTGTCCTTTTCTCTTCAAGTAAGAAGTTGTACATGCTGTTTGGGGTGCCAAGTTCTAATCGTTTGCCTCTGCATATTTCTATCCCTCCATAACGTCTGGTTTAATATGATTAGGACTTTTCATTAGACTCTGTCTGGAATTTTGTGCTCTTCCTAATTCCTCTCTGAGACTCTCTTTTCCTCCCTGGTCCTACTTGATTTAGAGAAGTGTTGTTAGCTATATAATCCATTCATAATCAAATAATAGTTAGTAGTTTTTTTATTTAATAGTTAGTAGGGGTTTATTATTCCCCTTTGCTTTAGATTAGTAGGTTTACGTGTAGACTTAGCTACGTTCCTGAGCCAAACCATTCTACATGTTATTCCCTGTAATGCTTCAATTATGATATTAACCAATCAATAAATTTGGACATTTATTCATTAATCTGATTACTGTGGTAAATACATATTTTGTCGATGGAATTTGGTCACTGCGCGGATTCAGAAATTAACTCTTTGGTAAGGAGACTGATATATCATTATTTCATTTATTCCAGTTATCAAATACATATTTTCCTGAAATTTCAGTGTGGTGCCCCGTTTCCTAACTCATCAGTATATCTGCTACACATACACACACTGAACCAGTGTGCTAGTTACATGTGCATAAAAAACATAAAATTACACATATAAATACGTAACCAGCTACATGTGTCATTTCATTTTTCATCTTTCTTTTTTCACATTTTCTTCCAGTAATTTTAACTTGTATCACTTAGAACAGATGCTAGTCACAGAACTTTCAAAGTAATGACACCATACTTAATATTCTGCTTCAGGTCATTTCTTGTGACAATTGTGGTGACAATTGTGGTGGTAAAGCAAAAAAGTTCATTGGAAAAATGACAATTCTGGTAACAATAATGGTAAAGGAAATTGTTTTTCGTTTTTTATCATTCTTCCATTTCTTCTGCCTCCCATTCAGCTTTTTTCTAAATGTTTCCATTTTTTGTGCAACTTAATGGCACCATTTTTTTACATTACTTATGTCACATAACATGCATCAAATGTTATTTTAGTATGTGTTACATTTTTTTCCATTACCCTCTACTTCTACGGCACCTCTCTCTGGCATTACCGTTTATCAGTCATCATTATTTATTTCCACTAGTGTCCTTCGGTCTTTCTTTTATTCCCTGTAAGATTTGGCTCATCACTATATAAAACTGCAACAAATCTTCCTAAAATGTTGCCTTTTTGAAGCCAACTTGAAGCTTGTGCTAAAGCTTTCTTGTCTAATTCTGTATTTGTTTTCTTGTAGAGAAATAAGAAATACCAAAAATCTGATGACCATCAGTCCTGAGGCTTTCCAAGACCTCCCAAATTTGAAATACTTGTAAGTAAATCCATCATATTACATTATACATATTGTAACGAGGCGGGTGTTGCACAATCAGGAAGCAGGCACATTAGCAGAGGGGATTGGTTTTTTAACAAACATGGTTGCACTCAAATGGACAGTGGACATATGCACAACATGAGAAAGACACGGAACGATAACATAACCAACAAAAATAACAAGGCATATAGGAAACCAGACTATACAAAGTACCAACATGAACTAGACTAACTAACCTTAGACATAAAGTCAAAACTGACTCGACAAGCAACCTAACATTTGACTGAACACTAGAACAGAGCTAGGAAAAAACTCCACATAGTCTTATACAAACAGAGTATAAGAGAAATCATGAAAAAAATCATCATGAAAAAAATGAGAAATCATGAAAAAAACAAAAATGCATAAGGACATGAAACAAAAACTCCAGAATGACCGAAAGACACTTTGATCTCAATCACAATGATCTCCAAACACAACAATCTTCTAAACACCAACAAGTTTCACAAACATACGGACATACAATAGCTATAACTTTCACAATCCGTAATACAACTAGATGAACACATGCATGAACGACAGGGGCAGGGATAGACATGACACATACTGTATATCATACAGGTGTTTTTTGCAGTCTCATGTGTCTCATAAATATATATTTTATGGAAGATAATGGTGTGTATATATATATATATATATATATATATATATATATATATATATATATATATATATATACACACACATAAATGACTGTGACCGCACTCAACATTGAAGCATTAAAAGGTAAAGATAATGATTTGCTGTATAGTAATGATAAATTGTAAATTGATAGAAATAGTAAAATAGTAAATTGATAATCAGTAATGATAAAATCCTTGATTGCAGTTTTGCACTATTTTCTTTTAGATTTAATATAGATAATAATGTACTCAATGTAGAATAGTGTGCAGTCACCCAGAACAAGGCTACTAATTATGCTTGAAACTCAGCATTGCTTTGTTGGGGGTTATATCACTCTATGACAAGACGTCACACAGCTTCCGAGTTTGGGACCTCCAGTCTATATATTAAATTGACATATTAGATTGACTATTTGTTCAGGTTTGTGAAAAAGTGGAATAACATTTTTTTAAGTTACAGTTTAGTTAACTTCGGCATGTGTTATTGTTCCAGAGGTTTATTCAACACAGGTCTCACCATCTTTCCTGACCTGACCAGGATCCACTCTGATGATTCATCCTTTATTTTGTGAGCAATTCCATAAAAGTCAAAGCATTTGTATTTGTATTCTATCCACTTGCACTTACATTTTGTAATCAAATGTGCCTCCTGGAAGTGCAAAACAATTAAAAAATCTCAGTAAACACAAAGCAAAGTCAAAAATACAACTGCAAATCAGAAAACATGACACGAAAGCCAAAGACACAACAGCAAATGTGAAAACGCAATGGCAAAATCAAAAGCAGTTATACATTAACTCAAAACTGTAAGATTGGTTTCTTATTGAACATCACAGTCTCATTGCTAATTGGATTGGGTGTTGGACCAACAAAAGGAAAAAGATTCTCGGTGTGAACACAGACACCCAGTTAATGCTCATGAGTCACTTCTTGTGCAAAACAGAAAAGTAATATTCTTATTCAATTGTTCAGGTGTACCAGAAAGCTACTAAACTTTCCAGACAGGTTAAGAAGTTTAAGGCTAGAATTGTAATACTTAGCTAGCTTGCCACTCTCAACCACAATAGTTAGTTTAATGGAATACCCAATTGCAACAAATAAACCTGAATTTCCAATAATACTGCTTTAGTCAAGTCAATTGTTAATATTCAGAAATGCTCATTATAACAATTAATAATAATTTTTTTAACCAGATGGGGTTTTTTTTTCCAGACTTCAACCTTTTGCACAGACTGCAGATAAAAATGAGACATTTGGCTAAATCTGGCACATTTACGTAATAACATAATGATGTTGATCATGTCAAAGTCAAATTTGCCTTTGGGCGGCCCGCTAGCAGAAATCAATTCAATTCATTCATTATCCGTACCGCTTATTCCCGCTAGTCGGGGTCACGGGGGGGCTGGAGCCAATCCCAGCATCTCCAGGCGAAGGCAGGGTACACCATGGGCAGTTCGCCAGTCCACCACATGGCCAACACGCACACACACATTCACACCTACGGGCAATCTAGAGTGACCAATCAACCTATGATGCATGTCTTTGGACTGTGGGAGGAAACCGGAGTACCCGGAGAAAACCCACGCAGGCACAGGGAGAACATGCAAACTCCACACAGAGCAGCCCAGACCGAGAATCGAACCCAGACCGCCTTGCTGTGAGGCGACAGTGCTAACCACCACACCACCATGCCGCCCCCAATTCAATTCAATTCAATTTTATTTATATAGCGCTTTTTACAACACATGTTGTCACAAAGCAGCTTTAGAAATTGTGTGGGTCCAGATCCCTAATGAGCAAGCCAAAGGCGACAGTGGCAAGGAAAAACTCCCTAAGATGGAAGGAATTTAGGAAGAAACCTTGGGAGGACCAAGACTCAAAAGGGAACCCATCCTCCATTGGGCGGCCCGCTAGCAATGTCCACATTCACAGTTCATGTATAGTCCAGATATAATCCTGTAGTTATGAGTAGTCACAGTCCCTTCAGAGTAGATGAGCCTCAGGTGGGAGTTGGCATCAGCGCGTCCTCTTGCGATAATGGCACATCCAACCACGGCATCGGCACATCCACTGGCAAGCCAGACCATCTCCTAGATGCTTGTATGGGGTGGGTAACGGGAAAGGCTCGTCTCTCCTTGTCCCGGTATTTCTCGGGCAGCCATTGGGGAGAATTAGTTCTATATGGAATATGTTAGACAAAGTAAATGTAAACATTTCTGGAGTGTGGCAGCGACTCTGGCAATTAAATTATTACAGCCTAGCTAAAGGGCAGAACCAGAAGGTAAGACTTGGGAGCATCCTGAGACACTGGCATCCATCCACTACACCGTTGACAAACTTGACTGCGTGCAGTGATAGGATGACAGCACCAGCGCCCCAGTTTGCCATAAAAACCCTTTGCCCATGAACCCCTGGATCTGTTACCTTATCTAAAGGGGCACATTAATTACCAAATGCTAGATCAAACAAGTAAGTTTTCAACCTAGACTTAAAGATTGAGACTGTGCCAGAGTCCCGGACACATTCTGGAAGACTATTCCATAGTTGGGGGCCTTATAACAAAGGCTCTTCCCCTGCTGTTACCTTATTAATTGATGGAACTAATAAGAGGCCAGCACCTTGGGATCGTAGTGGACGAGGGGGGTTCATAATAAGAGATAAGCTCTGGAGGTAGTCAGGAGCAAGTCCATGCAGTGCTTTATAAGTCAATAGAATAATTTTAAAATCAATACGGAATTTTACTGGGAGCCAGTGCAGGGCCGATAAGACTGGGCTGATATGTTCAAATTTCCTAGTTCTAGTTAGAACTCTGGCTGCGGCATTTTTAACTACTTGAAGTTTATTTATATTCCTATTTGAGCATCCTGAGAGTAACGAGTTACAATAATCTAATCTGGAGCTAACAAAGGCGTGTACTAGTTTTTATGCTTCATGCTGGGATAATGCATTTCTTAACTTGGCAATGTTACGGAGATGTAGAAAAGCTATCCTGGTAGTATTATCTATGTATTTATCAAATGATAGGTCAGAGTCGAATAAGACGCCGAGATTTTTGGCTACCGAGCCAGGAGTAATGGGGTAATCTGCAAGATTTAACATTAGATCTGGTATTTTCTGTCTTGTGGCCTATGGGCCCAGAAGGAGAACCTCCGTTTTGTCACCATTAAGGTGGAGGAAGTTTAGCGACATCCAACATTTAATATCACTTACGCAGGCCTCAATTTTTCCTAATCTGGATTTGTCATCAGGTTTGGCTGATATATAAAGTTGGGTGTCATCTGCATAGCAGTGAAAGTTGACACCATGTTTATTTATAACTATTCCTAATGGTAACATATATAATGTAAATAATAGTGGTCCTAGGATGGATCCTTGCGGGACTCCATATTTCACTTCTGAGTGTTTGGAGGGAATATTATCCAGCTCTACAAACTGATAGCGATTGGTTAAGTAAGAATTAAACCATGAAAGGGCTGCACCAACCCAGTTTTCTAACCTTTCTAGCAGGATCTTGTGATCTATTGTGTCGAAGGCTGCACTAAGATCGAGAAGCACTAATAGAGATACATAACCTTGATCAGAGGCAAGAAGGAGATCATTTGTTACTTTAACTAGTGCTGTTTCAGTGCTGTGGTGGGGCCTAAATCCAGATTGGAATTTTTCAAATATGTGGTTCCTGTGCAGATATAAGCATAACTGTTTCATAAGCATAACACAGCTTTTTCTATGATCTTGGATATAAATGATAGGTTCGAGATGCGTCTGTAGCTAGATAGTACATTAGGATCAAGATTTGGTTTCTTGATCAGGGGTTTAATGACTGCTAGTTTACAGGATCTGGGCATGTGACCCATTGTGATGGATGAGTTTACTATATTTAAAAGAACCAGATGAATTACCTATAAAAGGATTTATATTTAGTCTAATATTCTCTATTTTATTGTCAAAGAAATCCATAAAGACATTACTAGTTAGGTTCCCTGGAATCTGATGTTCAGCGCTGGTTTGATTTTTTTTGTAAGTTTAGAAATAGTACTGAAAAGAAATCTAGGATTATTTTTATTTTTTTCGATCAGTGAGGCTAGGTATGTTGACCGTGCTTTAGTAAGTGCCCCTTTGTATTCAATAAGGCTATCCTTCCAGGCACAGTGGAATACTTCCAGCTTAGTAGAGCGGCAGTTCTGCTCTAATTTACGTGCTATTTGTTTTAAATTATGAATTTGGTCGGTGTAACACGGGGCGAGCTTTTTAAGTCTGACCTTTTTATGTTTGAATGGAGCTACTATATCTAGAGCTGATCTACAAGTATTCTCTAAGCAGTCAGTCTTACTCCTCTGGATCTGTTGGCGAGTCGGCTAAAGTCGTTAAATCTGGGAGGGTTTCAGTAAACTGTGTGGCGGTTGACGAACTTATCGAGTGTTTTAAACAATTCCGAGGAGACTGGCGGATATTTAGGTTAAGATGTAGCTCGAATGAGATTAGATAGTGATCGGAGATTGCTGTGGTTTGCGAAATGTATTTGTATTAGCTACGGCGGAACACAGCGTCAAAAATCAAATCTAAAGTATAATTGTGATAATGAGTAGGTCCCGTGACATTTTGAATAATACCGACAGAGTTCAATATCGAAGTAAATGCCCTTTTCAGCGGATCCTCTGCCTTCTCAAAGTGTATGTTAAAGTCTCCTACCATTATTATTTTGTCACTACATACTGCTAAATTTGCTGCAAAATTACTGAAATCGTTTATAAAGTCTGAGTAGGGCCCTGGCGGTCTGTACACATTAGTGAGTGAGAGAGCGTTATTGTTTGTAGCCGGATTAGTTATATTAATAGATAGCATCTCAAAAGAATTGGAGAGATCATAGTGTTTCTGGTGGACTTCTAAAGAATTTCTGTAGATTATGCATATTCCTCCTCCTCTGCCTAACAATCTTGGTCTATGAATATAACTGTATCCCACAGGTGTGGCCTCATTTAAAGTTAAATATTTGCCAGATCAAATCCAGGTTTCTGTGAGACATAAAATATCAATTTTCTGGTTGTTTATAATCTCGTTCACAATAGCTGCTTTAGAATTGAGCGATCGAATATTGAGTAATCTGATTTTCAGATCGGTTATATTGCTACTAATAATCGGATTCGAGGTTTGAATAGTAGTTAAAAACTTTGGATGGACTATTTTAATTTTCCTATGATTGAATTTAACGCGAGGCACAGACACAGTCTCAATCCTATAGGAACTTGGTGATGCCTTTTGGCAGCGTGCAGACAGTCGGGTAAGCCGGTTTGTCTGCGGCCTGGTCGGGACTCTGGATTGTCAGCAGCTCCTAATACTACTCTCCCGACTAATTAACAGGCTATGGGCTATGCTGCAGGAAAGCAGGGCGGCGCCATCCCGAGTGGGGTGGACACCATCCCTGCCTAAGAGACCAGGCTTGCCCTCGAATATTCTATAGTTATCAATATAGCCCACATGATTTTCGTTACACCACTCGGACATCCAACGGTTTAACGCCGTGAGCCTGCTGTATTGCTCATCGCCGCGCCGCATTGGGATGGGACCAGAGCAAATTACTGCATCGGACATCGTCAGTTCTAAAATAATATTAGCTTTAGAACTGCCGTAGACGTATATCGTTGGCCCCTACATGTATAACTATCCTGGAAAATCTCGTTTTAGCTAATAGTCTAAGATTTATAGTTCAAATATAGTTGTATAGTTATAGTTCTAATTCCAGGCCGAGTAGTCACAGTCCCTTCAGTGCAGATGGTGAGCCTCAGGTAGGAGTTGGCATCAGCGCGTCCTCTTGCGGCAATGGCACATCCAACCACGGCATCGGCACATCCACTGGCAGGTGCTTGTGTGGTGTTGTCTTTTGTAGAAGCATGCAACCAAGATATAAAATACAGGTTGAGTATGTGAACATCAATTTAGACAACCATCGATTTCATTAGCTAGCCCAAGTAATGGTGGAATCTAACAATGACTCTGGGGCGGCTCCTTCTGCCGCTACCGGGGAACTCGTGAGGTAATTCCCGTCAGTGCAATCAGCAGTGATGGGCTGCAGCTGTTTTATTTAGACAGTTATTTCCCCTGGCAGTTCTTTTGTTCGCGTTAATTTGGGAAGGGTTTTACGTTGTTTATATCTCGTGCGAGAGAGCCAGTTACTTCCCCTGGCGTCCTTGGTTTGTTTTCCCCTGGTTCTCCTGTCGCATTGATTTGTGGGCGAATTTCTGTTCTCCCCGTTTTTCTCCTCACGTTGACTTTTTCCGTGAGTGTTTATTTTTCTCGTTTGTTGCCTCATGCTGTGCACACCTCAGCTTTACGTTTACTGCCCTATTCCCGTATCCATTGGTACGGAAGGTTAAGCACTCATTTCTCCTGTGGGCAGGCACTTGGGTTTGCCTAACAATTAAAAACACAGTGGTGGATCTCACGTTCGAATCCTACCGTGTAGCTTTGCTCTTGACAGTGGTGGGACCTATGAATCTACCCCACCAGCAGGGGATCAAATTCTCCAGACATACACTCTAATTGAATTGTCCCCAATTCAACAATTGATGGATATTGGAAAGGACACATCACTTCTGTCCATGCTAATTTTACTCCCTTGGTTGGGCATAGTTTATCAAAAGGGCATAGTTATTTTAACCATACAGTTTTACTGAGAATGTAGCTCTGGAAGTTAAATTATTAGGGTTCACACATGAAGTGTGGGAAACCTATTGTAATTGTTAGGATTTTTCTTATTAGGGTTCACACATGATGTGGGAAACCTATTGTAATTGTTAGGGTTTTTCTTCTTTAAGGTTCAGACACATAGTGTGAGAAACCTATTATAATTGTTACGATCTTATTAGGGTTCACACACGTAGTGTGATAGCGCAGCATTTAGCATTTTGGTCCATATCTCCCACACTGTAGGGCCTAGAAACAAAATTCCACTTCTGGTCCATTCCTTGGCTCAATCCAAACAAAAAAGTCTCAAGAACCCTTTAGCAAACTAGTCCAAGGTTTTTCATCTGATCATCACAAGCATGGTGTCAAACTATGCACAAGAATGTCCTGATCAAGAAATATCAACAATATTTTGACATTTGAATGTAGTCTGGCTGTCACATGTCAATCTGAGGCGGGGCCTAATTTACTTCAACAGCTATATCTCAGCAATGCTTTCATCAATCTTCATGAAACTTGATAGGCTGATAGACCACATGACTTTGAGGTCAAAGGTCAATGCTGGCCAACATTGTCCAATAGGGAGTGCTATAACTTGGGAAAAACTGTTTCTCATCAACCATTGGTCACATTAAGCCAAAACTTCATAGGGAGCATCATGGTGGCAGGTTGTGTCAGGACACTCAGTGATGATGTCATCATTCAAAAAACACACGCACCCCGAGCACACACTATTGACCACAAAAAAACATGGCTACCATTCACCAATTAATTGGTTTTGCCCATTTGACAATCTTATCATAGGTACATACACATGAAACTGACATGGTATGTTCATGTCCACACCATCTAAGACATACTCAAGTTGTAAAGGAATTGCACCACTGGGGGGCACTATACTAGAAAATTCTGAATTTCTCCTACATATTTTTATATTGGACTCATATAATTCTATGCAGGATTCCTAGCAACTTTGTAATTACATGTGCTTTGCAAAAATATACCAACGTTTCACTATTATCAAATATGTATAATTTGTACTTTTCATACTAGTCCTAGCAATTTCACTGAATCAACTTAAATCACACCTTGTAATACTCAGCAGACTTTGAAATGCTAAGATCAATAAAATCCTAATGTTTTCACAAATTAATATCTTTCATATGCATCACAATGCTACCATCATAACATCAAATTCATATTTCAATAACTCAACCATAGTATGTCTGACTATGAACATGCACATTCACATAACCATTGTGGTGATATGTGCCAAGTTTGAGCCATATCCGTCCATAAATGGCTCTATAGTGAATATTTTCATTTTCCCTATGGAGCAGTGCAGCGCAATAGAGACACTGCTCATCCATGCATGCTGAGATTCTCGCACGCAGACTGCCCCCCTCATCCACTCCCCACACACACCCCCATCCTTCTAACATTTAACCACCCATGGTCTCTGACCCCCCCCCCCCCACCCCCATTTCACGTGCACTCACAAAAACACAGGCCTCTCTATAGGTTTCACATACACAATGCCCTAGCCATGTATACCCACTACTTAGTGACTAACACAAACACCCAGATATTTGGCTTATTTGTTTCCATACACACTCAAACACAGGACTACCACTATGCTTCATATACACACTTCTCTAGCCATTTCCAAAACACTAACATTTAGCTTCTTTTTCCATCCACAAACACACACACTAAGCTAATCTCAGCATGTGATTTAGTTCTATGATCTGAATCATTTTGCCAATACAATTTATTTTGATCTATTGGGCCTTTAGTGCATCAATTGAATACTTTTTTGCACATTCATTTATTCATCTATTTTTTGCTTAATTTCACTTGTAGGTCTTTGCCTATTTGCCTATCGTGTGTGAACCCGAAATCACCGCTTGTGGCTATATATAAATTTTAACATTTTTAATTTTCATAGTTAGGCTAGATGTTATTTTAATTTCCATGATATTAATTTGCAATTTGTGAAATTAAAGTATAACTCATTTCATCTGCTACGCTCTCAAAATGCAGGGTTTCTCAGTTCCAAAAATTAGCAAGACTACAGCCAGAGGGAGAGCCTTCTCCTTTAGAACCCCTCAGTTATTGAACAGTCTTCCAGCTCAAATGCAAGATTCAGACACAGTTCCAGTCTGGTAATCTGAGATGTCATCCAGCCATGACATACATTCACTCTAGTTTGTGACAATGATTTGGGTGGGAAGCAATGGCTCAGTGAGCCCTCATGACTGTGGTCACCTTCAGGCCTTCCCTTATATTATGCTAAGCCTTCTTGAGCCACAAGCTAAACACTGGCACAAGTGCTATATATGGATGTTTAATTCAGTGTTTACATATTTAATCTACATTCTGTATCCTTGTTATGTTTCCACAAAGACAATTCTGTAAAACACCTAGAAAATGCTCTGACTTGTCAGTAGACACACCAATGCCTCCAGCAGATGTGCCAATGCTACCTTCCTGAGGCCCAAAATCCACACTTTAGGGACTGCTCGGCCTAGATATAGATCTATAAAAATGCACTTCTACTAGCTGAGCTGCCCAATAGAGGATGGGTTCCCTTTTGAGTCTTTGTCATCCCAAGGTCTCTTCCTAATACCCACCTAGGGAGATTTTCCTTGCCACAGTTACGTGTTGCAGTGTCAAGACTCCACAAATCCAGTAAGTTTTGCTAGTGGCCAAATATAACTAAAATTGAGCAAGGCAGGACATATTTCCACAGATAACATTTTGGGCAAATCCATTAAGATGGCCTAAGTTCAAAAACCCAGAAGACTGAAATTTGGACAATTAGGATGACATGGACATAACAGGCATAAATAGACAGGATCACTAAAAATTCACAAGACGTAACTGGGAACAATATAACAGGATAGGGGCAGAAATCGGGATCCAAATATAACAGGATAAGTATGATGGGACTTATCCTGCACTATGGGACAGGAATGGGATCTGCTGACTGTAAATCGGACCTGGCCCAGGTTCTGTCTGGGTTTGTTTTCCATGTCTCTTCCATGTCTCTGTAGTCAGTTGGCAATGAGCATGTCTTGAAAATGGACCTAGCCTATGTTGGTGTTCTTCTGCATTTGCTGTTATGTTTGTGATGTACTGTCTAGTTCTCTGATTTTCTTGTGCGTTTTTCATTTTGCTTTTGAATTTTATGATTTGTTAGTGGTTGCATTTCAAAGGTGCCATAGAATGTATTATTCAGCATTTTAAACTTGTAGTCTAAAATTGTACACAGAAGGTACTTTGAACAATAGTGATCAAAAGTGACTGGTCAAACAATTACCAACACTGAGGTATGGAAACATAAAGAAATGAACACACACACAGTTTGGGTTCTGGAACCAATCCTCTGCCGAAGAATCTCCATTTATGTTGAAACATTGGTAGCTAAATATGATTTAAACATCAATGTTCAGGGAAGAGTTTATTAAATTTAGTAAAGGATCAATTGCTTAGGTCAATTGGCAATAAATCTTGTAAACAGGTTGAACAATTAGATCAGAGATATACGTGGATGATGTGTAAATGGTTCTATAGTGAACCCTCATTTATCGCAGGGGATACGTTCCAGAAGCACCCGAAAATCCGCGAGGTAGAAACGGTATATTTATTTAAGTATTTATACATTATATTAAAGCCTTATACACCCTCTCCCACACTTTTACGCTACATAAACCATTCCCATTCCCTTATTAATAACCATTCCCACACTGTTCTATGCATGTATTGTACCACTGAGAACACCCTGTTAACACTATCAGAAACTGCTTAAAGCCTGGGTGTTACGTTAGACAACCAGTTGTCCTTCTCAATACATGTTTCAAAGCTGACCAGATCCTGCAGATTTCTCCTCTGCAACATACGGAGAATACAACCCTTCCTTTCACAGGAAGCTACCCAGGTGCTTGTGCAGTCTCTAGTCATCTCAAAGCTGGACTACTACAACTCCTCTACAGGTCATCATACAACTAATTCAGAATGCTGCAGCACGACTGGTCACCAATCTCCACAAGTTCTCACATGTGACTACTCTGCTATGGTCTCTAAACTGGCTTCCAGTAGCGGCACACTAACCTTGATGCTTGGCTACAAAGCCAAAAATGGACTAGCCACTCCCTACATGATGTCCATGGTCAAATCCCGATCCATACAGAGAGCACTCCGAATCTCAAGCATGGCTTGACTTGAAACTCCATGCTTAATGTCTCACAGAAGACACAACTCCAGATTATTCTCTGTCTTTGCTCCAAGATGGTGGAACGATCTTCCATTAGCTGCTCGGACTGCAGAGTATCGTGGAAATTTCTGAAATAGATGAGGACTCAGATGTGGTAAAGAGAAAGGTTTATTAACAGGTAACATAGTGTCTTCTCCCTCTGCACATTCTTCAATGCAGGCTACAATAGAAGCACACACCTACACAAGCATATGATTATTACTGAATCACTTCACAACAATCTCTCTACTAGTCAGAAGGACATGTACTAAGATTATAATGATCCCTGTAATAGAAACAACATAGTCAAAATATAATGTCCTCCACACTTCCCCCCCTTTGATTCCGTATAATCATAAAAACTTTAGACAAAACAAAATTTATTTCCGCTGCTCAGGGCCGTCCGACACAACCCAGCCAGCCACCAGGTTGCCATCTGGAAGGTCACTCCCAACCCTCATCAAACATGCGATGTAGAGAGTCTGCTATGTCAAGCTCCTCTAAGTCTTCATGCAGGGGAAGCTGGTAATGTTGACGCATAAGATCTGTGAACCAAGATGAACAGCAAGACAGAATACAAGGCAAAAAACACAATCAACACAATATAACTCTCATTCTGATGGCTGTTCTGGAGCTTTTTTGCAGTGTGTGATGGGTCCACGTGGCTCGCCCAACTGGTGTAGGTCATCAACAGCACTTGGAATGGTCCCAGCCACCTGGGTTGGTTCCACCTTCATCTGCGGAAGTCCTTGATCAGCACCCAGTCTCCTGGCTGGAATCTGTGCAGTGGATTCTCCGACACCTCAGGCAGCACCACCTTTACCTACTTAGACACAGGAGAGAGAGATTTGTGCAGGATAACGCAGTACTGCAACAATGGCTCATTCACCAAGTGTGTGTCCCAGTCAGGCTGCCCCACCCCTGTGTTTGGAAGCTGTCCAAACACTATCTCAAAGGCTGACAAACCTGTATGTGCCTGGGGGCGAGTGGGGGCAGGTATTTTACACAGTTCAGTCCTGTTTCCTGAGTTAATTTAGAAAGCCCCCCCTTTGTTGTGCCGTGTGTTTCCACTAAGGAGCAAATCATCACAATATTGCAACAAAACAGTGACCTCTGGAGGCTTCAGAGGGGCCAAACTATCCCGCAGCGCTGCATTGCAAACCAGTACTGGCTATCTGGATGCACGGGGACACAAAAAAATGCATTTCCACTACACTGAACCACTGACTATCTGAGGGGCTCTGGGAGAGAATGGTGTGAGGATTTGGCACTTCTGGGGCCCTGGGGTGCAATGCCGCATTGACAGCCTGCAAATCCTGCACAAATCGTCATTCATCTCTCCTTGGTTTCTTTACTGGAAAAATTGTGCGTACGAGTGAGTCGGGGCACGGTACGATCACTCCAGCCTGCCTAAGTGATTGGAAAACTGGCCGAATTCCCTCGAGCGCCTCAGGCTTCAAAGGGTATTGGTGTTGTTTTGGCCTATAATCAGGTTTTGGGATAATGCGTATGGGCTCACACCCCCATATGAGCCCCACATCGCTTTTACCCATAATGCTGCAGGAACAGATCTGAGTTCCTCTTACTCTTGTTCAGAGAGGGTATGGGAGGTGGCTAAAACATTAGCACCTAGGGGGTCAATCAACTCTGCTCCCCACCGGCAGGGGAGTAGATAAGAAACTGGTTGCATCCACACCCTTCTGCTAGGGCTAAACATGGTGTTCTCACCTGAAACTCTCTCCCAATCGGTGATGTTAGATACCTCTATCACCCATTCACCGATGTCCCGCCATTGTGGTTCCTCATATGCACTAGCCAGTGACATATATAGTTCAGATCGAGGAACTGAGAACAGATCTTCCTGTTCTGATGTGGTCTGCACCACTCCCGCAGCCCACGCGCAATCCCACACAATGGCAGCGACAGCTAAACAATCATGATTTTCAACACCAAATGTATCCTCAAAGCCTCTGTCGGGGCCCTCACTCACATGCAGCGTGCAGTGCAGAGACCCCAACGGCTTCAATTTCAAATTCTCTGGCAACAGGCTACCCACATCATGCATGAAATGTTCCCAGCAATTTCCCCCTGCACTCTGTAACTCATACGCATACGGTGGCAGTGGTACAACGGGCATGGCTGGTGGTGGAGGTAGCAGTGGTACCATGAGCACGGCTGGTGGCGGAGGTGGCAGTGGTACCATGGGCACGGCTGGTGGCGGAGGTGGCAGTGGTACCACGGCCACATTGCCGTCTTTAAGCAGCCTACTACATACTACTACAGCCTACTACACACTACTACTCATGTACTGACCCCCAAATCAGTACCCAGTATATGATCAAAATTAATTTTTCCAGTACGCAAAAATATCTGCAAAATAAACCAGTATACATACAGAGCTACTATATCTTCGTAGTGTACTGCATCCTGTCATGCAATGTGGCCACGACATCCAATCTCTAAAAAAAAAAAAAATAGAATGCAACTGCTCACTTCTATTACTCACTGCTTTAAAATGAGCAAATCCACTAACCATAGCTAGATAATAATCTGTGAAACATTATTTGGCTAGTTAAATAAGTGATTTCTTTGCAGACCCTAACTATATCTTTAAAACCTGAATTAGGGGCGATCCTAGGATCAGAGGGTGCTTGAGCGTAAAGTATGCCAAGGCAAATGCAGTTTCCATTCTATGGCACCTTTAAAACAAAATGCATCTTTTGTAATATTTAGCTATATATGGTTATGCCCCATCCAAGCAAAATTGATACATAAAATGACAACTTTTTTTTTATAAATCCAAAGTATAAATGCCAATTGATTTTCATATTTTTGTAACTCTGTTTCTGTTTTTCTTTTATTATGCTAAGAGAAATTGCAGACAATCTTTACATCACTGAAATTCCTGCCAATGCATTCCAAGGTATTTCCAATGAAGTTCTCACAGTGTAAGTAGTCTCAGATTGAACATTTGTCTTTTTTCCATACTAACAGCAAAACCAGTTTTTTCTAGATAATATCATGGATTGTATAAGCACTGGAAGATCAGCTTTTTTGATGGATACAATAATAATAGACAAAAGAACTGCAATCATAAATGTATTATATTGTTTCCTGCTGTAGTGGCAGCAGGGGGTGAGAGGTGAGGGGTTTGCTTGATGGTCTTTATTCTCCATCTTGCAACAAACATAGAAAACTAAATGCTGACGAGGCAGCAGATCTCTAAACTGACTTTAAACAGTAACAGCGTAGCAGTGAATATGCGCAAGGTCTCTCTCTCTCTCTCCCTCAGATGTATGAATGTGCACCAACAATGGCAGGTACCTATGGGGTTTAAATAGTGGTGGGAGAAGGCTAGTTTAGTTTAGTTTATTTATTGTCACATCACAAGAGTACCGGGGTACAGATGCGTGAAAACCTTACATTCCTCTGGGGTCCATTGGTGTGAAGCACCGCGAACCAAGAGCGGCCGCTGTGCCTGAAACGCGCAGCCATTCACAGATGGGGGGAAAGATAGAGAGATAACATTAGGAAGGAGACAAAAAAAATATGATCACAGATTGATCTCTTGATGACAACAGTCTGTGAGCACGCAAAAAAATCCCTATAGCACATTTAAGCATTGATGGTGACAGTGAGAGTGGTGTTCATCTAAGGCAGGTGGGGAGTGAGGGTACAGAGACGAGACAGAGAAGAGCTAAACCAGGGAGTACAGGAGTGATAGAGTGATTTTGGCTGTTGGTAAACTTAAACCAGCTGAAGGGAATAATCAGTAATGTTATAATGACCAAGGGACCTAACCCTAGGGGCAGGTTGAGAAGAGGGATGTGTGTGAGTGGGCATGACCCTGCTAGGCTGGGACTGGTGCATGACACCTGCATTTCATTTTTATTTTTTTCCTAAACATTAAGTGCATACAAATAAAACAATTTGCATGCAGTGTTTTACCACTTTTGAGTAAAAATGAAGTAATGCTTTGACAATAAACTCTGTCTCTGACTCTTTCCCATTTTGCTCTCTGTCAAACAGGATGTTATACAGTAATGGATTTACCAAAATTCAGCACCATGCCTTCAATGGGACAAAACTAGATGCTGTGTAAGATACTTTTTCACATCTTGAGGACGAATATGAAACTGCTTTAAAATTATAATATTTGTATTTTGTTTGTTGTTATTTTGGGTGTTTTGTTTGTTCAGCTGCGCAAGCAAAGTAAGTAGTAGGAGGAACTAACTGATATATGAAAAAGTGCTTGAAAAGCACTACATTGTTATTCCTTATTGTAACGTTTGAACGGAGGCCGCCGGAGGCAGAGGTGACGAACTTAAAGCTTTATTTTCCATAATAAACAACAGAAATACTCAGGCCGGTACGGCAAAACGAAGAAGCTCCCAAGGGCAGAGAGAGCGGCTTCTAGCAGACTTGCGAAAGCGGCGGCGCTGAGAGATGACTTAAGTGATAGATCCAGAGTCCTTCCTTGTCGAGTCAGGCTTAGCAATGTGCAGCACTAGACAGCAGGACCTGCGGGCTTAAGTGCTACACAAGTAATATGCATCAGGTTTTAATAGTGAGGAGAATTAGAGAGAGGGAGTGGCATGTGCTGAGGGGGTGTGCGCGTGACTTGTGTCTGGGTGCTACCATGGTTACGGGCACGGACACGCCCTCTGGCGGCCTCCACCTCTTACCACCGTGACACTTATTCCTCCTGTGTCACCTCTATCTTGCTCATTAGGGATCTGGACCCATACGATTGTAAAGCTGCTTTGTGACAACATATGTTGTAAAAAACGCTATATAAATAAATTTGACTTTGACTCATACTTCTTCATATTAGAGGGCTATTGTTATCCCTCATATAAATCTTCTGCTTCTTGTTCCACACGTTTGTGCATTTAATACAGCCCGAACCACTTAACATACAGACACCGTTCAAAGTGTGTTTCGAAGGACTTGTGCTATGTATTTGTAGATAATAAATGTAAGTTTAAAAAATGTAAAAGCCCCATAGAAATAAATGGCAAAATGTTCATAATTTCAAATTATAACTAGATTTGCATTTCCTGAAGGAAATACGAGAGGGCTTGAAAAGGTGTGCCCTGTTCTGACTAAGGTTATGGCTAATTCCCTTGAGTGAGGAAGCATAAGGTCATTGCCCTGCCTTGGACCAAGATTTGAGTAGTGTGTAGATTGTGTATTAAGCTCCGTATGGTGTGTAGGGATGTACAGTGGGTACGGGAAAGTATTCAGACCCCTTTACATTTGTTTAATTGCAGCCATTTGCTAAAATCAAAAAAGTTCATTTTATTTCGCGTTAATGTACACTCAGCACCCCATCTGGACAGAAAGAAAACAGAAATGTAGAAATTTTTGCAAATTTATTAAAAAAGAAAATCTGAAATATCACATGGTCATAAGTATTCAGACCCTTTGCTCAGTATTGAGTAGAAGCCATGTGTCTTCTTGGGAATGATGGGGTCATTGTCTTGTTGGAAGGTGAACCTTCGGCCCAGAGCACTCTGGAAGAGGTTTTCTTCCAGGATATCTCTGAGTGTACATTACAGTTTTCATTGATTGCTTTGACCTGTTTGAAGAAAATGGGAACCTCTCAGTCTTCATCATCACCATCTCAGCAGAGCAGAAGACACCTCTTGCAAATGTGGTAACCCATTCTCATTGGATTGACACAGTTTTCCCACACTTTTGCAAAATAGTTAACGCAGATGTCATTCAAGAAGTCCAAACTCTAGGAGTTTAGCTGTGGTTAAAGAACAGAAACCATATGTTCCATGCTCTTAGAAACTCCCTGATCAGCACCTGTTTGCAAATTGAAAAAATCTGTGAAGAAGTGTCAATCAGTCTGCAGGCATGTTGTTCTTTGCAAGCATGGATCGAGGAGGTCTAAGGCAGATGAGAGGTAGAGTGAGAGTAAGAGGTAGAGGTAGAGGGGTCAGAGGAAGAGGAGTCCATGTGCGAGGTTGAGGCATAGCTGGAAGGGCTCAGGTTACAGATGAAATTTGGGCAACTGTGATTGATCATGTCGTAAGTCATGGTCTTTCATTTAGAGAGGCTGGACAGAGAGTCCAACCTGTTCTAAACAGAAACACTGTTGCATCAATTGTTAGAGTTTTGTTGCTAAGTAATGGTATGGTATGGTATATACAGAAATACAGTATCTGCAGTGATATACAGTACTTCATGTAATGTTTTCCAGATTTCATGTATTCTTTATAGAATCGAGAGGCTACCAGTCGGTGGTGGTAGAGGGAGAATTTTTAATGCCAACAGGAGGCCTCCATTGTCAACATGGTTCAGGCAAATAATGCCATTAGGCTGCATGACATCAGAGCAGCAGTGATTGCTGGTCAGGGAGTATTTAGGAACATCCATACTGTGAGTGAGGTGGCCACAATTGACCGCGTCCTCAGAAGGAACCATATGGCCACGAAACAGCTCTATAGAGTTCAATTTCAGAGGAACTCTGAAGCTGTGAAGGAGGCCAGATGCCAATATGTGGAGGTAAGGAAACACAACAGTACTATACTCGTACGCCTTGTCATATCATGCAGTTACTGTAGAGCAGGGGTAGGCAACCTTTGAGACATCGAGTGCCAACTTCAACATTTCTAGTCAATGAGTGTGCCACTATCAACAATAATGGTAAAAAAAACAGACACAAACTACGGGAATATGTTCTACAAATTTGGAATTTTACATAGAAAATGTGCTTTACAAATACAATTATTTTTATTAATGTGGCTTTATTGATAAGAGTAACTTGCATTGAACCCCGTGCAGATAACCTCTAGCCCTGAACTGGACCTTAGACATGCCCTAAAATATTGTCATATAAACCTGATATTTAACATTACACCACATCTCTCCTTCCTAAAATCAACCGGGTAGACTGCCTTTTGATTCGAGAGACCTTCTGCCTCCTTTGCTGGAAGGTCTGTTCCTGCCTAAACATGAACTGAACATACGCCTATTATGAATTAAACTCTCCTATATAGCTACTATGTAACTACATGAAATAACACACTGTTAATACTTGAACAGTCAATAAAATAACACATTTCTTTTACCTTACATTTCTCCCATTACACCACAATTATTATTATTATTATAGACCTAGGCATGTATAACAAACGAAAAAATGCCACAGCATTTTATATAAGCAAACAGCAACGTATTTAACTAAACAGTGTGAGCTGAGATTAAAATGAATCAGGCTATATGCCTCAATTAATATATCTTGCCTACTAGTCAGTGTGATCCCTGTCCTTGCTTTTTTTTGGCTGAGCTTTCTTATCTGGGGTTTGTAGTTTGTCACTTTTAATTGTAAACATGACTCGGAATTGTCCGTCGTCAAACGGCTGCGGATAGGGCTGAGCACACTTTTCATGTGCGAAAATACCTGCTCACACAGGTATGTTGAACCGAACACTGACAAGAGGGCCAATGCAATGCTCTTGAGACAGCCGAACGTTTCTGGTGCAGACATCCAGCATGCGAGGATGCAGGCTCCGTGCTGTTGCACAGGGGTGGATTCCAACTGCTTTCGGAGCTCTGCAAACTTCGTCACCCACAGTGATGAGCTCTTTAGCTCTATCAGCTGCATCTCCACGTCCTGTACATCCATCCAGTCGATCAGAGCTGCGTCCAGGTCATGTCCATCAAAGCTGTCAGGCTTGATCAAGAAGGAGAACATCGGACCGTACCGTTTAAAATCCACAAAGCGGGTCGTGAATTCCGCCTCCAGCTCATGCATGTATTCGGCTATTTCATCGGTGCTGATGTTGCGTTGTGAAGACCACTCCCTCAAGTGTCGGAAGTAGCGGAAAGTGGAGGACACAATGTCACCTGAGAATACTGCAAGCTTGGCGACAAAAGCAGTCCACGTTTCAAACATGTCCAAAACAGTTTGCCCTGCGCCTTGCAGCCTGACATTGAGCTCGTTGAGGTGCCCAGTGATGTCCGCAAGAAACAAAAGTTTCACAATCCACTTCTCGTCCTCCAGTTGCGGATAGTGTTGTCCTTTCTCAGCCAGAAACACCTTGATGGCATCGATGCAGCTGACAAAGCGCTCCAGAACTTTCCCCGCAGCTCAGCCATCTCACTGCCGAATGGAGAGGGAGATCTGCGTATGCACTGTCCATTTCCTCAAGCAGGGATCGAAACTGTCTATGTGTTAGTGCAGATCGTTTGACGAGGAAGTTGATCACCTTTGCCACCGTAGCCATGACATAATTAAAATCCGAATTGGACATTTTTGCACACAGGTTTTCCTGGTGAATTATGCAGTGGAGCTTCATGACGGGGTGGCCAACTTTTTCTTCAATTAGTTTGACGGCTCCCTTCTGCTTTCCAACCATTGAAGGAGCGCCGTCTGTAGTTACAGCAAACACCTTCCTCATATCAACTCCCCTCTCCTCAAAATGTTGCATAATCACCGTGGCTACGTCGTCACCTCTGGTTGTGTCCGGCATGGGCTGTAAACAGCAGAGTTCCTCTCTCACGGTTGTAGTATCACAGTATCTTGCCATGACAGCCAATCGCGGGATGTCATTCACGTCAACACTCTCATCTACGGCTAGGCTAAAAACACTAGCATCTGTCAGTCCCTTCGTTTGTTGGGCTCTAACATCACCTGCCATTTCATCGATGCGTCGCTGAACAGTACGAGCTGACGTGGCCATGTCCTTTATCCGTCTTTTGATGGTGCCTTTGTTTGGCAAGTCGTCAAAAGAGTCTCTGCGCAGCTGAGAAAGGCCTCCTTTACATACTCCCCATCAGTAAACGGCTTCCCATGCTTAGCAATACAACAAGCCAGATTATAACTGGCTTCTGTGACATGGCCTTGGTTGTTCACAAATACTTTAAGAGAGCTGGACTGTTTGCCATATCTAGCCACGGCACGTTTAACAGCTTCGTCTCTTTCGCCGGGGCCTTTATACGTCTTGTCGTGTTTTGTCTCGAAATTGTGACTGGCAGGAGGTGCGAACGAAAAGGAAGCGATCACGCCAAGTCTCAGAGAAAAAGAGGGGTTTAATAAATAATGTGCGCTAACCAAAATCCCGTGCACTGATCCAAATTAAGGATACAATAACCAGCAGTCAACTGGTACACAGACAAGGCATATATAGACAGACAAACTACCGTCAGGTGAGGGAGCTAATAAGCCCCACCCACCTGAGGGAAGTACACAACGCAACAACAACAGGACAACTGCCGCTGTACCGTAGGTGACCGGGAGGGGGAGCCTCCCTCACCGTGACAGAAATGCCTCTTAATGCTGGAAGTTCGGCACACTACGTTGTCATAGCACAGTGTACACACAGCACGATCTTTGACATACACAAAACCATAGTCTTCCGTCCAGGAGGGCTGAAATGCCCTAGCTTTGTTTTTTTTAACCGGAGGCTCTGTCATCTCTTGTAACGCTATCAGGTAGACTAACTGATTTTGATTAGGCTACATTTAAACATGGGTCTGTGGCGGGAGCTGAGTGCAAAGCATTGAGGAGCGATTTCGATTGGAGGATCGTGCTCTCTATCTGAGATTTATTTATTTATTTATTTTTTTGCTGATGCTGGTCCAGCGTGGCGCGTGCCAGTGATTATGCCTCAGCGTGCCAGCAGTGGCACGCGTGCCATAGGTTGCCGACCCCTGCTGTAGAGTGAACCTCATTGGGAATAGGGCCACTATTACTGTTCCAGGACAGCGGGGCGCCAACATAACTATGTGTGCTGCCATCTCCAATGATGGCGTCCTGTGCCATATCCCTACACCGAGCGTCTCATAGCATTCCTGAATGCCCTTCATGACATCCTGATCCCGCCTCAGGAGAGAGTCCTGTTGAGGCCTGGCATGTCATGGTTCATGATCATCTGGGACAATGTGGCATTTCACCACAACACTCTCGTGTTGTGAATGAGTGGTTTGCAGTGCACTCTTGCATGATGGTACAACTCCTTCCTCCATACTCTCCGTTTTTAAATCCCATTTATGGCTTTGATGAATTTAGGCAAATTAGAGGTAATAATAACTGGTCAAAATCTATACTGTTACCTCTCACTGATACTGCAAAATCAGAGAATATACCACCCACCATCTATTGACTCTGAGCTGATATACTTGGGAATTAAGATCCTTCCATCTCTTCACACAATTTTAGTAAAATACTACTCAATACTTGTTAAGAATAATAGTTCTGCCTTGTGAATAAGAAATTCAGCCCTAGTCATTTGAAGGGTTTTATATTTATATATAAATTTTGTTTCAGAAAATAAATTTTTACTATAATACCCAATTCCAACAAATTAATTTGTGCTTCCAGATTATTTAAGTTCCTCAGCCTGGATTTATTATAAATGATTCAAAAGAGATGCAATTACCTCTTAGAAAACATTTGGTTGTTTCCCAGAGAACTTGATCGTTAACCTCAAGCCCCCTATTGTCCTTAATAAAATCCGATTTCTGCTGCGCAGCTTCTCAGTGAATTCTGAATTTGACAAGAATGAAGTATTCATACGCCACCTTTTTGGTCGATGGGGATGAGATATGGGAGAGAATATTTAAAGATTGTGTCAGAATCTTTTTATTCCATAACTGAGGGGCTTTAAAGGAGCTGACATCCTGAAAAAAAAGGAGGAAGCTCTGCCTTCGGCTGTCTTGCTAATTTTTGGAACTAAGAGAAATCCTGCATTTTGAAGATAAACTCTATAAATAGCAAACTGGGTGAGAACACACAACTTAAACACATTAAAGGTCCTATCCGAAAGATAAACAAATACTATACCTGGCAGTATGGAATAAACATTAAACAAAAACAAAAAAGCTTGAACTAAACTTCAAGATACAAAGCAGAGAGATACAAACTCTCTTACCCGCCTGGAAAGCAATGTCCAATGGAGACATGCGCCCAGACGGCAAGGCTACCCCTCCCTTCCCCGGACCGAGTGCCGTCCAACTCTACGACGAACCGTCCTTATGAACCTTACAGAATGAGAGGCGACACACTGAAATTTTACTTTGAGCTGTCGAACAGAGTCCAGCCCAGCCCAAAGCAACAGTCAACTCGCATTATTCTTCAATGACCAAATTTGAGGGGACCTCCATCCTTGAGATACCCTCCAGCAAAGCAACAAAGGCTTCCGGGTCCACCGGTGCTTTAAACAGCAGCAGATCTTGGCCATGTAGCACTTTGACAGTGGCAGGATACAGCAGAAACTAAGACACTCCCAGCTGCATGAGACATTTCCTTCCTTTCGACATTGCTTTCTTTTTTTGCACGATGCCTTTACTGTAGTCTGGGAAGAACTGCAGCACGGCTGAGCCCTCTCCGTTGGGACGAAGGGGCACCGCTTCTCTAGCTCCTTTCAGAATTGCCTGTCGGTCGCCGTACCGGAGCAGTTTAAAGATGAGAGTGTGAGGTCTGTTTCTGAGAGGGGACCTGCAACTGTAAATACAGTGAGCCCATTCAATTTCAATCTCATTGCCTCATAGTGATGGAATCCATTTAGGCAAATGCTCTTGGAGACCCTGCGGCAGCCCCACCAATCTTAAGTTGCTCTGCCTGGACTTGTCTTCCAGCGCCTAAAGCTTGTCTTGAAGCTCCTCCATGCACAGCCTGCTAGCCATGGAGTACTTCTTCATTTCTCTAACTGCGATTTGCACATGGTCACATCTAGCAGTGCAAGACTTTACCTCCCTTTCCAGAGCACCGAGTCGGTTGGAGATAACCTGAATTTCTTCGAGGACAATCGCCGCCATGCTGGCCTTGATCTCACTTAGCTGTTTCTGGAGCATCTCCGAAATGGTGTCTCTCAGATGGACGTCGTATTTAGACTTCTTTTTGAGCAGTGATTCGGGTAGGTCTTGTTTCGAAGTCATGCCTGAAGACTTAGAGCTTTGCGGGACATGACTCTTGACTCTTGCGATAATCTATATACTTCTAACTTAGAGTTTCGCCATTTACACTCCAGGATTCGCGTGGCTCATTTGAGACTACGCGTGCGCTCGTTGTACCAAGGCGCCATTCTTCTCTCTTATATCGCAATGGCGCAACCTTGTCTAAAGCTGTACGGAGAGAAATTTTGACGTGCTCGGTAATACGCTCTAGCCCTTCCAGAGCTACAGGTGGATCACTGTTTGTCATGTCCGGTAAAGTATCAATGAGCACAGCTATGGTAGTAAATGTTACAGTATATGAATACCGTCGTTCAAACGCAACAACTACGTTATGAAGCTGTGGTCAGAAACGGCCTCACTTTGAGGAAGTACTGCTAAATTGGCTATCAATACCAAACGATAAGACCAAGTCTAAAGTATGACTACAATTATGCGTAGGATCCATCACATTCTGAGTGATACCCATTGTATCAAGAATTGCTTGATATTCCAAAGGCGATGTTTTATAGCTAGGAATGCATCAGGTGCAAGCCATAATTCCTCAGACTAGGTCCTGGTGAATATGATAAGAAGGGTTTCCTCAGTCCTGAGGGTGTGAACTTTGGGTCCCCAGCATAGGGGCTGAAAGAAACCTTTTCTCAGCAATTTTCACTTATAATAATAATAATAATAATAATAATAATCTTTATTTGTATAGCACCTTTCATGCATACATGCAACTCAAAGTGCTTCATGCAGCAGGAACCTTAAAGGACCAGAGACGGTTAGTTTCAAACTTTGTGAGGCAATACACTTCCTGTGATTATGACAGTATGCCCTCAGAGTAAGAAATTGGAAAATCTTCTGCTTCTTCACGCTTCACTAACATGCACATACATACAGACACAGCTGGGACTCCCTAGCAACCACCAAGCAAGACATAGGTGTTAAGTACACTGTTGAAGACCTGTAACACCTGCGGCGTCAAGGAACAATAGGGCGGACACAAACGCTGAGAAGAGCGAGATTTTTTAAAGGGAAGTCCATAATCAGGGTCATACAGGGAGTCTGAACATGAAACAAAGCCAAGACGCAGAGACATAATGAACACAAAGAACAACTAGAACAATACACCAAAGTACAATTGCAAAACAGGCTGTATGCAAAACAATGACCAGCAACAGACAAGACCAAACTTCGGATATAAATAGAAGAGACTAAACAAGCAACACATTAATCCAATAACAAGGAGGCAGGGTTACAAACCATGAGGAGTTACTAGAACACGAACATGGTTAACAAAGCAAAACATACATGATTGACAGCTGGGGGAGGGGCTAACTGTGACATGACCAAGGGTAGTTAGGGCAGTAATTTTCTGGTCTTGTGACTGGAGGGTTGTAGGTTCGATTCCCAGGCCTGAGGCCATAACTGAGGTGCCCTTGAGCAAGGCACCTAACCCCAACTGCTCCCCGGGGCGCTGATCTAGGGCTACCCACCGCTCTGGGCATGTGTGCACCACAGCCCCCTAGTAATCACTAGTGTGTGTGTTCTGACTGCAGAGATGGGTAAATGCGGAGGATGAATTTTGATTGGGTGAGAATCAAAATTGACAATATTGTCTCAGAATAAATTCTCAATTTAGCATATCACATCGGTTTTGTGAAAGGAAGGGGGATTTATTCGACCTCTGACCAAAAAGCAGGGAGCAGAGTCCCCTTTCACAGCAATATGAAACTGGCCATTCCACTAAACTTTGTCATTATCTTCCCCACCTTAATGATTATAGCAAATGTGTGTACACATAAAGGCATGCATACAGATAGAACACACACATACACTTGCAGGTCTTTTCAACCACTATGTATTTCCTTCAGAAAATGAAAATCTAGTTTTCTTTGAGTTTCCTAATTAATTAATTAATTCTTAATTCTGATGGTCCAATGGCAATCAATAAACAAATAAGCAAGACTTTTATTGGTTTCTCCGAAATAAAGCTGATTATATTTTGATTATATCTCTTTGATGTTTTTGTCTCACGTATTAATTTAGTGGAAAATCCTTAAAAAGGGATGCAGTCTTTGCATCATCCTGGAGGACAAAAACATCAAAGACATGACACATTTATAAATTGCTATTGCTATTTGCTCTTTGTTTGCTATTGTTGGTAATGTATAAAGTATATAAACCACACTTAAACAGATTTAGAGATTGTCTGTTCTCCCTTTAGCAAGGCCTTATCCTGTTTATCATAGTATGATTGCGCTACATTGCACTTTACTTAATGATCAAATTTCTATAGGATATAACTTTTATACTTTGTATCAATCGTATTAAAGAATTTATTCTTGTTTTAAATGTTAAAGCAGCATAAAGGCTTTATATTGTTATATTATATTGTGGTAATTATTTATTTTCCCAATTATTTATTCAAGCATTGTTGCTGTGCTGATGTTTATATTAGGCCTTAACAACATTAAATTAAATTCCCTCTGAAGATTTCTCCATAGAAACAAGCAACTCACAAGACTTGAGGAGAGCATGTTTGCAAAAACCATCAGTGGTCCAATGCTGCTGTAAGTATCTTCATTTTTAAAGTCTCTCCTAAATTCTTTAATTTTTTCTAGAACCTTTTGGGTGCAGAAATCTGGAGTCATGTGCCTGGTTCTCTCATGTTTTACACTTGTGGTGTGCGTGTGTGTTTGTTAACTTTATCCTTTGCACGTCTTTCGTCTTGTTATTGTTATATGTTAAACTCATGTTTTTTAGCGTGTATGTATTTAAGAGAATCTTTGTCATGTTTGTTGTCTGTCCTGCACTTGTGCTAAAAAATAAAGCGTTGAACAACTTTCGCCTAGGCATCCTGCCTCACCTCACTGTTATTGCACTTAGCTTTACTTAAATACCCAATCTCTCAAACATTCTATGCAGGTTTCTTGTTTAATACTATTAAAGGAAAAGAGGAAAATGTTTTAACTTTCCTTTCAATTTTTTTGTTTGCCTTCAAAAACAAACAAACAAAGATTGTTGGTAATACTTAATCAAAGGTATGAATTAGCCCTTCATGACACTTGACAAACATACATAAACATTTATACTTGCTTATTAACAATAAGCTGTAAGCTTACAAGGCCATTTTTATCTGACCATTTTACCCTTTAATGGGGAACAGGTACTGCTGGGATCAGTAGCGCTGGATCCAGGGGCCCAGCTGCAGCAATCTATGATTCAGATCAGGGATTGAGGCCATGAGAACTGACAGAGTCAGGGTTGCCAAAATGTGTGACCACTATGGGTGTAATGACTCATTTTAACAACAATTCAATTCGAATCATGATTCGTGGTTGCTAATGCGAATCAATGATATTGATTCAGGCGGCATGGTGGTGTGGTAGTTAGCACTGTCGCCTCACAGCAAGGCGGTCTGGGTTCGATTCTCGGTCTGGGCTGCTCTGTGTGGAGTTTGCATGTTCTCCCTGTGCCTGCGTGGGTTTTCTCTGGGTACTCCGGTTTCCTCCCACAGTCCAAAGACATGCATCCTAGGTTGATTGGTCACTCTAGATTGCCCGTAGGTGTGAGTGTGTGTGTGTGCGTGTTGGCCATGTGGTGGACTGGCGAACTGCCCATGGTGTACCCTGCCTTTGCCCGGAGATGCTGGGATTGGCTCCAGCCCCCCCGTGACCCCGACTAGCGGGAATAAGCGGTACGGATAATGAATGAATGATATTAATTCATTTATAATGACACGGTCTGATTCAGTGACTTGAAATTGATTCTGTAACTTTTTAGCCAAAAATTCAACCAATGTGACTGTGTAATAAATACCTGGATACTGTGCAGTACAGGTGGAGTTTCCTATGTTCCTGTTGTTTCTTGTAAGGGAATCAGGTATCAAGTCAAGTCAAATTTATTTATATAGCGCTTTTTACAACACATGTTGTCACAAAGCAGGTTTACAATCATATGGGTCCAGATCCCTAATGAGCAAGCCAGAGGTGACAGTGGCAAGGTAAAACTCCCTAAGATGGCAGGAATTTAGGAAGAAACCTTGGGAGGACCAAGACTCAAAAGGGAACCCATCCTCCATTGGGCGGCCCGCTAGCAGAAGTCCGCATTCATAGTTCAAATATAGTCCTGTAGTTATAGTTCTAATTCCAGGCCAAGTAGTCACAGTCCCTTCAGTGTAGATGGTGAGCCTCAGGGGGGAATTGGCATCAGCGCGTCCTCTTGCGGCAATGGCACATCCAATCATGGCATCGGCACATCCACTGGCAAGCCAGACCATCTCCTAGGTGCTTGTATGGAGTTTTCTTTTTGTAGAAGCATGCAATCAAGATATAAAATACAGGTTGAGTATGTGAACATCAATTTAGACAACCATCGATTTAATAGACATACATAGCTCACATGCCAGTGATTAGCATGTGGCTCCCGCAGGCTTATCTATAGCAGCATAACTAAAGGGAGGGGCCTGGGGGTGACCACAGTCAAGAGGGCTCACTGAGACATTGCTTTCCACCCAAGTTATTGTCACAACAAGAGTGATCACATGACATGGCTGGATGACAGCATCAACATCTCAGATTACCAGAAAGCTCAATGACTGGAGGCCCCCCAAGCTCCACACCTTCACAAGTAGAACACTAATTGAAGGCTTGATTAAATAGGTGAGTCTTAAGTCTAGATTTAAAGATTGGAACTGTGTCAGAATCTTGGATTTGAGCTGGAAGGCTATTCCATAACTGAGGGGCTGTAAAGGAGAAAGCTCTGCCTCCGGCTGTAGTTTTACTAATTTCTGGAAACAAGAGAAATCCTGCATTTTGGGAGCGCAGAAGGCGAGATGGATTATAGTATACAATGAGTTCACTCAGATATTGTGGAGCAAGACTGTTTAAAGCCTTATAGGTCAGCAGAAGAATTTTAAAATCAATCCGATATTTAACCGGCCAGTGTAATGCCGTGAGAGTAGGACTAATATGATTGAATTTTTTAGCCCTAGTTAGGACTCTAGCTGCAGCATTCTGTACAAGTTGGAGTTTCTTTAGGGACTGTTTAGAGCATCCAATTAGAAGACCATTACAGTAGTCCAATATTGACGAGACAAAAGCATGGACCAGCTTCTCTGCATCAGCTAATGAAAGTAAATGTCTCAGCTTGGAGATATTACGTAAATGGAAAAAGGCAGCCTTAGTGACATTGTATATATGTGTATCAAATGAAAGATCCGAATCAATAGTGACACCTAAGCTTTTTGCAGAAGATTTAGGTGTATCTGAAAAGCCATCTAGGGTGAGAGGGATATCAGTCCAATTGCTTCTAGCAGCTTTTGGTCCAAGAAGCAACACCTCAGTCTTATCGGAATTTAGAAGAAGAAAATTAGACGCCATCCAGTTTATTATGTCCTGGACGCAGTTCTCAATTTTGGGAGTAGTATTGACATCATCTGGATTAGAGGATATATACAACTGAGTATCATCTGCGTAGCAATGGAAGTTAATACCATGTCTACGAATGATTGTGCCCAGCGACAGTAAATACAATGAGAATAATATGGGGCCCAATACAGATCCTTGAGGGACCTTTTTTTTGCCACACTATTTTGCCACACTATTTTACCTTTGTACGTTCTGAACATTTGTTATTTACAAGTACAAATTGGTAACGATCTGTCAGGCAGGATCTGAAGCAGGAGAATGCTTGACCTCTTACGCCAATGAGTGTCTCCAGCCTATTCAGAAGAATATTGTGATCAATGGTGTCAAAATCAGCACTAATGTCTAAAAGTATAAGAAAAGAAATGTGTCCTTTATCAGAGGATATTAAGAGATCATTTACTACTTTAGTCAGCGCAGTTTGAGTGCTGTGGTGTGGTCGAAATCCAGATTGGCCTATAGGACAGTTCCTGGGGATTAAGACCAGGTTTTTTAATTAGTAGCTTGATGACTGCAGGTTTAAGTGATTTGGGGATGTAGCCTAGGCTCAGAGAATGGTTAATTTTAGTAAGCAAGGGTTCTACATTACTGTGCAGTAATTATTTGAGTAGATGAGTTGGTACGGCATCTAGAATACATGTGGAGATTTGGCAGATTTTACCAATGAAATAAGCTCCTCACGACCAATTGGGGGAAAAAACTCCAAAAAAGTACCAGGACTGACTAGACAGCTGTCAGAGTGCATTTGCAGGTTGACAGGGTCTGAGATAGCATGGCTAATTTTTTCCCTAATTTTATCAATGTTAACAATGAAGAACTTCATAAAACTATTACTGCTGCACTCCTGTGGGATTTGGGATTCAATTTGGTCAAGATTTCTAGTTAGGCTAGATACAGTTTTAAATAGGAGTCTTGGATTATTTTTATGATTTTCTATTAAAGCCGAAAAGTATGAGGATTTTGCCAAATGGAGGGCATGCTTATATTCAATAAGGCTGCTTTTCCATGATAATCTATATACTTCTATCTTAGAATTTTGCCATTTATGCTCCAGGATTCGCGCAACCCGTTTGAGACTACTTGTGTGCTCGTTATACTAAGGCACCACCTTTCTCTCATTTACTCTCTTATTTCGCAATGGCGCAACCTTGTCTAAAGCTGTACGGAGAGAAAACTCGACGTGCTCGGTAATATGCTCTAGCTCTTCTGGAGCTACAGGTGGATCCCTGTTTGTCAGATCTGGTAAAGTATCAATGAGCGCCGATATAGTACTAGATGTAATAATTTGTTTAGTTTGGTAATGGGGCTGCCAATGAATACCAACGCTCAAACTCAACTCGTACGTTATGAGGCTGTGGTCAGAAACGGCCTCACTCTGAGGATGTACTGCTAAACTGGATATGTCGATTCCAAACGATAATACCAAGCCTAATGTATGACACCAATTATGCGTAGGACCTACCACATTCTGAGTGATACCCATTGAATCAAGAATTGCTTGAAAGTTTATTCTAAAAGAGGCATGCAGATTCTCAAAGTGGATGTTAAAATCGCCAACTATAATTACTTTATCAGCCGATATCACTATATGAGACAGGACGTCTGAAAACTCCTGCAAAATCTCAGTGTATGAACCAGGGGGGTGGGAAATAGTAATTAACATAAACAACTGTTTCGCTTTGTTGGTTGATGATAAATTTGACACAGTGAGAATGAGATTTTCAAACGAATTAAATTTGAAGCCTGATTTTTTGAGATACGCCTATATCGGAGTCATATAGGGTGGCAACACCACCTCCGCGACCATTTGGACGGGGGTTATGAACGTATCTATAGTCGGAGGGAGATGCTTCGTTTAGGGCCATATAGTCGTCTGGCCGAGTCCACGTTTCAGTCAAGCAAAGCATGCTTAGATTATGATCAGTAATCATTTCATTAACAAGCAGTGCTTTAGATGACAGGGATCTTATATTTAGCAATCCTAATTTCACATTTAAATGATTCTCAGCAGCAGCGTTATTGAATTTAACAACGATCAAATTTTGTCTACAAATTTTATGAGAACTGTTTTTTGATACTTGAGGAACAGACACAGTTTCAATCCATTGTGACCTAGGTGACGTCTCCTCACATCTTGCAGACAGTCGGATTAGCCTGTGTGTCTGCTGCCTGGCCTCGGCTCTGGTTTGTCAATCCCCATTAACTACTCCTACAGTACCGCTATTAAGCCTAGCGGATATACTAAAAGATATGAGAGCAGCACCTTCCCAAGAGGGGTGAATGCCGCTTCAAAAGGCCAGGCCTGCCCACAAAACGTGTCCAGTTGTCTATATAACCCACTTTGTTTTCTGACCACCATTTAGACATCCAGCAGTGTAGCGCCCATCACCTGCTGTAAGTTTCAGCGCCACGCCAAACTGGAATGGGGCCAGAGCATATTACAGCGTCTGACATCGTCCCCGCTAACTCACACACCTCTTTAACGTTATCTTTGTTATCTCTGATTGTCTCAACCCCACATCATTGGTGCCGACGTGTTTAACTATCTTGGAGTATTTACATTTAGCCAGCACCTTTAGATTAGCCCTGATGTCAGGCACTCTAGCCCCCAGGATACATTTGACTATGGCTGCTGGTGTCTCTAAAGGGGTAGCTACATTCACGTGTCGGAGCTGTGAATCTCCTATAACCAGAGCTCTTTTAACAGGGCTCTCAGCCGGTGTATCGCTGAGTGGGGCAAACCTGTTCGACACATGAACCTGAACTGAACGGTGCTCAGCCCTACAGCTATGCCGCCGAGACGTGACCCATTCGCCCTGCTGCGAGGGCACTAATGCCGGAGCTGGGGGCTCACTAACTACGCCTGTTGCAACCGGGACTGCTACGCTAGACGCTAACTCTCTAGGACTTTCTAGAGCCCGGATGCGCTCCTCTAAACGGGAAATCTTTTCCATCAGGCTTATGATTAAACTACACTTTTCACATACAAAATTACCAGTACTGACGGACGAAGGATAACTATACATGCCACATTCAGCACAAGCAACAAGTGACTCAGACATGTTTAAATACTTATCTTTGGTTATGTTGTACGTCAATGTTTTTGAAGGTGGAAAAGGTTTTCTGATGGCTCGTGGAGGTTGCTGGTATCGGAGTTATGTGTAGATATATCCGAAATTATATTCGAAGGTTTTTAAGATATTGAAAATGAATAAGTAACTCGTGTAGTAGTATAGCAAACAGTGGCATTCGCGCGAAAATATATTTTCGCTATATTCAATACATTTAAAAGTACAGTATGTGCAACCAACATTTCAACAGTAGGTTTACCTACTATTTCTGCTTTTGTTTTTCAATATAAAAACATCTGTGCAACCAACATCTGTTAATGTTGAATTAATGTTACTTTTGTTGTTTTTCAATATAGAAATAACACAAATAATTATTTAAAAAAAAGTTTAACAAAAAAGTGCAACCAATATTTAAAAAAAGATCAAGTGTAACCAACTACTCTTCAGCGACTACAGATTTTTTTTATATCAATTGATCAACATGATCTGGCCACAGAACACTTGTCTGTGCATTCACTATGTCGCCAGCAGTAATAAAAACTCGCTCTGCTGGCACACAGATGACAGGAATACACAGGTACCATTTAGCAAGGGTTGAAAGAAGACGTAGCTCTTTCTCCTGAGGTTTCCACCACTTCATGGAATTTTCAGTCAAAGGCAATGCATCTTTTGCTCAGAACCATATCACTTCTGCTCTGGCTGTCTTGCGCATGGATTTTCTTTCTCATTGGGTAAAGGAATCTCCAAAACTGTTTTTTTTGCAATAAAAACAGTTTTTATTACAAGGAGGTGACTAACTTGGAGCTACAATATAAACTTAAAACTTAGCAATTGCTGCCATGATATTTTTCACTGAGCTGAGTTTTGGCATAGTCTTTGTCTAAACATCCTGGCAAGGCCTGAAGTGTCTGCAGAGCAGACGTTACCTTGCAATGCTCCTGCGGCAGGAACACCGACAGGCAGGAACAGGCAGAGAAGCAACTCCCTTACCAACAACAGGAAGCATGCAGACTTTCTCACTGGGAGTGGGAACAAGCTCTCCACCCTTGTCTGAGTACCATGGTCTCAGTTTTAGTGGTGCTGATTCGTCTTGCACTCAGCTGCAAACTTATCCAGTGACAGCTGTAGGTTCTGGCCCCATGATGCCAACAGAACCACATCATCCGCAAAAGGGAGACACGGAATCCTGAGGCCACCAAACCGAACACCATCTATCCATAAAAGTTATGAACAGAACTTGATGGAGTCAAACTCCCACAGGGAACCAGTCTGACTTACGGCTGCCACCACCGTAGCCATCGTAGCTAGCGAGTCCCCAGCTCCGGCATTAGAGCCCTCGCAGCGGGGCGAATGGGTGACGTCTCGGCGGCATAGCCGTAGGGCTGAGCACCGTTCCACTCAGATTCCCGTGTCAAACAGGTTTGCCCCACTCAGTAATACACCGACTGAGCGACCTGTTAAAAGAGCTCTGGTAATAGGAGATTCCCAGCTCCGACACGTGAATATAGCGACCCCTTAGAGACACCAGCGGCCATAGTTAAGTGTATCCCGGGGCTAGAGCGCCTGACATTAGGGCTAATCTTAAGGTGCTGGCTAATCGTAAATATTCAAAGATAGTGGTACACGTCGGCACCAATGATGTGGGTTTGAGACAGTCCGAGATCACTAAGGGTAATGTTAAAGAGGTGTGTGAGTTAGCGGGGACTATGTCAGATGCCGTAATATGCTCTGGTCCCATTCCAATTCGGCGTGGCGCTACACCGCTGGATGTCTAAATGGTGCTCAGAAAACAACGTGGGTTATATAGATAATTGGGCGCTTTTGAGGGCAGGCCTGGCCTTTTGAAGCGAGACGGCATTCACCCTTCTTGGGAGGGTGCTGCTCTCATTTCCCATAGCATATCTGCTAGGCTTACTAGTGGTAGTGTAGGACTTCTTAATGGGGATTGACAAACCAGAGCCGAGGCCAGGCAGCAGACACAAAGGCTAAACCGTCTGTCTGCTAGCTGCAAAGAGACGTCACCTAGGTCACACTGGATTGAGACTGTGTCAGTTCCTCGAGTACCAAAAAAAAACTCTCGCAAAAGTTAGTAGACAAAATTTAATCAATGTTAAATTGGATTATGCTCCCTTGGAGAGTAGTTTAAATCTGAAACTAGGACTGCTAAATATTAGATCCCTGTCATCTAAAGCATTGCTGGTTAATGAAATGATTACCGATCATAATCTATGCATGCTCTGCTTGACGGAAACCTGGACCCGGCCAGATGATTATATGGCCCTAAATGAAGCCTCTCCCTCTGGCTATAGATATGTTCATAACCCCGTCCAAATGGTCGAGGAGGTGGTGTCGCCACAATATATGACTCTGATATAGACATTTCTCAAAAATTCGGCTTTAAATTTAATTCTTTTGAACATCTCATCCTCACTGTTTCAAATGTATCAAATCTGACAACCAACAAGGCGTCAGTCGTTTATGTTAATTACTATTTACCGCCCCCCTGGTTCTTACTCTGAGTTCTTGCAGGAGTTCTCAGACTTCCTGTCTCATGTAGTGCTATCAGCCGATAAGGTGATCATAGTTGGTGATTTTAACATCCATTTTGAGAATCTTTGTGACGCTTTAAGCAAAAATTTTCAAGAAATTCTTGATTCAATGGGTATCACTCAGAATGTGGTGGGTCCTACGCATAATTGTAGTCATACTTTAGACCTGGTTTTATCATTTGGTATTAACATATCCAGCTTAGCAATTTTACCTCAGAGCGAGGCCGTTTCAGACCACAGCCTCATAACGCATACAAGTTATGCTTGACTGACGGTATTCATCAGCCGCCCGCTACCGAATGAAACGAACTATAGCACCTAGTACCATAGCCGCACTCACTGACATTTTACCTGGTTTGACAGAAATTGATACACCTGTAGCTCCGGAAGGACTAGAGCATTTTACCGAGCACGTTGAGACTTCTCTTCGTACAGCATTAGACAAGGTTGCACCATTACACTATAAGAGAGCCTCTGAGAGAAGAATAGCGCCATGGTATAACGAGCACACGCCGTAGTCTCAAACGAGCCGCGAGGATCCTGGAGCGTAAATGGCGAAATTCAAAGTTAGAAGTGTTTAGACTATCATGGAAAAGCAGCCTTAGTGAATATAAGCATGCCCTCCATACGGCAAAATCCTCATACTTATCAGCTTTAATAGAAAAACATAAAAACAATTCTGCACTCCTATTTAAAACTGTTTCCAGTCTAACAAGGAGCCATGATCAAATCAATCCACTAATCCCACTAGAGTGTAGCAGTAATAATTTTATGAAATTCTTTAATGATAAGATTGATAAAATTAGGGAAAAAATTGGTTGTGCTATCTCAGAGCCTGTCAACATGCCTATGCACCTTGACAGCTGTCTGGTCAGCTCTGATGCCCTGTTAGAGTCCTTCTCCCCAATTGGTCGTGAGGAGCTTATTTCATTGGTGGAATCTGCCAAGCCCTCCACATGCATACTAGATGCAGTACCAACCCATTTACTTAAAGAATTACTGCATAGCAATATAGAACCTTTGCTCACTATAATAAACTGCTCTCTGAGCCTGGGCTATATTCCCAGTTCATTTAAACTTGCAGTTATCAAGCCGCTAATTAAAAACCTGGTCTTAACCCCCAGGAAATGTCCAACTATAGGCCTATCTCTAATTTGTCATTCATATCCAAAATTTTAGAGAAAGTAGTTTCTTCACAACTCTCCTCCTTCCTACAGACAGAACATGTCTTAGAATTATTTCAGTCTGGATTTAGACCCCACCACAGCACTGAAACTGCGCTGACTAAAGTAGTAAATGATCTCTTGATATCCTCTGATAAAGGAAACATTTCTTTTCTCATACTGCTAGACCTCAGTGCGGCTTTTGACACCATTGATCATAATATTCTACTTAATAGGCTGGAGACACTCATTGGTATAAGAGGTCAAGCACTCTCCTGGTTCAGGTCCTACCTGACAGATCGTTACCAATTTGTACTAGTAAACAACGAGTGCTCAGAGCGTTCTAAGGTAAAATATGGTGTCCCACAAGGATCTGTACTGGGCCCCATATTATTTACATTATATATGCTTCCACTGGGCACTATCATCCGTAGGCATGGTATTAGTTTCCATTGCTACGCAGATGATACTCAGTTGTATATATCTTCCAATCCGGATGATATCACCACTACTCTCAAGATTGAGAGCTGCGTCCAGGACATTAAAAACTGGATGGCGTTTAATTTTCTTCAACTAAATTCTGATAAGACTGAGGTGCTGATTCTTGGGCCTAAAGCTGCTAGAAGCAGCTGGGCTGATATTCCCCTTACCCTAGATGGGTTTTCAGTAACACCCAAGTCTACCGCAAAAAGCTTAGGTGTCACTATTGATTCGGATCTTTCATTTGACACACATATATGCAATGTCACTAAGGCTGCCTTTTTCCATTTACGTAATATCGCCAAGCTGAGACACTTACTTTCATTAGCTGATGCAGAGAAGCTGGTCCATGCTTTTGTCTCGTCAAGATTGGACTACTGTAATGGTCTTCTAATTGGATGCTCTAAACAGTCCATAAAGAAGCTACAACTTGTACAAAATGCTGCAGCTAGAGTCCTAACTAAGGCTAGAAAATTCGATCATATTAGTCCCACTCTCGCGGCATTACATTGGCTTCCGATTAAACATCGAATTGAATTTAAAATTCTTCTCTTAACCTATAAGGCGTTAAATGGTCTTGCCCCACAATATCTGAGTGAACTCATTGCTTACTACAACCCATCTCGCCCTTTTACGCTCCCAAAATGCTGGATTTCTCTTAGTTCCAAAAATTTGTAAGACTACAGCCGGAGGCAGAGCTTTCTCCTTTAAAGCCCCTCAATTATGGAATAGCCTTCCAGCTCCAATCCGAGATTCTGACACAGTTCCAATCTTTAAATCTAGACTTAAGACTCACCTATATAATCAAGCCTTCAGTTAAATATTCCCCTAGTAAGGTGCGGGGCTCAGGGGCTCCCAGACGTTGAGATTTCTGGTAATCTGAGATGTTGATGCTGTCATCCAGCTGTGTCATGGCATCACTCTAGTTGTGACTGACTTGACTGGAAAGCAATGTCTCAGTGAGCCCTCATGACTGTGGTCACCTCTGGACCCCTCCCTTTAGTTAAGCTGCTATAGATTAGCCTGCCGGAGCTACATGCTAATCACTGGCACATGAGCTATGTACATTTAAATCAATGGTGGTTAAACTGACATCCTCACACTCAGTCTGTATTGTCCATCTTTTTTGCATGCTTCTTCTACCCAAGATGACTGCATGCAAGCACCTACAAGCACCTGGGAGATGGTCTGGCTCGCCGGTGGATGTACTGATGCCGGGGTTGGATGTACCATTGTCGTAAGGGGACGTGCTGATGCTGGCTCCTACCTGAGGTGCACCATCTGCACCGAAGGGACTGTGACTACTTGGCCGGGGAACAAGAACTTTAAGCTATAACTGTAGAACCACCTCTTGTTCACAAATACGGACTGGTGCTAACGGGCCGCCCAATGGAGGATGGGTTCCCTTTTGAGTCTTGGTCCTCCCAAGGTTTCTTCCTATTCCCCGCCATCTTAGGGAGTTTTTCCTTGCCACTGTCGCCTTTGGCTTGCTCATTAGGGATCTGGACCCATACAATTTGTAAAGCTGCTTTGAGACAACATGTGTTGTAAAAAGCGCTATATAAATAAAATTGACTTGACTTGACTTGACTTACTGCTGGCCATGCGAACTGAACTCCTGCTCCGTTTGTACAGGGACTGGATAGCCTGAAGCAGCGGGCCCAGTACCCTATACTCCCAGAGCACCCCCTAGAGGAATCCCAGAAGAACACGGACTTCTCCAAATCCACAAAACACATATGGACTGGTTGAACAAACTCCCGTGCACCCTCTAGGACCCTCGCAAGGGTGAAAAACTGGTCCAGTGTTCACAACCAGGACAGAACCCACATTGTTCCTCTTGTAACTGAGATTCGACTATCGACTGGACTCTCTTCTCCAGTACCCCTGCATAGGCCTTACCGGGGAGGCTGAGGAGTGTGATCCCCCAATAGTTAAAGCACACCCTCTCTTAAAAAGGGGAACCACCACCCTGGTTTGCCAGTCCAGAGGCACTGCCCCCAAAGTACACACGATGTGGCAAAGACGTGTCAGCCAGGGCAGTCCCACAACATCCAGAGCCTTAAGGAACTCAGGGCGGATCTCATCCACCCCTGGAGCCTTGCCGCCAAGGAGTTTCACAACTACCTCACCTCAGCCCGAGTGATGGGCGATCCCCCATCCAAGTCCACCAGTTATGCTTCCTCTGTGGAAGGCATGATGGTGGGATTGAGAAGATCCTTGAAGTATTCTTTCCACAGCCTAATGACATCCCCAGTCAAGGTCAGCAGATCCCCAGCCTCACTGTATACAGTGTTGGTCGGAAACTGCTTTTCCCTCCTGAGTTACCTGACTGCCAGAATCTTCTTGGAGCCAATCGAAAGTCACTTTCCATAGCCTCACCAAACTCTTCCCACACCCACTTTTTTGCCTCTGTGACGGTCAAAGCCGCAATCCGCTTGGCCCTCCTGTACTCGTCTACTGCCTGCAGAGTCCCACAAGCCTACCCTCTGATCCTCTGACAACTCAGCTCTTCACAAAGTCGATCATCGAACTGCGACCTAATGTGTCCTGGTGCCATGTGCACTTATGGACACCTGTGTTGAAACATCATGTTCATTATGGACAGACTGAGGTTCAGATCAGAGAGGCTGTTCCTCCCAATCACACCCTTCCAGGTCCTACTGTCATTGCCCATGTAACGGTTAACAGTGGACAGCAGGAGGCGAGGGTTTGGAGTTCATCTCTTTATTATTCATACTTATACTTAAATACTCAGGCGGATAAGCAAATGGAAACAGAAACTCAGAATAAGCAGATCCTAGAAGGAACGCAGGTCCGAAGGCTCCAGTGTTGCTCGTATCAAGGACGAAGGCGCAGGGACGTCAGGGCATCAGCATCTACGTCAGGCTTCTTGAATGTGCAGCACTGGACGGCAAGACCTGCAGGCTTAAATATGCGTGAGGGACAGTGCACAGGTGTTAGTACTCCGGTGATTGCGACCGGGGTAGTGCAGTGAGATGAGCGGGTGTGCGCCTAAATAATAAGGGGGTGTGTCTGGTGCTCCGTGTGCTAGTGGGTGCCCTCTGGTGGACTCTCTGCCATGTCACCGTGACAGCCCACATAAATATTGAGTGAGGACACACCCAGGACAGAGCACCATCCACATACAAGCACACACACTCAGACAACTCTTTTTATTGAACATGAAGAGACACACAGTCACAGACTCAGGGAGAATTTGGGGACAGGAACTTTACCTATCCTCCATGTTTTTGGACTTTGGGAGGAAACCTACGCAGACACGGGGAGAACATGGAAACTCCACTCAGATACGGACTTGAACTCCAAGAAGGCTGGGTACTCTGAACTACCATTCAGCACATAAGCACAAACGATAGTCAAAGTGCATTCCCCAACCCGAAGGCTCTGGGAAGCAACCCACTTGTCTACCGGGGAAAACCCAAAAACACAGGCAGAGAGCAGGGGAGCTATTAGTAAGCCCACTCGTACCCTCCGCCTTTCACCATGGGCAACTCTAGAAAAGAATAAAGTCCAGCCCCTCTCGAGAGGATTGGTTCCAGAACCCAAACTATGTGTTGAGGTGAGCCCAACTATATCTAGTATCTCAGTCTCACACACCAGCTCACCATTGCCCCCGACAACCTAGCTCCTAGGATCATGTCGGCACACAAATGCCTGCACCATGATAAGGTGTTGATCCATGGAGGAATATTACAGTGTAACGGGGTGACAGAAGCAGCAGACAAAGGAATTAGTGCTGGGTCTGGTTTAATGTCCATCTCCATACAAGACACAGCACAACTCAAAACTCAAATATGTATACAATGGGACGGAAGAGCGTAGAGTGCTCAGAACTCAGTCAGCAGTCACTTCTAACTTGACCTAACAGCAATAGCGCGGCGGTGAGTAAGCAACAGCTGGTCCAGGTAGGCGCAAGCAATGCACAGCGACGATTGGTTGGACCTGAGGGACTCAAAGTAATGAGAGACAGGTGCATGTGATAGTGAGTGGTGATCAGTGGTTAACTAGTAGGTGAGTGATTGAGATCTGGGGAGTGCACGTGAGGTGGAATGTTGTGAAGTGGGTGGCTCCCCTGTGGAGACGGTTCAACCTACCGTGACATACAGCTTACATTTGTTGGAATACATATTGGAATATATATTTTAATGTGATTGTTTGTCAGTAGTCATGAAGGACTTATATAGGTGTCTTCCAGAAATACTATTCCCTGTATCCTTGTTCCCTATATGTTTCAAAGCATCTTCTTGGCTCTGCAGAAAATCATGAAAACTAGATGGAAATGCCACAGGAAAGCCTAAAATATGCTTTTTAAAATATGATTTGGTTTGTATAAATGAGCCTGCATAAGAGGAAAAAATCTAAACATAGTCACATTTATCTGTACCGAACAGGACTGTGAAGAAAATAATTAACGCAAATGTATATATTCTTGTCTGAACTTGGCAGTGACATTTCGGACTCAAGCATCAGCTCTCTTCCAACAGAAGGTCTGGAGTCACTCCGGGAACTCGGTGCTCGAAATGTTTGGGCCTTGAAAAAGCTTCCACCAGTCCAAATTTTCAAGAACCTAATCAGTGTTGATCTGACATATCCTAGCCACTGCTGTGCTTTCAAGAACATGAAGAAAAAGAAAGGGTTTGTATATTACAGTAGTAGTACAAAGTAGTAGTAGTAGTAGTAGTTGCATTTCTGTTTTTGCATTTTTTCTTAAATTCTCTTTAAGAAATTAACTTTAAAATTCACTTAAATATAAAAAGTAGTGAAATGAATAATGTAGTATAGAAATCTAATATTTAAAATGACATTTTGTACTTTCACTAAATTTTAAATGGACTGAGGTAAAATGTGACTGAACAATAACTTTACATTAAATGTCACACTTCATTAATTAACCCAAAATTAAATAACCCAAAAGTAATTTGGATATAGACCTTTATTTTGAGGGATCTAACAAGTTCAAATATGTCTTCTTAATAAGAGGCTGCACTACAGCATGTAGGAAAAGCAGCCAGAATACAACCTGTTGATATAATTATCAAAGCAAGAATGTTGGACCCTACAACAACAAAACATTTCTTTAAATAAACAGGACGAGATGTTTTCAAGTGGACATATTGGAATAAGTAGGCTTCATATGGTAATCCACCGCATGAAACAAACTCAAAAGGATCAAACGCTGCCATATACATTTATCAACAAAAATGAGAGAAATGTTGCACAAAGAACCGTTAATCCATTAATCCTGTAGAAAACCTAGGGAGACATGTTCCCTTATGTAGCATCTTTTTTCCATTTCTTCTCAGCTCATCTACATATTCTTCTAAGAGTATATGTTTGCTTGCTTAACCAAGGCCTTTACTATTTTACTGTTTTTTTCATAAATGCTACAATATCTAAAATGTTAATACACACTGAAACAAACTTAAAAGCTCTTCTATACCACCCTTCCAAAAAGTACTGTATGGGGCTTTTTCAGTGTCAGCTGAACTAAAATTCAGGTTCGGGTCGAAATTCAAGTTCAGGTTGAAAGCATCTGGTGTACTGGGGTAATCTGGGGGGAAGAGCAAACAAACGGAGAGCTAATCGAACTCGCATCTAGCCAATCTGTTTTCCTGTAAGGGTGCGGCCCAAGTTTGGCATCTAAGTAGCATGTAAGAAGCACGAAGTGGCCTCTGTGCCACCCAGAAATGGCACATTGTGGCAGGTGCCACATAATCGTGTGTTACCAGTGGTACTTGACAGTGATATCTGATGTCCAGAAACGCTGCCTGCCTCTGATGACAGGCATCTAAAGACTATTTGGTTGACTAAGCATATCGGCCACGAGCTTAGATCATTCTGATATGCCCGAATTACCATTTATTGAAATGAAGATTCAACAGTTCATAATATATAGAAAATCCATCACATTCTGCTTTGCTTCTGCTCACTGTCTCCTCATTCTCTTACCATCACTTGTTGATTTATAGCTGTCAGAACTTGATCAAGTCAATAATGTTATTGTCAGTTGAAGTTAAAGTTGATTGATACTTTGAGTTGATTGATAAAATTTTAAGTAGGTGGAACTATAGTAGTATTAAATTTAATTCTTAAATTTCATGTTAATTAAACTTTCACCATTTCATAACTAATTTTATGAGACTGATATTAATAATAGGCCTGGAACTTTGAGACTTTTAATAGATGAATTACAACTTATGTTAACAATATGCAAAAAAAAATTTAGCACTCATTAAGATTGTCAGAGTCTAATAAGTAATCAAAGTCCTGATAAAGCCTTTTGAAAATATGTATCCAGTAGAGCTAAATCAATGATGGATCAATTCCTCATGATTGCTATGCTTGTAATGGAAAGTGATCAGAAGCTCTATATTAAAAATTGTCAGTTTTATATAAAGCTATCAACGTTTATTTCAAGATGTTTTATTTTTAATTAAAGATGCTCTGCACTTTAAGGCCACCATATAGAATACTATAGTATTATTCTAAATAGTAAAATTACTTACTCAATAGTTACTCAATTACTTACATCTTTATGGAAAAACAGGCAATTAGAACGTTGTGGTCTGTAACATTCAAGGAGCTATTAGGAAGTCTTATTGCTGAAAACAACCACATTCTCTCTCTCTTTTTTTTTATCAATAACAGGTACCTGGAGTATGTCGTTTGTAATTTGACTTCCAAGTCTAAACAACACTATAAGAGATCAGTAGGCAGACTTACAGTCCCAGCCCTCCATCGTGGCATAGTCCAAGGCATCAATCATCAGGACTTCCACATTACCCTAGATTACTATGACTTTTTTGATCGACACTTTGAATATGACATGGGATTTGGGGATGAACTGAAGAACCCCCAGGGGGTACCCAGGCAGAACTTTGACAGTCGCTATGACTATGTTGTTTGTGAGGATAGAGAGGAGGTGGAGTGCTCTCCGATGCCTGATGAGTTCAACCCATGTGAGGACATTATGGGCTTCAGCTTCCTGCGAGTGACTGTCTGGTTTGTCAGTCTGTTGGCTGTACTGGGAAACCTGTTAGTGCTCTTTGTGTTACTTACCAGCCACTACAAACTTTCTGTGTCTCGGTTCTTTATGTGTCACCTAGCCTTTGCTGACTTATGCATGGGCATCTATCTGCTTCTTATCGCCTCAGTTGACATTTACACACAGTCAGAGTACTATAATCATGCCATAGACTGGCAGACTGGGCCAGGGTGCATGCTTGCTGGATTCTTTTCTGTCTTTGCTAGTGAGTTGTCGGTTTTTACTTTGACCACTATTACTTTGGAGCGCTGGCATGCCATTAGTTTTGCAATGCACTTAGATCGCAAGCTGCGATTATGCCATGCCTTTGCTATTATGCTTGGAGGATGGTTCTTCTGCTTCTTTCTGGCCCTCATGCCTGTGCTAGGGGTGAGCAGCTACCAGAAGGTCAGCATTTGTTTACCAATGGACACCCAGACCTTGATAGATCAGATATATATTGTTCTTGTGCTTGTCCTTAACATTCTTGCTTTTGTGGTTATTTGCACATGCTACATTAAGATATACTATATTGTGCACAACCCCACCTACAACTCAGCTAGAAAAGACACTAACATTGCCAAACGTATGGCTGTTCTAATTTTCACTGATTTTCTCTGCATGGCACCAATTTGCTTTTATGCCATGTCGGCTGTGCTAGACCACCCACTCATTACTATGTCCAACTCCAAGATACTCTTGGTGCTGTTCTATCCACTGAACTCCTGTGCTAATCCTTTTCTTTATGCCATCTTTACTAAAGCTTTTCGTGGTGATGTATTCATCCTGTTTAGCAAAATTGGCCTGTGTCAGCGGCAGGCCCAATTGTTTCGAGGCCAAACCCTCTCCTCAAAACATAAAAAAAGAGGATCAATAAGGGAGGAGAGAGGACAAAAATCTGAAGAAACTCCTCCTAACCTAATGGACTGTTCAAGCCTCAGCTACCTGTCACCAACCCTGCAAAAGCAAAGAAAGAAAGAAGCAGGAGACATGAACTCAGTAGGAATGACCTCAGTTGTGGAAATTAACAAATTTTTTACATATACAGAGCCATGTTGAAGTTGATGCTTTAATTTTTAACTTGAAAAAAACTCTTTTTTCGATAGCCGATTTGCTCACCAGTGAAGATATTTATATTTGCCACTTATCTTTTCAGTTTATACATAAGTACAAATGTACAAAAGACTCTATGATAAATTTTGTCTTTTTCCCATGAAGCAAAAAAAACCTGTTGACCGTCATGTCTGCAAGCAGTTCCATACCAGAATTAGCTGGTCAATCATTGCTAATCAATGGAGCACACCCCCTTCAGACACCTTCACCAGAATAAAATCTGTTGTGACATGATTCCATCTCTGTATGTATTCTGTGTATTGACTCTCTTTGCAAAGTATTGGTTTATATATTGGCCTAATATATGTTCGGTGTACTCTGGTTCTGACCATCCATTTTAATAACCTTAGATATTTCAGCTGCTTTCTGATGTTCCAGTATCTGACACTGCCTGCATGTTCTGTTGTTTTTGCTTTTTGGATAATAATGTTTGTATCTCTGATTTCCCTGTATTTGACTATCTGACCACCCGTTTTTGCATTTACTTAATAAACTTGTGCTTAGCTATTGGAACCCTTTGTTCTGCCATTCATGACATTAATACATTTTGAAGAACAATTTTAAGTGGCAATGAAAATAATGCGTAAATTTATGTCTAAATTGTAATCCAGTTCAACCTAAGGGTCTTTGCAATTTGCTTGTTACATTAGCTTGTCACTGTGATTACATATTTGACTAGTAATTGACATAAATGGAGACCTGTGAATCAGTAACAGCCTTTCCCAAATCATTCCCTCCTCACTGACACTCCACTACAGAGTAATTTGCTCTGGTCCCATCCCAATGCGGCACGGCAATGAGCAATACAGCAGGCTCACGGCGTTAAACCGTTGGATGTCTGAGTGGTGTAACGAAAATCATGTGGGCTATATTGACAACTATAGAATTTTCGAGGGCAAGCCTGGTCTTTTAGGCAGGGATGGTGTCCACCCCACTCGGGATGGCGCCGCTCTGCTTTCCTGCAGCATAACCCATAGCCTGTTAATTAGTCGGCAGAGTAGTATTAGGAGCTGCTGACAATCCAGAGTCCCGACCAGGCCGCAGACAAACCGGCTTACCCGACTGTCTGCACGCTGCCAAAAGGCGTCACCAAGTTCCTATAGGATTGAGACTGTGTCTGTGCCCCGCGTTAAATTCAATCATAGGAAAATTAAAATAGTCCGTCCAAAATTTTTAACTACTATTCAAACCTCACATCCGATTATTAGTAGCAATATAACCAATCTGAAAATCGGATTACTCAATATTCGATCGCTCAATTCTAAAGCAGCTATTGTGAACGAGATTATAAACGACCAGAAAATTGATATTTTATGTCTCACAGAAACCTGGATTCGATCTGGCGAATATTTAACTTTAAATGAGGCCACACCTGTGGGATACAGTTATATTCATAGACCAAGATTGTTAGGCAGAGGAGGAGGAATATGCATAATCTACAGAAATTCTTTAGAAGTCCAACAGAAACACTATGATCTCTCCAATTCTTTTGAGATGCTATCTATTAATATAACTAATCCGGCTACAAACAATGACACTCTCTCACTCACTAATGTATACAGACCGCCAGGGCCCTACTCAGACTTTATAAACGATTTCAGTAATTTTGCAGCAAATTTAGCAGTACGTAGTGACAAAATAATAATGGTAGGAGACTTTAACATACACTTTGAGAAGGCAGAGGATCCGCTGAAAAGGGCATTTAGTTCGATATTGAACTCTGTCGGTATTATTCAAAATGTCACGGGACCTACTCATTATCACAATCATACTTTAGATTTGATTTTGACGCTGGGTACCGGCGTAGCTAATATAAATACATTTCCGAAAACCACAGCAATCTCCGATCACTATCTAATCTCATTCGAGCTACATCTTAACCTAAATACCCGCCAGTCTCCTCGGAATTGTTTAAAACACTCGATAAATTCGTCAACCGCCACACAGTTTACTAAAACCCTCCAAGATTTAACGACTTTAGCCGACTCGCCAACAGATCCAGAGGAGTTAGACAGTTTAACCGACTGCTTAGAGAATACTTGTAGATCAGCTCTAGATATAGTAGCTCCATTCAAACATAAAAAGGTCAGACTTAAAAAAAGCTCGCCCGTGGTACACCGACCAAACTCGTAATTTAAAACAAATAGCACATAAATTAGAGCGGAACTGGCGCTCTACTAAGCTGGAAGTATTCCACAGTGCCTGGAAGGATAGCCTTATTGAATACAAAGGGGCACTTACTAAAGCATGGTCAACATACCTAGCCTCACTGATCCAAAAAAATAAAAATAATCCTAGATTTCTTTTCAGTACTATTTCTAAACTTACAAAAATCAAACCAGCGCTGAACATCAGATTCCAGGGAACCTAACTAGTAATGTATTTATGGATTTCTTTGACAATAAAATAGAGAATATTAGACTAAATATAAATCCTTTTATAGGTAATTCATCTGGTTTGTCATCTGGATTGGCTGATATTGAACAAAATCTAGCATTAGAAGAAAAGCTTGAAGCTTTTCATCCACTCCCACAACTAGAATTGGAGAAAATAATTTCATTGTTAAATTCTACTACTTGCACATTAGACTCGATTCCCTCTAAATTACTCAAAGAGGTTTTACCAGTTGTAATCGAACCTCTTTTAAATATAGTAAACTCATCCATCACAATGGGTCACATGCCCAGATCCTGTAAACTAGCAGTCATTAAACCCCTGATCAAGAAACCAAATCTTGATCCTAATGTACTATCTAGCTACAGACCCATCTCGAACCTATCATTTATATCCAAGATCATAGAAAAGCTGTGGCCAAACAGTTATGCTTATATCTGCACAGGAACCACATATTTGAAAAATTCCAATCTGGATTTAGGCCCCACCACAGCACTGAAACAGCACTAGTTAAAGTAACAAATGATCTCCTTCTTGCCTCTGATCAAGGTTATGTATCTCTATTAGTGCTTCTCGATCTTAGTGCAGCCTTCGACACAATAGATCACAAGATCCTGCTAGAAAGGTTAGAAAACTGGGTTGGAATCTCGGTACAGCCCTTTCATGGTTTAATTCTTACTTAACCAATCGCTATCAGTTTGTAGAGCTCGATAATATTCCCTCCAAACACTCAGAAGTGAAATATGGAGTCCCGCAAGGCTCCATCCTAGGACCACTATTATTTACATTATATATGTTACCATTAGGAATAGTTATAAATAAACATGGTGTCAACTTTCACTGCTATGCAGATGACACCCAACTTTATATATCAGCCAAACCTGATGACAAATCCAGATTAGGAAAAAATTGAGGCCTGCGTAAGTGATATTAAATGTTGGATGTCGCTGAACTTCCTCCACCTTAATGGTGACAAAACAGAGGTTCTCCTTCTGGGCCCAGAGGCCAAAAGACAGAAAAATACCAGATCTAATGTTAAATCTTGTAGATTACCCCATTACTCCTGGCTCGGTAGCCAAAAATCTCGGCGTCTTATTCGACTCTGACCTATCATTTGATAAATACATAGATAATACTACCAGGATAGCTTTTCTACATCTCCGTAACATTGCCAAGTTAAGAAATGCATTATCCCAGCATGATGCAGAAAAACTAGAACACGCCTTTGTTAGCTCCAGATTAGATTATTGTAACTCGTTACTGTCAGGATGTTCAAATAGGAATATAAATAAACTTCAAGTAGTTCAAAATGCCGCAGCCAGAGTTCTAACTAGAACTAGGAAATTTGAACATATCAGCCCAGTCTTATCGGCCCTGCACTGGCTCCCAGTAAAATTCCGTATTGATTTTAAAATTATTCTATTGACTTATAAAGCACTGCATGGACTTGCTCCTGACTACCTCCAAGAGCTTATCTCTTATTATGAACCCCCGCGACCACTACGATCCCAAGGTGCTGGCCTCTTATTAGTTCCATCAATTAATAAGGTAACAGCACGGGGAGCGCCTTTTCTTATAAGGCCCCCAACTATGGAATAGTCTTCCAGAATGTGTCCGGGACTCTGGCACAGTCTCAATCTTTAAGTCTAGGTTGAAAACTTACTTGTTTGATCTAGCATTTGGTAATTAATGTGCCCCTTTAGATAAGGTAACAGATCCAGGGGTTCATGGGTAAAGGGTTTTTATGGCAAACTGGGGCGCTGGTGCTGTCATCCTATCACTGCACGTGGTCACTCAAGTTTGTCGACGGTGTAGTGGATGGATGCCAGTGTCTCAGGATGCTCCCAAGTCTGTGTTACCTTCTGGTTCTGCCCTTTAGCTAGGCTGTAATAATTTAATTGCCGGAGTCGCTGCCACACTCCAGAAATGCTTACATTTACTTTGTCTAACATATTCCATATAGAACTAATTGTCCCTCTTCTTCCCAATGGCTGCCCGAAAAATACCGGGACAAGGAAACACGAGCCTTTCCCGTTACCCACCCCATACAAGCATCTAGGAGATGGTCTGACTTGCCAGTGGATGTGCCGATGCCGTGGTTGGATGTGCCATTATCGCAAGAGGACGTGCTGATGCCAACTCCCACCTGAGGCTCATCTACTCTGAAGGGACTGTGACTACTCGGCCTGGAAGTAGAATCATAACTACAGGATTAAATCTGGACTTTACATGAACTGTGAATGTGGACATTGCTAGCGGGCCACCCAATGGAGGATGGGTTCCCTTTTGAGTCTTGGTCCTCCCAAGGTTTCTTCCTAAATTCCTGCCATCTTAGGGAGTTTTTCCTTGCCACTGTCGCCTTTGGCTTGCTCATTAGGGATCTGGACCCACGCAATTTGTAAAGCCGCTTTGTGACAACATGTGTTGTAAAAAGCGCTATATAAATAAAATTGAATTGAATTGAATTGGTACTCCATATGAAGTCACACTCCATGCTATGAAGGGAGCTTCCATTTAAGGAGGAAGGAGGGGTATAAATTCAGGAGTCAACATTGGGACACCTTTCTTTCCTTTCAGGTGGAAGCAGGAAACTACCATCGACAGTTTTGTTTCACCTGACCGTCATGTCTTGCACCACGATATTATTTCAACATCGCCAAGTGGGAATGTATGCTATAAGGTTGGTTGATTGAGATGACTAAATTTCACAACTTCACTTTTGTGGAACTTCCTGCTTCCGGTTTTCGAACCATTTTTCACGCAAACTCCACTGTTTTCCATACTGCTAAACGAGTTACTTAATCATTTTGAAAATCTTAAAAATTTTGGATACATCTACACATCCATACTGGATATATCTACACATAACTCCGATACCAGCAACCTCCACGAGCCATCGGAAGACCTTAACCGAACTTAACCGAAGCTAAGTATTTCATCATGTCTGAGTCACTTGTTGCTTGTGCTAAGTGTGTCAGACGCTGTAATATGCTCTGGCCCCATTCCAGTTCGGCGTGACACTAAAACCTACATCAGGTTATAGGCACTACACTGCTGGATGTCTAAATGCTCAGCAAACAAAGTGGGTTATATTGACAACTGGATACGTTTTGAGGGCAGGCCTGGCCTTTTGAAGCGGGACGGCATTCGCCCCTCTTGGGAGGGTGCTGCTCTCATTTATAATAGTATATCCATTACGCTTAATAGTGGTAATGTAAGATAGTTAATGGGGATTGACAAACCAGAGCCGAGGCCAGGCAGCAGACACACAGGCTAAACCGACTGTCTGCGAGCTGCAGGGAGACGTCACCTAGGTCACACTGGATTTAAACTGTGTCTGTCCCTCAGGCATCAAAAAACAGTTCTTGTAAAATTTGTAGACAAAATGTAATCAATGTTAAATTCTTCCGCTGAGAATCATTTAAATCTGAAATTAGGATAGCTAAATCCTTGTCATTTAAAGAATTACTTGTTAATGAAATGATTACCGACCATAATCTATGCATGCTTTGCCTGACTGAAACCTGGACTCGGCCAGATGACTATATGGTCCTAAACAAACTGTCTACCTCTGGCTATAGATATGTTCATAACCCCTGTCCAAATGGTCGCAGAGGTGGTATCGCCACACTATATGACTCCAATATAGGCGTCTCTCAAAAATTAGGCTTCAGGTTTAATTCTTTTGAAAATCTCATTCTCACTGTGTCAAATTTATGAACACCCAAAAAGCGACATGTTTGTTTATGTTAATCAGGGTTGCCAAAATGTGTGACCACTATGGTTGTAAT